>BRZM01000189.1:55898-170150 GCA_033238685.1 Lates japonicus | reverse complement strand
TGGTGAGGAGATTGAGTGGGGTTGGGTGATACGATGGCACTTTCACAAAGGATTACATTACTCTCTCTCTCATTCTCTCTCTCCTTCACGCTGCACTCTTTGGCTCTCCCCAGTCCTCACATTTGATAATGGACACTGCCTATGTTATGAACTGAGCTGGTGGGAGATAAAGCATTAACACCCGTAGAGATGGAGCTGTATGCACACAAGCAAGTCTTACTGTATGTATATGTTAGATATGACTTACTGAACTGAACTTGTCTTTTGCCAACTGGTATTTATCCTCCACTGCTATCTCTGTGTCATGAGCTATCCATGAGAAAAAGAAGTGCATTACTTACAAGCTAATTATGTAGTTTAGTCAGATTCATTTTTGTTATACTTATGGCTCAGTTCAAAGCAGCTGTCCTATCCAATCAAAGAGCAAAAGCAAAAGTCCCCACTGGGAATAGCATGAATGGAGCCAAGGCGTAACATGTATTCAGTACTATCTAAGCACACATGACATTATAGCAGAGATGATTAAATGTATGTTTAAATGCCTGGTGTATTTTAGAAATAAAGATAAGAATAACCATTAGTTAATGAAATAGGCTGCAATCTAGTGGCAGCTGCTGGCCATATAGCAGTTAGCAACAGTAGTGATAGACGTACATGGGTTTTAGTTGGTTTTCAGGGAGATCAGCTGACAATTGGTGAGATGTAGATGAGGGGGATTTTTATAAAAGATCGCAAAGATTAAAAAAAAATTGCAATAACCATCTAATGGATCTATTGTACATCCTGTAACTGTATCTCTATATAGTAGTTTCGATTGTTTGGATTCAAATTGCTTTCACATTCAAGGAATTCACAGGAAAGGATGCATATACTGTATATAATCCAGTGTTGCTGTTTTAAATTTTCTCTCTTTATCTCTTGACAGATCTCTTTACTGTTCACTCCACTAACACAGTATCACAGCTGTATTAAGTTAATAGTAATCCAAACCAAACATTTCCTACTGTGACTGCTTCACATTAAAAGCTGTTGGTGAAATATGGTGTGGCTTTTATTGGGAAGCAGTCACAGGAAACAATAATTATTTGCAGTTTGTTTGGTTGCACTTTAAACAGATACACCAGATGCTCTTTGTTTTCCTGACAAAGTAGCTGTTCAAAAAGTGTTTACTGTTACCACCAGTAACCACAGGTGGTGCCAAATTGGCCAGTACTAAAGATTTAAGAATAAGATTTTAATAAACGTACACACCTGTCTTAATGTGCATTTACAATGCAAGACAACGGGGCAGAATACATCATGACAGCAGTCTGCATGTAAACAGTAAACAATCTAGAGATGTAGGTGCTTTAAATATTGCAAAGCCTGTAATAAGCACATTTCTGATATAATAATGACTGACTCATAATTTGATGCATTTAACAACTTACTTAACCGTATGTATCAAAACAAGTTATGATACATTTAAAAGATGGATCTTTTGAATGTATCATAACTTGTTTTAATTTTATGTTATCCATCATGTTGTTGTTTAGTTGTTCCTGCACTTTTTTCTTTAGCACATTTTTCAGTGATAAATCATACTTTACATGCCAGAGAACATGAAGGCCATGCTGAAAACGTTTAATTGCACAACAGGATGTTTCTAAAAAAAAGTCAAAACCACTCCCAATCCCATGAAAAATGTGAAGGTCACTGTGTTCACAGGCTAAAGCTGGCCACCAGAGAGATGGAGAGACATAGACAGAGAGAGAGAGAGAACAGGCTGCATAAAGAGACATGGAGGCCATAATGACAAAAGCGTAGGAATCTAGAGTTGACTGTAAATGCTCTCCATTACAATAAATGACTTCATTACAATAAAGATGTGTTCAACCACCCTCTGTGTTTCAATGAGTATAACTGTGGAACGATTCGTTGAAGTGTGCTCAAGTAATAGAGCTTCAGATGCAGCCTGTGGTATTTACACTTATCCTCTCAATATGCCAGGTCAGGACTGCCAAAGAATATTTGTACCTGTGCAGAGCACCTGAATATGCACACTTATGCACACACACAGAGACACACAGCTGTATCACACAGATATGGCCAGTCCCTCCTTTCTCTGTGCTTATTAAGACACTGACACTTTTAGCACCTATCAGCACTAATCCTATAGCCTTATGCTCACTGCTACTGGAGCCAAATGGCCTTATACAGAGGTTTTCTCACTCTCTCACCCTCCCTTTCTCACTGCTCTTTCTCTGTGTGTGAGCGTGAGCATCTGTGACTGTTTGTGATGAATGGAAGAGGCTAAAGAGGAGAGGGGTGAATGTGAGACATTGCAGCACTGAGGTCAGTGAGAAGGGAGAAAAAAAGACAGAATGAACAAGGGAAGCAGAGACTAAAAGAGGGAATGTGGGGGTAGGTTTGGAATGTGTGTGTGAGTGGGGTTGGGGGGGTGGAGGGAGTAGTTGCACATGAATTGCACCTACATGCACTCTGCCCCTGCGTTTATGTCCTGCTTGTCAGGCATGCAGAGCACGCATGTGTGTGTTTGTGTTCTTGTGTGCGCACTGGCGTGTGTGCGTGCATGCGTGTGCAAGGCCGAGGTAGGTTAAACTTGTACTCGTGAAGTGTTCCCAGAAGAGATTAATCATCCTGTGCTGGAATGCAGCATCGCGGTCATAAATCATCTACAATATCTATCTGCCACATGTAGCAGTAGAGTCAGGGTAAAAGGAGTGTCATTGCATATCGGCTGTAAACAAACAGCCAACAGTCTTGACAGTAGCATGAAAGGTAGGAAACAGAGCTAATTAGCAAATACCAGCGTCCAATCTAATGATCGATCAAACATTATAGAGGCCTGTTAGGGTCAGAACTATGGACGGAATTAAAAAATAAAAATAAACAGCAGTGATTCTTGAAATCAAGAGTTAAGAGGAAATGTCAGGACAAAACTGTGGCTGCGATGGATGTTTTGAGCCCATAAGAATTCTGTCACTAGATCTGAGCAAGAAGTGGTGTTTTGTTTGTTTGTTTGTTTTGCTTGGCATCTTACATGTACTCTTACACTTGTACTCCATGCGGACTGAGCCTGAGAACATAGTTAAATCCCAACCTTATTACCAGACAAAACAATGATATTGGAAAATTATGGAAAATACTTGTTAATATTAAATGGGATGGCAAAACTTGGCTATGGCAAAGACATTGCGGCAAAGATAAAGTTAAGATTAGATCACTAATTATTGTTATAGGGCATGATCACCACTCTTTTGTCTCAAAGCAGATGAACTACATGTCCATCCACCACCTGGACCACCACACTCTTATATCCCAACATATGGGGTAAATGCTACATATAGTGACAAATAAATTGGCATCAAATGTTGCACTGGACATAAATCATGCGTTGCAAAATTGTTCAGTTTGCGCATGATTCCATTAGATCAGATCTGAAGGTAGTGTTGGGAGAAGATTGGTGATTTGTGGTGGCGGCTATGGCTCAGGAGGTAGAGCAGTCGCCCACCAATCAGAAGGTTGGTGGTTCGATTCCTGGCTCCTCTAGTCTGCATGCCTGCATGTCCGCAGTATCCTTGTGTGTGTCTGTGCTAGAAAGCACTATGGTATAGACAAGTGCTGTATGAATGGGGTGAATGTGATCTGTAGTGTGAAGCACTTTGAGTGGTCAAAAAGACTAGGAAAGCACTATATGGAGTACAGTCCATTTACCATTATTGACATAAAGTCATGTATATTGTTATTGCTATATAAAAATACATATATTATCAGTTGTAATGATGATCTGCAGCATCTTTCCAGTCCTAACTAGAAGTCAGGTGTCATCTTGTTGGACCCCTCCCTCCAACTAACATCAGGCTACATCCAAACATAGTTGATTGTTTTGTTTTTTGTTTTTGTTTTTTGTTTTTTTTTTTGGCTAAAGATGTAACTTTGAAATAAATATGACTCTGATAGCAAGATAAAGCATTGGCCAGAAATTTTAGCTCCAAGCCAAATCAACTGAATATGCTGAAACAGCTGGAGAAAGCCATGAGAGCACATTCTGAAGTGGGCATGAAATCATCATTTTACACCAAACTGAATCTGTGCCTGCACACTTTCAAATCTTGAGTTGCAGATTCACTGCACCTTGAATTTGGATTATGATTTTTGGACTTTTTTGTGCTCATACTTTTATTAATAATTAACATGACATGCATCTATTCTTATGAGGTAGTTACCATTCTGCTTTCTGAGCAGCGACTGTGGTTAGGACAACCTATTTTTCCAGCTGCTACTCAAATGTTCAAGGGCAGGGGGGAGCCAGGAGATGCTGTTGAACAAGTGTTTTGATCAAATCTTAACACCTCCCAACTGTGGGAACAGGAAGCTAGCCGGAAGTCAATGCTATGCTGTGCATTTTGCAACTCAGGTAGAAGAAAAGAGTCTTTCTTGGTTATGTTCAAGTACAGGAAATGGATTCTTTAATATTAAAAATTCAACAGCTGAGTTTCATTACTTTTCTGAGCCTATTCCCTTTCCCTTGTGGAGTGGGAAAATATCACAGTTTATTAAATTACTTCTCTGAAAAGTCTCTGGGGATGCCATCTTAACTCCCGTCCTCCTTCACAAGGCCATTTTAGACTCTAACTAGGCATGTCTACTTAGAAAGAAAGACAGAAAGAAAAAGAGAGGGGGTAAGCAATAGAGGGATGGAAAGTACACTAAATTTCCAGAATTCATCGGCTGCTGCAGACAGTTTGTGGTTATTCCATTGGCTGTGAAAGGCATGGAATTGAATGTTGCCACAAATCAAGGGTAAGTTAGTTAGAGCACAGTAAATGCCACAGTAACTCCCAACTGGAATTGCTAGTGTGTGTGCATGTGTGTGTATGCCTGGGTACATATGTGCTTGGATGTGTCACCTGGCTTATGTTTCTTCGACTTGTCAGGGTGACAGTAGTGCCTCATGCAACCTGCAAAGCCCTCAGTTTAAGTGTACTCAGAAACACAAAAGGCTGAGGCTATTAAGCAGGTTCACTGGCACAAAGGATCTTCAAACATCATCACTGATTGCTCTAACTACAATTCCTGTCCAAAGGAGCAACGAGGTCAGAACTTGACTGGGTCTGTAGTGCCTGAGTGATGACTAGGCAGTTTCTTTGAGCATGACTCAACTGAGCCACACCTTTCTCTTAAGGGCAGCAGAGGACAAGTCCACTTTTCACCACATTTCTCAAAACAGACAGAAGAAAGAAGCAGGAGAATCTGTAATTTGTAAGGGAGATGGCTTGCCTCTTCACACTAATGGGAAATACTTTAAAAAGAAAGCCCTGCACTGCTGCACCAGGGCCAACAGATGAAGGCTCCTGTTGGTTACTTTGTGTAAAAGTTAGCTTTTTAAAGTCAGCCAAGAAACTCTGTTTGATTCATTGTGGCCTGGCAAAGCTCAACAGGCATTTTGCTTGCTTTTGCATCTTCAATGGGACCAAAATTACTTTACAATGGGATAAGCCTTTTTCCATTTTTTTCCAGTCATTTAATCTGATTATGGGCACCTAACTGGACAAACACATCACTTCTTAAGACTACAACCAACAGTTGTTTTCATTACTGATGAATCTGCTGATTATTTTCTTGATTAATCATTTAATCTAAAAATCTTTGTTTGTCCAACCATTAATTGAAAACCACAGAATATTTACATGACTTGCAGTAGTTTGGGGGCAGTGTGTCCCAGGGCATGTCATAGATTTTTAACAGATTTTGGGAGGTCAAACTCCTCTGAGGAAAACGAAAATTAACTTCTGTTACAATGAACACAAAATGGGACCTATATCAACTGATAGATAGTGGAAGTGACTGTATATGGAATTTACTAACTAAAAAAGGTGGATTTAGTGTGAAATTACTCAATAGTTTTTGCTATCACTTTATAGCCAATGTTAGCATTAACAGCTTCATCTGCCAAACTGTCCGTGGAAAGCAACGCAAATATTCACCCTTGTTTTGCTTCCATTTCTATCACTTTTTTCCTACTGAAGTTATCATACTATACATACATACAAATACCTACATATAACACCTTCAAGCTCTAGCTGTAAATAGGTATTTCTCCTTAACAATCCACTGATTCAGGTTACTGATGGTCTTATAGTGTGGTCTGTGCTTTGTACTAACCATTATCCACAGCTGCATGTGCAAGTAGGAACATGAGTTAGACCCTTTATTTTTGCTCAACCAGGAAATTCACAACAAAGCGCCATGAGCATGTGAGAAAGATGAGTTAAAACCAGTCGGTCAGCTGTCAGACAGATGTAGTAAATATCATCCCACTCTGCCTTCGCTTCCAACACAAAAACCCACAGGATCCATGGGCATGGTAATCCAAGATGAAGGCTGCTCTCTACAAGCGTCACTTTCTCTAAAGCACAGCTAATGCTGGGTGTCACACGCCACACACACACGAACACACACATGCACACACTCACCGCGCTGCACTGAGCAGTGTGGTCTGAGCTACACAAAACCCCTTCACAGACAAAATATGGCCATAAAGGTCAAAAAGAGTATGCAAGGCAGAGATGAGAGAAATCAGCTCATGGCCTTCAGATTTCATGTTAGTCTAAGAGAGATCACAGAGCAACAACATACTGTTAACAATACTCAAATGTAATGAATTCGAACGCTAAAGCCAATGATGAAATGTATTAAGACAGAGTACCAGTAATGTTTGCTTGATGCTGGCTCCTAAAAATCTTTTAAATATTTAAAAGTATCAACCTCTCTTTTGAATTACAGTGTCTATAATCGTTTTCATATTAAGTCAAGGTCTCAGTGGCTAATTTCACCACTAATATGTGTCTTGGCAGCAATTCCAAGAATCATTGTTCCAGTAACAAGATATCAAGGGCTCTATTTTAGTGGCAGTGAATTACACACAGTGATCCACTGTACAACTGTACACAACCATCTCTCTCCTCTCTTATCCAAAGGAAGATTATGGGGGGCAATGGCATGTGCGTCATGGCCTTTTTTCCAAAGATGTGAATGTGATATAAACGTTTTGGTTGGATTTAATTGGCCCAGTCACGCTGTGAGTCATGTAAACAAGATTATTTGAGAACTGTCAATTGATGCAATCACAGAAAGGGATTTTGCTCATTTACAGTTTTGGCTGCAGTAGTAGCATTGTCGCGTGTTAACTTTTACTAGATCTAATTAAATTCAACCTTGCAATCACTTAAGAGACAGAAAAGAAAAATATATTTTAGTTTTCCCTATGAGTCAAAATCCAAGCCTTAAAACATCTCTTCAGAAAGCCATGGGAGATGTCATCAAGTTTTTTTTTTCATACTCTGTGGTTTCTACTGATCTACCCACCAATTAATCAATTACTGCAATTAATGTAATTTGCTCCTTCATCAGCAAGTCTTTGTAATTTTAGCCTCTCGAAAAACCACAGCATGCTATTCCTACATATGCAAGGGCAAGGCAAGGGCCCCGAAGGAGCACAATTAATGTTGAAAGTTGAAATGTTGAAATATGAAACAGAGAGGAGAATGGAGCGTGAATAGATCAAATTGAGGACTAAGACAGCCAGAGCAGGGGAATGTGGAGGGGGACAGTAAGCAAGGAACAAGTGGACGGGGGGGGGGGGGGTGCTTTCTCATCAAAGCCTTTCTGACACTGTTAAATCTCCTATGCTACACAAAAAGCTACTGCAGGAGGCCAAACCTGGGCAGTATAACAGGAATGAAATCATTCCTACAGCAGTTTTTCTATCTCAATGTGGATTTATGACACTGAGTTGATTGTATTTCTGGCTCAAAAAAGCCATGAGTTTGTGAAATAGCTGAGAGGGTAGTAGGACAGACAGGACATGCTCTAATAGAGCTAGGCCACCAAGCGTAGTATTTTCTGTTCACCCGCACGTTCTGACAATTACAACGGCAGTATAAACAATATCACCCCTCTCCATATTCTGTCACAAAGACCATCATTTTCACCCACCTCTTCCTCTCTCTAAAGGTCACTGTTCTTAGTTAATCAGCGGTGACAAGAGGTTGTTTCTGCTTCCATTACCACCTATCCTGTTGTGTCCCAAATGATAAGGTGCTAAGGTCTAATGTACCGTACCAGCAGTAGTGTTTGCTATATTTCAAAAATGATTTTACCTGATAAAATAACAATCGTGCCCTCACCTCTATTTAGCTCTGAACCATTCGAGAGATGGTTGTGAAAACAAAGAAAACAATGGCGGTTTTTAAGCTGCAGGTGTGATCTGCTGAGGATAATTGCTCGCTTTATCCTCTCTAGCATCTTCATGGCAAAATAAAAATCTAAACTTGGCCCCCCCAAGACTAGATCTGATGGATTTAAGGTATTTTAAAAACTTGCTAATGTTGCTATGGTTGCACTGTCAGTGGCAACGGTGCTCAGCTTTTCACACCTTGTTAAAATGTCCAGGAGAAGGAAAAATGTGAACACTGTGCAGCAAATAGCTGTTTTCCAAAACCAAACCAGTCAACTCATGAAATCGAACAAAGCCTACAAATAAGGGGGCACTTTACTGCCTCTCAGGTAATTATACCTGAGAGACATATAAGCAGCTTTTTGTTTTGACATCAGTTAACATGCTGCAATGTAGTTATCGTTGACAGAATTTGAAACAATGAACACAATGGCGCCTATTTTGTGTTTGAAAGGGACTTTTGGCTCTAAATCTGCAACAAAATTGCACTGGCCTAGTCACAAACATTCAGCCCACTATGTTGGTTCATTATCTAACACTGAGTGGGTTCTGAATTGGTTGGGAAGGACAAAATGTATTAACTGAGCTCTCAGTACCAATACGGGTCACGCCTGTAGTGTGAAAATGGCATTAGTGAAATTGGACCCTTGAGATTTTCTAATGCTGTTTTCCATCTGCTTGCCTATGTGAATGTGAACAGTGCTATCTGTGCAACGCAGGACAACACAGAGCCGAGGGGTCACACTGGACACCGCAGATTTCTGACCCCTGTGTTTGTTTGATGTGCGTCTGTGTGCGCACGGTCGCTGCCGTGCGCATGCATTAGGGTTATTGTGTGAAGCCTTCAGTCTTTAATCCCCTAATCTGCTGAACCCTGGAAATCACTGCAGTCATCTGTCAGCCGGGTCAGAGCGGGCTGCAGGGCTCAACACAAACACATGTGCATGCACATCCACACAGTCAAACACCCACACACACACACACACACACACGCACACACTCAATGATAGTCATTTATTCAACAGGGCCAGCCTCATTTCAGTCTAATGAAGATTGATGCTCCTCTTTCCAGGCCTCACAGGTGTTGCAGTAAAATGTATGTATAAATACGTAACCCACATAGAGGAAGAGAGAGAGGAGGAAATGGATTAACAGAAAACAATTCACTCACTAATCACATTCACATGTGAATTAACGCATATTCTGCATGCACTTAAAAGTTTACATGTGTAAAAGTCAAGATACAGTGTATCTCCATGGTAACAGCTCAGAGTTAATCTTGTTGGAATAGTCGTGAAGGTCCGACAAGGACGTGGACTCAGCAAACCCCTAGTGCTTAGACCCCTGAGTCAAGTCTTAACCTCTCAGCCTTGTTTGTGCATGTGTGTGTGTCTGTGAGTACCCATGCCAAATGGGACACCCTGAGGGCTTGTCTGGAGATTGTGGTTGACACGGCCTGCTGCTGTCCAGTGTGAGCTCCTATTAGCACTTAAGACTGCAGCTTGCCACACATATGCACACACAGAGACACAACACACTGGTCATAATGATTACGCCTGGCAGGTTAAAGACTGACAGTGGATAGCGGTTGAGTGTGTGTACTTGTGGGTAAAAGAGATGTGGCTAAAGTACACAATGTTCACGTGTTTCTGCATGTATGTGTTTAAATGTGTGTCAGTAATGATCGCACACCAATCTAAGGGCTTTGCTTTCGTTTTGATTTATATGCCCACGTCAAAAGCTCAAGATGGAGGGATGGAAAGCGGGAAGGAGATCAAAGAGCGTGAGAGATCACACAGACGCAGGCAGGCTCGAAGAGAGCTAAAGGTGGAGGAGGAGATAGAGGGGCCACAGAGAGAAACTGTACCGCTTAGATTGAAGTGTGAATCTCAGCAGGGGCACCTCATCATCGAGATCTGTATGGCATCTGTGCGTCTGTGTGCGTTTTCATGTCATGAGGTACTGATGACTGCCAGGCTCTGGGATCTACAGCTGGTGTGTGGGCCTTATCCCTTGACACCCTGCTTGATACACAACTGACTCCAAAAGTTTCTCTAATGCAACCTTAAACTTTGCTCCACGCATATGGCATCAAATCCTTAACTAAAAGTCTCAGTCATGCCCAATGAATATGCATTCCTGTGTGAGCTACATCCTGCAGTGTTATGGTCCTCGCTGCAGCTTGAGGGGAGCCAGCTGGGCTGTGGCTTTCAGGCCCCTCTGTGTCACAAAAAGATACACAGTGTGGCAGCAGAGAAAAGATATTTAAATCCAGCACAATTCACACAGACCTACACTGCCTGGACCTTTGATTTAGCCCTCCGCAAAGCATAATGTCATGCATTATTTCTGATCCAATATATGGCAGCATGTAAGCAAGTGGGTGAAATATTAATGAAAAGAATGTAGAAAATATAAAGTGCACTGTAGCAGTTGGTGCTTCTGGACAGGTTCACTCATAAAACGTGGAGAGGCAGGGAATACGCGGCAGCAGCTGCGGCCTGGAGGACGCAGCGCTGTGGCCGCATCCTGAGGAGACGAGCGGTAATGATAGGACCAGCAGCCAATTAAAGCGCGCCGGTAACTCCGTTTCTGTCATGATGAAGCGAAAAGATCTTTTTCGAAGGACAAACTCGCTTTCTCACGCACGTACGGAGAGCGATGAGATGAGGATGCTGCGCTGCGGTAGCTATAAACGCATCGGACAGGAACTAAAAACAGGTTAGCTGAGCTCCTGCCCCTCGTTCACGGCAGGTCTAACGTTCCACCGTGACACTCTAAAGAAAATAAGAGAGGCTCTACACAGCCAGGACGCGTGTGGTTTTTGGAGATATCATAGATATCATATGTTTCTTGTTTGCATGCCGTGCAGATGTGCTGTGTGCAAAACCACAAAACTCCATAGCGATTCATTTAAGGTCATCCCCTGGCGAGGAACTATTAACCAAACAGCTGGACAAATGATACTCAAACGACACTGCAGACACACACAGGGAGTCCTGTGTGGCCGGTGCCAGTCAAGTACGAGCTCACATGAGGACCACAAATGTTATTCCGATAAAAGGCACTTCAATGTCATCGCTGTGCGCTGCCCTCCCCGTCCTACTTGCCACAAGAACTGGTTGCGTAGACACATGTGCTGTTTGTGGCCACAGAAGCGGGTGTGTAAACAACAGGAGCGCGTAAAAATCGTTTCCACGGGGATATACAGTAGATTTGAAATATCACGTACCTGTTTCCAGCTATGTGCGGCACTCACTGCATAGTAATCCTCCTTCTTCAACTTGAACTTTTCCTTCCCTCCAATCGACCAGCCCGCAGCTACTTGACACTTGTTTATTGCATACTTTTCTTTGCCCCTGTCTATCCTGACAAGCCGCTACTGCATACAGAGTGAGATGAGAGCAGGGGGGGGTGAGCTGATGGAGAGGGTATAGGCTATAAGCCTCCAGTACAACATCCCACCAAATCGGGGGAAATCAAACGGAGCAATCCATTCCGCGCTGATGGTCGTTATGGGGAACGGTGCTGACTGGCAAAGATGGAAACGAAACCGGACGAACGCAGCTGTGCGCAAACGGGCACGTCTTCCCCTTGGTTCTCTTCAGACCGGAGATACGGCAGGCAGGCGGGCATGCTCTGAACGTTGAGCGGCGGCCGATCGGTAAAAGGTTGCGCGCAGCGGCACCCAGGGAGCGACGATCCACACACACAGTACAGAGGAATGACCGAGGCTCGCGGAGCGCGCGTTCACGGCCAAGCCAAGTCAATGGTCATTATCAGCGCGCGGAGAGAGTAATCCACTGTGGGCTGTTTGCTGCAGCTGCATCCTTATAAGATGACATGCAGGGATCAGCAGTGATAGCAATTAAGCAATTAGAATTCAGAGTGTAAGGTATAATGCACTATATACTGTATTTACATGATCATTATGTGTTATTCCTGATTCATCTGTCATGCTGTGATACTATATATTATTATATGTTTACTTATATGCTTTACATAAATAAATGTCAGCTCCATTGTGCCAAACAGGCTACAGCCACATAGTTATATATTTACAGCCTAACAAGCAAAGTTAACTCACAGTATTTTTCAGAGCCTGAACATGCCTGCTTTGGGTGTTACTACCCTCCTTCCGCCGGCCTTGTGCTCATTATAGTGGTCCTCATGCATCTCTTTTTAAACAGTGCACCCACTGCACTGCAGGCTACTGTTCACATTAGCGCACTGCCTAATGGGCTTTCTCTGTATTAGCAGCAATAGAAAGGTGCAATAACAGAAGCATGCAATTACGCACCATAACTAGGGAAAACATTGTTAACAGTTACCCTATTGCTTCTCACTCTCCAAGCTGTAAATGCATATTTCCCAATGGAGGTATAATAATAACGCCCGCTTATTTGAAAACACCTTGTAAGGAGAACCTTGTGGCTCTTTTGATAAAGATTTCATTTCAGAGGCATTTTTATGTATAACTGGGGATTGGCAGGGGACATAAACCTCCCACTTTTGGTTTTATTTATTTATATACTTCCATTCGTTTATCTCCTGTTCTGGTTTAGCAATCCATTACCTGCTCATCACCGATATATTGATTGAGACGAATAAGGGCGTCATCTTATAGGATAAGTAAAATCTCGAAACCGACTTGATTTGAATTCACAGATGGCTTGGTTAAATCCAGAGCGAAGGGTGAAAGGAAAGAGGAGGGATTCATTGGATCTCTAGTGGGTAACACAGGTGCAGTACGAGATGAAAAATGCAGATGAGGGTAGGATGGCGTACTGAACCATTTTAAAGTCCCCAAGTGATAACCTAAAAAAACAGCTCTGACTTGGGCCCACAGTACCCATTCTTAATCATGCAGGTGCAGCTTGTCCAGAGCTTTACAGTTTCCCCAAACTGTCCATTGTGGAGTTTTGTTTTCTTAAAGATAATGAGCTGAGCATAGCTCCTTTAAGATACAGCAACATAAGCTTGTTGACAAAAATGTCTCCTTGCTTGCAGTAGTTGGTATTATTATTCATATAAAATGTTATTCTGCAAACCAAAAACCTGTGAGATTAATATGATAAAAATATAATAGAGACACTTGACACCCCCCCCCCCCCCCCAACCTACTCTCCTCATTTCCCAGGGTGTTAGTGGGGATTTGAGAGTAATGATGTCAGCAGTATTAAATCTGTCCTTTCCATCCGTCTGCACTTAAGTCCTTGCATATGGACACACCTAGAGATTAGCCCCAATATGTCCTATAACAGGCAAGCCAGTGAGCATAGGTGTGGAGACCAGCCAGTGCACAAACCCAGATTAGATCACCCAGAAGCTGCAGCCACGGGTGGCTGACTAGCATTTTGCTCATCGGTTTAAAATCGACCTCCGAGTAGACAGCCGCCAGCTTCTGCCTACAGGCTGCCCATGGGCCTCCTCCTGCCATAATGCAGGATCAGTCGTGGCAATCCACCACCCTCTCTTTTACTACATTAGGGCAAACCAAGGGCCTCTAGTGGTATGTAAAGTACCACTGACAAGTCATCTGCTCTCTTCCACTTTTCTCCCAGTGTTAAGCAAATTGCATTTCTCCTGTAAATCAAACAAAGAGAATAATCTTCTGCTAATTAGTTAGGAGCTAGGTTTCACTTCTTATTTACCTAGCATTTCTATCCCATCCCCTCACCTAGTGCCATAATTAGAAACTGCCATCTTAAAAAGTGATGGATCATCATAAAATCTGACCCCCAGAACGAATGTGTTGCTCAAGACTTGCTCAAACGAGGAAAAAATAATCCAGAGGCAAGTTGTCAGACGCTATACGTGTGGATGAGTTAGCTGACCTTTCTCTATCACGAGCCAATATTAGCACAAGCCATTATAACCTATCAAAGCCTAATGCTTATAGCCAATGCTCAGGGGTCCTTGAGCCTCACAGCACTCCGGTTGTGAATTGTGTTCCCAGCGCTATCTCCACCATTACAGACTGCACCATGTCAGGGGTTCTGTTTAACCTTGTGCAATGAGTTCTCTCCCATACATCTATCACTACCAATCATATCCTCAAGGGTTAACCCTCCCTGCAGCGTGTGTCTGTAGGTGGTGTGGATGTATATGTGTGTCTTGCTAACACTGAGAGGAAGATGCATTGTGCTGTTAATTATATAATCAATTTGATTAATTCTCAAAATGCAAATTAGTTAATTAAAGGACCTGAACTTATAGAATTACCACTGATTAGCTGGCTAAGCACTATCACTGCCCTCTGGCTATACCCTTATTAAGCTACATTTACTGTACAATTTTCACTATGGCAGCATTATAATACATGGATTATAGCTATTCAAAATAGTATGAAAAGAAGAAAAAAGAAAAACTAACATATAGTGTGCTTTCAGTCAACCAAGACGAGGAAAAAGAAGTAGTAATGTTCAGAGTAATGGGTGTTAGGTGGACAGAATCTTTAGCCAATTTGTGCTCACACTAACCTTAGCTGTTCAAAATGAATCTGGTCATTTAAGGCCACATTAATGGACTTTCAGGTGCTTGTTTTTTCCACTCTCTGTCTGCCTGTTTGTCTCTTTAGTAAATAAAGCCTAGACTTTGTATTTCAGCTGCCCTCCCTATTCCTCTTTTCTCTAATCTCTCCCTCAGTGCCCCCGCTGTAGTGGGAGCTGGCTGATGTGAGACAGTAACAGGTACGTCAGGGAGTAGGAGAGCACGGTGGCTCACTTTGGCGCATGAGTCTGCCGAAATTACATCAAGCAGCAGGGGGCAAATGAGCATTTACAGTATATTTGAGAGGTAGGCTATGTGTTTATGTGTGTGTGCGTGCTCACATGTGTGCAGTGTGTTTTGTGCAGGGGAAGCATTAGATCCATCGGCATGAGTCTAGAAGCTTACAGGCAGCTTACAGAGCAGCAGGGGGTTTGAGGCAGGGGGTAGTGGAGAGGGAGGGGATGGGGGTAAGACATGAGAGGAAGGAGGGGTTGGTGGGGGGGTGAGGAATGCTGGAGGGCTTGCAGAGGAATAGGGCACAGCTGGTTTTTAATTGAGTCCCCCCCTACACCACCGTGTGTACATGTGCGCACACAAACTTACACATACACACACACTTTTTTTACTCAGCAATTTCCCAGCTGATGGCTCAGAGGAACTAAACACTCCGGTATGGCAGCAGCCTTCATATGAAACCCTCCACACGGGCTCTGTTTTGGTCGTGTGACTGATAAAGTCCTCCACCAATCAAGGCCTCTGACAGCTGTGTGCTCCCATGAATCTTAGCGCTCAGTCTCAGCGCGAGCCGAAACTGCCTGCCTCCTGCCTCACCACAGCTTGCAGTCTCAGCTGGGAAGACTGGAGTGGTTACACACAGAATTCAAACTTCCTCTTTTCCTGAATTTTACGGCTAGTTATGAGATATGACTCAGCATAATACATCACTTTAAGAACCAATTTTTACAAGAGAAGTTTGTGAGAGATTCTCTTCTTGGGCTATAACTTGCTCATTTACTTTAGTAGCCTATACTTCTTCTAAATTTGTTAAATTAAGTGATTTAACAGTGCTCTAATTTTTCATACAGTCAAGAGTCAGAGCTTAATATTTCACTCCAACATCACTGAACAAAAAAGATATGTTGATTTGAGGCTCAGTCTGTTACTTTCCCATCAGATACATATGAGCTGTACTGCCTTACAAAATCAAATACATTTTATATATATTGGTAAATTTGCATTTTGTGTGTTTCTCAACTTATCATAACTACAAACTGTTGTCCCACTTTCATCAGCAGCATCAGAAAACATTCACTGCTCAGATGTAATTGTACATTTAACACTTCCAACCACCATTACTGCTCTGTATTGTACTGTGCCCAGCAGTTTGTATACCGTAAATGCATCTCTGCGTGATAACAAGGTCCATGGTTCAAATCCAGGGTACAGTTACTACAGAAACTGTGAAAGACTCTGATTGCAGTAAAAATATTGCCCCACAAAATAAAAGACTTTTCTGTTCTCAGTGCAAACAACTTGAGTTCTTATTTCCATGATGCAGCCCAAGAACAAACAGGCAAACAAACAAACAAGAACATTTCTTTGTTTTAATGAGTTGTGAGAAAATATGTGTGATGTACATTTTTGAAAAGAGGGTTCAGGGGACTGGAGCACTAACTAGAATGTTAAGTTATATGATACAAATCCTCAGCAACTTACCGTATGTTTAAAACTCACCCATGTTTACGCTTTATGATATAATGATGCCATGATCTAGACAATTATCTTTTTTTCCACTTGGGTGCGCACAGTAGTTGTTAGCTTCCTGCATGTTATGGCTTTTACATTATAGGCGCCACTGTGGAGTAATGTATGCCAATGCTATTAGCAGTGTATGGATAAACATGGCAACAGTGCTTAAAATCCAGTTGATGCATTAAATTACTAATATCCTCTTGGTCCTACTTGGTTATTCTTGACCGCATCTGAATGCTGTCAGGAGCCCCTTTTGAGCTCTGCCCATGATATTCCAATTTGAGTAGAGACACACACACACACACACAAATGCATAGATGCGCGTACACGCACATACATGTGGACCCACACAGATATGATGAGTCCATTGCGCTTCATCTACGCTGTTCTTTCACGGTAGAGCTGACACCACATGACTGCCACCTCATTAGAGGCTTTAGCCCGTGAGCTAACAGGCCACAGAGACAGTGGGCCATGCCACGTTTGCTAATTATAATAATAACAATAACACTGCCTTAGGATGCTACTTGCTTTTCTTTTCAATTAATTTTATCAGATGCACTCGAGGGAAAAGAAGTGGTAGAGGCAGAGGGAGGGGGTCAGCTGCCACACACTGGCTCTATAGGAGGGAAATGATGTGTTTATTCTACATACTTGGCCAGATGACAAGTTGTATAATTGCAGCCAAATAACAATGGTTAACCTACTTTTGAGCAAATTAACAATTAACACATGGCAATTCTGTGGATGTGACTGATATTACTTTGTACCACCAGTTGCAGATAGTCAAACTTGTGGTAATTTTCCAATAAAACAGCAGATACCCTGTAGGTGCCATACAAAGAGTTTCTTTTAGTCCCTTGAGAGTGCTGATATTTGCCTAAAACGGGGAGGTCTTGTTCAGGTATACTTAAGTGACAACGCAGTAGAGGGGGACCCATAAACAAGATGTTTCTGAATGGAAGCTGTGGCCATCTGTGAGCTATTGCTCTTGATATTCCTCAACTTTCCCCTGGATCAGAGTTCAACCTCTGTTATTTCATGTTATTATATCTGAAATAGATAGCAGTCATCCACACGTGCCAGATACTCTGCAGCTCCTAAATCTGTACATCAGCATAAAAATACACACTGACTCACAGCCAGATTGCTTTGTGATAATGTATTCAGGTATGATATGTATTTCTTGGAGAAATGTATTATTTATTTTGACACTTTTGTCAGCAGTATTACCATTTTTCAGCACATACTGTAACAAACGGGGTAAAACACTATTCTCACTCTGCCAGGGTGAGATTTCAGGACAAGAGCAATAACTCCCTACTTCCTAACTGCCTACATTGTCTTGTATAGAATTTAGGCCCAGGCTAAAGAAATCTCATAATATTGCAGCGTAGCTTAAAGCAGGGTTAAAGATAATCACAACAATGCAATTAAACCAATGTGGTGTTTTGTGTTCTGATATAACCAGTGCTGGGTAGGTTACTTGAATTACGTACTCAAATATTAAATATATGTCATTACTAATTACTAATTAGTGAAGGTAACCAGTAACATTAGCAGTTATTTCACTTTTGTTACTCACCACAGCTCCATCAAATGTGCCTTTAAAACAACTCCAAATCCTCCACACCATAATGTTACATATTCTGCGAAGATATACAAAACAAGACATTACTGTTTATCTAGCAGTTGGCCTATGTCTCAGAATTTACTGACCATCAGCAGCTAGCTTAACGTTAGCCTGTGCATGCAGCACACCAGAAGTCCTAAAATCCAAAACCAGCCAATTCCTGAATCTAGGCTTACCTGTAGCAAATACAAGCAAGCTAGCAAAGAACCCACCTCCAACCCTTGACTCAACTCACAGAGACTGGTTATATGACCTTTTGAGATGCTAGGTTGTGAGCTCACATGTATGAAAACGATTCATTTAGTTGCTGTATATATTCTGCCAGCATAAGTTTTTAGCTAGTAATTAGGATTTACAGCTGCAGCATGTAGGTTTATAGTGAAGTGTGAGTTCAGACTTTATAATAAGACATTGTGGTTATTGGTGAGAGTGCTCTGCACATGTTCTCTAGAAATTAGGGGGCAAAACCATCACTGGTGGATAATCATCTTCCTGGATAATGAAGAACTAGTTATATTAACAGGTGATATAAAGGCTTCACAAGTTTACAGTGCATACGGTTTAAAAATAGATGCACTGACCTGAAAGAAAGTCGTAAAAACACATGACTAACAGGCGATTAAGAAGGCAGCATGTTTGAAATTTTACAGGGTCAGGAACAAGACCAGTTTGAAGCAATTAACAATCCAGTAATACTGTATATTCATTATGGTCCTTAAGACAGTCCAAAAAGACCCATGTGTCATTTATATACAGCAGATGGCTATGAAGAAAGATTGTTTCTGCTCTTAAGTTACACTGTTCTGCCACATTAAATGTCCTGCCAAGAGGGCCAGAGATAGTAAAGGATGTCTGTCAAAGGTAAATTACTGCAGTTCTCTGTGTTAACATCCTCTCCTTTTACTTTATCTCTCTTCCTTAAAACCACTAAAAAGCTACGACTTTTAAAAATAGGAGACATGCCAAAAATAATGTTTCTAGTCAGTTCTAGTAACCAAAGCAAAAAATTCAAAGAAGTAAAAACACACTCAAGGGGTCTGGTGATTAATGGGAAGCAAAGATGACACATCCATCTGACTGAACCAAGAAGGGGAGAGAGGGATAAAAAAAAAAATACTGTAAGGAACAAAAATCTATAATTAAGTAAATTAAGCCCTGTCTTATTTGCATGATCTCAATTAATGTGCAGTCCATGTAGCGGCAACAGGCACCCCACCAGAAATCAAATTAGCAGAGATGAGACGGCATCTGTCTTTGGCTCCCATGTCCCTCTGGACTGGCAAGGATGGCAGGGCTGGCTCCAAACAGCCCATTGTTTTCACAAGAGCTTGATGAATGGGTGGATGACAGCATGCTGTATGTCACTCACAGAGACAAACTTACTTTGTTTGAACGCAGGACAGCCGACATATTAGAGAACAAGATGGTGTTTTAATTAACTGCCACACTGTCAAGTTATTGTATATGTGAGTGGTTGTGGCAATGCAAGTCTGAGCCTATTTGATCTGAAAGAAAGTAATGTTTTGTTTCAGATCCCATGGGTTCAGGTATCACGCTTTGAAAACAAAAGTTTGTGATAGGTTATCTGCATAGATTAGTCAACTGATAAGCAGTTTGTCATCCAACAGGGCTTTTTCATAGCAGACATTTTGACTTGCCATAGTATTAAAAGCACAGGTGTTAAAGTGACATTAACCAAGTCCCAGTTCCATTCAAGTGTCACAGTCGGCTATGACAGTAATTCATATTCAATAGGAATTCAGCCATCATGTCAAAATGTCTTATACGAAAAAAGGTCTATTGTCAACTTCTATTCAATTTGGAATTATTCACTCTCTTTTAAATTTTATACAAGCACATATTGATATGAATCAGAGATCAGTCACAGTCTGAAAAGCCAAAATATGACCCTGAGTTTAAACTGACTTTCATGAACAAAGAAAACATTAATTTCAAATGTAAAAATCTGAATGTTTAAGTCAGTGTTTTTTTAGCAACTTTTGACTGACAAGCTTCTCCAACACATTCATTTGAAGAGCTGTAAAGTGAGACAGATGGAATTACAAAAAGGTGTTTGTGCTCGTATTTGTACATGTGTGAGTGTGCTTGCAGTGACGTATGTATCCTACAACTCATAAAGTACACGCTAGTGAAGCAAACTGTATTGTACGATGCCATTGTGCACCTCAGCACAGCGTGACACTGTTTGTTCTCATTTACTGCCCATGTGTGTGCTCACAGGTATATCTGTATTTGTGTGTACACAAGCACACTGTGTGCTTGTTTGTATGTCTGTGTGACTGGTGCTGAATTTAGCGGATCTGCCCCCCCCATGGAAATAGGCCAATTTTCTCTGTGAGGCGTCTTGTGACTGCTTTGAAAGAGAAGATGGAGATTCCTTCTAGTTCCAGCTTGGCCAGTAAATGGCGCATGTCTCCTCCCATCAATCACAGAGCTGCACTAACAGACAGCTGGCTGCCTAATATACACCTCCATTAGGAGTCTCTGCTCCTCACTGAAAATCACTGGCATCTGAATAGATATTCCAAGTATATGGGGGACTTGTCCTGAGGCAGATTTGCCTACCTCTTCAAGCTGAAGGTGTGAATGAGTGTCAGGATTTCAGTTAACAGCTTTTCAACCTCAAACACAGGCAACTAACATCACTGGCAGCAGGGAATTACACTGCAGCGACTGATGGCTGAAACCTTGGATGTAAATCTTTAAAATGCTGAAATTTTATTCTAATATCAGACTTTAAGTCAAAACTTTTACTTTTGTATAATTATTAGTTACATAAACACAAGTAGGGCAAGTCATTTAAATTATTTAGTGGCACAGTAAATATTTTATATATACAGTATATCCTCCTACTTCAGTGCTATTACGGTTTTCTTTAATGAGTTCTGTGATGACCCCATCGACTATGTCTGCCTGTGCGATGCTGTGTTTGCAAAGTGTGGGCAAAGTTGGGTGAGTGAAATCTGTAACATTTAATAATGGCGTTTAGAAAAGGCTGTCTTTCCAAGGTAGTAAAAATCATTCTGGTGCCTCCCCAACAGTCTCCTTAGCCTCTTTATTCTGCTTGTTTTTTTTTTTAATGAGACTGATAAAAAAAGGTTTTAAATATGCACAAAGTGAGTACATATATTGTTACAATGATAAAAGACTGGGGCCAAAGCTAAATACTACATTAAGAATAAAAATTAATTTAAATAACACAGTGAGCTTAATGCTTCAATGCTCATTTTCATTGTGCAATACCTGATTTTTTGGCCACTGAGTAACAGCAGGAAGCATTGACATATCATCATCAAGTCAATATGGTGAACTTGTTGCTTATTTACACATTATTTTGACAGCCTGGTGAATGTAAGGCCAATATACACTCTCCTTTTAACTAACTTTTGGTCTCCACTGTGCTCTCCACCAATAATATAATCAGGCACTTCAGCTGTCAAATGTTCCACTATGTTCACTAGCTAAATGTTACTTGTGCCTGTTTAGGTTTGGTGTTGAGCAAGTAGTGCACAGTGGGTTTTTAGAGCTTTTTCGCTGAAAATAGCTGCGTGCCTCAGCTGAAAGCGACATTATGAGGAGCAGTGAGTGAACTGAAACAGTACATATACAGACAGGACCGCTAAACAATGAGCTGAAACTCACTATAAAGCTCCACACAGCTGAGCTTAGCTGCAAATTTGGATCACTGCAAGTGACCTCTTTCACACTGGCACAGTGTTTTAACATTGT
Source organism: Lates japonicus (assembly GCA_033238685.1). NCBI lineage: Eukaryota > Metazoa > Chordata > Actinopteri > Centropomidae > Lates > Lates japonicus. The sequence goes on along the minus strand of BRZM01000189.1, from coordinate 148,281 downwards.
CATTGTTATTGCAAAACACTGGTTGTAGCCACAACAAAATCCTTCACTTAAAAAAAAGGGGGGGATTTGAAGATGAAGAATGACTGATGTGTTTGGCAAATGTAAAGCTATACAATGCAGAAAGTAAACCCAACCAATAAAGAGCAGGACAGAGCCACTTTTTGCTCTACATTTTGATATATCAGTACCTTGGCTCATACAGGGTGGATGTTCCAGTCCTGTAAAGGTATTTTTTTAATGTAACCTGTCATGCCACAAAATAGTGTAGTTATCTAATGACAGGCACCTTGCCTTTGGAAATAACACCAGGCTGCTACTGTGAGTAGTAAGCTAGTTAGTCAGACATGCTAACATTTGTAGCTTATGTTATTGCAGGTAAACACAAAGTTGAATTTATTCCTTGCTCTTTTATGCACAGTGTTTCAGCATATAGAGAAATCCAAAGCTCAGAAGACATGTGCTGAGTAGTTACAGTTGCTGAATAATGATTGGACAATCTCTGTTCAAGGTTTAGAAAACTGTCAGTTAAAGGCCTGTCAGACTTAGTGTGCCAATTTTGTTTTTCGAAAAGCTAGAGACATCCAAATGTGTACTACAAAGAAGACACCCGAGTAGAAACATTTGACTATCCTGCAGTATTGGCGTAATAAGAACAAAAATAATGATAATTTCTCCTTGGGGTGAAGTGCTGTATTACTTTATGACAAAATTTTTTAAGAATCAGTGGTTACTGGGTCAAGACAAAACAATAGAGGATGTGCTGTGATGAAGGAGAGATGTGTATTGACTGTCACACATCAGCCACATCAAACAGCCTTCATTACTCTTTCACATAAAATAAAGACACAGAAAAAGGAAACAAACAGCAATTTCATCGCTGTTCTTATGAAGTGTGCAATCTGTGAGAAGACACAATGAACACTCAGCCAATCAATACTTCCCCTTTCTTCCTGCTGTCTCTCAGTAATATATTGGAAATGGAGTTAGAAAGATTGATTCTGTACACAGCGCTACAGGCCAAAGGAAAATTAAATGAAAATGTAAATGAAGACTGCTATGTTTGGTGTGTTTTCTCCCTCAACTTGTTACCCTGCTCTGAGGCCTCTGCCATAGCCATTTGGAATTTGGTTAATTTGCTATTTCTCCCCATGAATAAATTCACAGAGAGAGACTGAAAGACAGGATGGGAGGGGGAAAGAAGGTGGGGGTTGGATGGTTAGATTGAGATTGTAATCATTATTAAACATTATTAATGCATAATGTTAGCCATGTGCTGCTGTTAGGAAGAGAGCGCAAGTAACAGCCATCGATTTAGGAGAGGAGGATATGGCTGACAGCACAAAAGAGGAGAAAAACTTCATGGAAAGGTCAGCAAGCTATTTCAGAAACTGACAAAAAAAAACATGCATCTGCCACGCAAACTTGCAGACACACACACAAGTTCAAGGCACACACAGACGCACACATAGATAGACACAGACAAACAATCACCTTTCCTCAGGGTGAAGGAAAACTGTTCTTCAGCTCTGTACAGCCACTCAAGTTGTCGGAAATGGCTTTGGGCTAAGAATGAAAAACTTTAAACTCAAGGAACCTTTTGTTGTAGCACGAAGGTTAATGTCTGATCCATACAAACTGTGAAATGGCTGGAGTTTCCAATAGAGTTTTCTTTTAGCTGAATAGATCAATTGTTCAGTCTCAATGAATGTCTCTCTACATCGATATGAAAAAATATTAGGTCTAAGTTCGAGGACATGAGTGATGATAAACAGTAAAATAGCTTTTTCAAGTTACTTTTCCTTGATGATTTTCTCTTCCCCCTGATCCTCTAAGAATCCCCTCTCAATTTAAAATGGCCTCCTGTGCTCTCAAACAGCAATCAAACTTTGTCAGATAAGTACATTTTCTAAAGACCTGCTGATTACATGCCACTGGATTTCTATAGTTAGTTCTATAATAAAATTTCTTTACATTTCAAAGAAAGTGCCATTAATATTTGATTACTGATTGATATTGTTTTTATTACACATCCCGGACAAACTGCTGGAGTTTTTGATACGACAAGACTTAAGCCTATAGCAACGCTAGCAGTTCTGGTCTGTACATTGAGCTAACTGCTTACATGTCAGCATGCTAACATGCTGACAATGACAATGCTTTTGTTTAACAGGTATAATGCTAACCATGTTTTAAGTGTTGCATGTTAGTATGCTAACACTGCTACAGCTGAGGTTGCAGGTATTTTTTTGCAGCAGTGAGAAAAAGTCAAGGGACCAACCATAAGTATTAGAATTAATCCTTTGGTAAATGAGAACATCTGTACCAAATTTTGTGCCAATCCATCCAGTAGCTATTGAGATATTTCACTAGATAAAACGTTGACCTGCTGGTGGCGCAAGATGAAAAGTCAAAGGATCACCAAAGGCATTCAGGTATTTATCTATGGGGATCATGAACGTCTATACCAAATGTTGTGGTAATCCGTCTGATAGTTGTTAAGGTATTTCAGCCTAGATCAAAGTGGTGGACCGACTGACAGGCCATCAGGGGATCAGGGGTGATCTCACTAAAATAGCTAAAAATTACACCAGGGATGTAGTACAGGTTGGTACAACACTTTAAAAGTCACAGAAATGTGATATTAACCATGAAATCTTTAGCAGGAAATCTCTGTTCTGATACAGATGACATTTTGAAAGTAACCTTCTCAACCCTACCAATACATAATTCTTATTTCAGGCTCAGACAGTTTCATCTGGTTTAGCACATTAACATTTTCCAGGTAGATTCACTCTGACTAATCCTCTTCACATGGTCTGTGGCAGGCCTTCAGTGAGCACCCCTACAGCCTGCTCTGTGAGAAGAGAGATCTGCGGATGACAGTCTGCTATAATACCTCATATGAAGGTGTTGTTTGTCTAGATTAAAACCCCTCAGTATTGTATTGTAAGAAGCTGTTCTTCCATTTAAAACCTGTATAATCCCCGGGGGAAGGTGACAGGCCTATAATAGTGGAGCACAGATCCCTGGCGTTGATGTATACAATAGTCTTAACCTCACACATCTCTATTAGTGTGTCCACTGACACAGGCATTACAATCCCCCATGGGAAGTCAACTAAGATAAACAGTGGAGAGAAGCAGACCCGATGCTCATGCTTCAAATATAGTCGCTCATTTTTCAAAACACAGCAGGTGGCGATACTTCAAATATGATAGGGCATCTGTCTGATTCTGAGTTAGTTCCATTTAATCTCATGGTTATTTTGCAGAAACTTGCCGCATAACAAAACAAAAGACAAAAAATATCACATAAAAAATATGTGCATCATCTGTGAAAGACAGACAGAGTGCACATGTGGGTGCATGTGAGAGTGTCTCTTTGTAATGATAAGTTAGGAGTCTGTGGGGATGCATGCAGACTTTGATATGCAGTGGGGACACACATTAGTTATGTGTACGGCGATCTGCATGTGTTATGTGTCTGTGTGTGGGCGATGGTGCCTTTGACTGTGGCACAAACCTGTGTATCTGTGTGGGGCCTTGAGTGTTGGAAAATTGGCCTAACATCTGTGAGGATGTAAGACGACTTTTATCCGCGGCGGGGACATGGAAGGGATCACAGAAGCCCAGAGGGAGGCCGAGGGTTTCTGGTTGAGTCCAGATTGGGGGGACCAGTGAAAGAAAGTGGGGGGGGGGGGGGATCAGAGAGAAGTTCCACTCGGGGGCTCTTTTTTAGGGCTGCGGGCTGCCGATGAGCAGGGTGGAGCAGAGGGAAAGAGGGATCTGGCTTTTCGTAATACAGAAATACTTCCCTCCCTCGTACACCAGCCTCCCACTCTGATCTCCCCTGGCTTGTCCCCAGTAGTATTTCAGCCGAGAGAAAAAGGGTGTGTGTATGTGTGGGTGTCTATGTGTTGGAGCGAGGAGGGGATGGGTTCTGCCTTATTTGCTAACACGGTCCAGCCCAACAGAAGGCAAATCACATTCTGTGGGGGTGCCTGTCCTGTTCCCATGGCAGAATTTGTTCGCTTTGTGCCACTCGACAATAAATCACGCCACCCCGCCCCTGAAGGGGTTTGGACAGTGCTGGCAACTAAAACAAACACTTCACTCCCTCCCAGTTATTCCTTCTATTTTTGAAAGGAGAGGAGAACACTAACAGGGTCCCTAGGAATGGTGAGGAGAAGTGCTTGCATGCCATGTGTGTCTGTGTATGTGCTCATGTATGCCTCCTTAAATTGTACATAGTAGGGAAGAGAGACAGAGAAAAAGAGGACAAATGGAGAGCTCTGTTATTCTAAGTTTAGACCACCCTGATATCTTTTTGCTGCCCCACAAGGTAGCTGCTATGTGGGGTTGGCACACACGTCTGAGTCTGGCTCAGCACTGAACTCACCCTGGCACCTGTGGCGGCTGGAACAAGACCTCCTCCAAACACAAAATTAAGAGCCACACACACAGGCGTGAGTGCACATGCAGAGACTCGCACACTCACACTGAAATGGGCATGACTGAGTTGATGTGTCTGAGACAGGGCTTTCTCCAGATACCAAATTAATCAGCAGGCTGGAAGATGCAAATGACTGGCCTACATGGAACCAGCAGCATGAAGCCAGAACTCACACAGCACCACGGACAGATGGCCTGCAGGACCACACCAGCGCTCACATACCTCTCTCATTCTACATCTCTCCTGCTCAATGTGTGCCATTGCTCTCATCACTTCCTCATTCTATCGCTGTCTTTTTCTTTGTCTAACTCACTTTATTCTTCTCCATCTGTGGCTCTAGTTCATTTTCTGTCTCTTTCTTCCTCTCCATCGATCTGTCTACCTTTCCTTCTGTCTCTCCTCACTTATTCTCTGACTAAATGTCCACAACTTCAAGGTCCCAGAGGCGCACCTGTCGACCAGCTTGCAAACACAAACAGCACAAAACTATATCAATTAAAATCTAACCAAACAGTTATGCTTTTAGTTCAAATGAGGCGATGTAAAGTTAAGCAGATTGTTTTCCTCTGCTTGCCCTTTCTGACTCTTTCTAGCAGGCTGCAGCACAACTAGCACAGTGCAGGAGGCAGAGAGCAGAGTCTCTGACCTATTTAGGAAACTGGCAAGAGAGCAGCCAGGGAACATCAAAATACTTCAAAGGCTCCCTTTGAATCCATCGTTACGCCCAACTTAGTGTGAGCGCGTGCACACACAGTCACACGCACAAAAACACACACGCATGCAAGCATGCCGCCTCCGTGCGCACACAAACTTCATCAGCCAGCCTGCACTCTCTCATATACACACAGTCGCTTGCACACACACACACACACATACACACAGCTCCCCCGATATATTCCGTCTGAGCTCTTGAACTGTGTCCCACATTGCTAAGTACGGAGAAGTCAGAGAAATCACATTAAACGGTGGGTCTGCCACCAGCATCATGACTCAGGCTGCACCATGGAAATTCTGTCCCTGACCCAGCTGTATAACATCTCTTTGCCCTTCATATATATATATATATATATATATATATATATATATATACACACACACACACACACACACACACATATAAGTTTGCTTCTTGCAGGGGTAAAAACTAAATTTTTTACAACTGATATAGAAACTAAACTTAAACAGTACTGTGCACAGTGTGCTACAGACAGGGAAATGTATTAGAAAAATATGGGGATTTGTAATTGGTTTAAATTTTTAACTAAAAAGCCACAACACAGAGTTGTATGTTCAACTAATTACCAGTGTTATTTTTACCCTAAAACAAGCTCACTGCTTGACACCACACAGCATGCAGAGGCCTGAGCAGGTTTCAGAACTGTGGACAGCTCCTGTGCTACATCAGTTGGTCAGGACCTTGGACAGCACCACCAAACAGACACCACAACCTTGGGAAGCAGCAGCAGCAGCCTGTGTGTGTGTGTGTGTGTGTGTGTGTGTGTGTGTGTGTGCGTGTGCGTGTGTGTGTGTTTAGACTTCTCTTTTTGTGACATTCCCAACACAAAGTATTAAAAACAAAGTTGGTATCAAATGTTCAATAATAATTTTAACTTCTGTATGTGTTATCTAGGCTAAATATTGTTTTGCTGTTTGAGTTTTGGCTTTTATCATCTGAGAACTTTGACTTCCCACCTGAAAAAAGTATGTCCCTGAAATGAAAAAAACTGATTTGGTTTGTTGACAAAACTCAGATATCGTGGCAAAAAGATATCGAGCTGTAGTCGTCAGACAAGGATTCCACGGCGCCATTGTTCTTTCTCCTCCCAGTTTAATCACTTTAATATAGGGAGAATGAACGAGAGTAAAACCCTGACACAGTGAGGAGACAAACAGTTGCTGCACACTGCTGCAGGCCTCTGTCGGTGTGTGTTTGTGTGTGTGAGGTTAACTGGGGTTATCAAGCTTAACGTGGAGTGTCAGCATGTTGACAGTATTAACGGCAAAGGCTTTTAGATTACTTCTGTCCCAACCAGCGGCTTCAGATTGGGGATGGATTATGTGCTCACTACAGTGGACTGGCCTGTTGACTCTGACAGTGTGTGTGTGTGTGTGAGAGTTTCTATATGTGAATATTTGTTCATTTTCTTATCTGCATAGTGATCCTGCCTATTTACATGTACAGCATGTGTCTGCTGACATGAGACATGAGCACGCCATTAGATCTCTATACACCACTGCATGCAATTCATATGTGTGTTTACCTTGACAGGCTCTAACGTAGCAGAGAAAGCATCCTGCAAAGCACAGCAGGCCAACCTCCACATCTCCTCTGTGAACACTGGACCAACTGTCACCAACACATATCTGGAGAGACAGAAAACAATAGTTAAATTAGCCAGGAAAAAGAATCTTCTAGTGTCACACAAAAACCTACTACAGCTTTATAAAAGGATAAGTATGGTACGATTCTTTACTTTTTATGATCAACAAATCCCATGAAACGACTGAAACCAACAATGAGCTAGTCTGCATCTCAAGTCTTTTTGACTTTCAGGTCCTGTCTGTGGCTCTCAGTTCTAAGCCCATTAGTTCCTGGTGAAGATGTAAATCTTAACAACTTTCAATAATTTCATAAAATAGCTGGCTACTGTTATTTTGTAGCACTACAATACTACTCAATAAGGAGCACATTTTTTTTGTAGCGAGTATTTTCTGCGGTAGGATGGTTTATATGTGGCTGTGTGTATTCATGGTACTGAAGGAACAACAACAACACGCATGTCTTAGTGATCAGTTAATAGTTTTTGGAGGAATTAGCTATATTACGCTTTGTATACTCAGACAGTGACTGTTACCTGGATCAATTTGTTGTTGGCTTTGCTCTTTTCATAGGGAATTGCTGACAGTAAAACAAATATAGATAATGGTATTGAAAAGCATCAGCCTCATTCTTTAAGACAGGGATGAATTCTACTTTGAAAATACCCCTCCAAAATTCTGGACTTCCTTAATAGCTCCAACTCCTTATATTAGTTAACTGCATATTTCTAGCCAATATTCCAATTGCAATTTCAATTGCAATTATTTCACAGTTATTTTTTCAGATGTAATAACTGATAACTCCCAAAGAAACAAGGAGTTGTGTCGTCACCTGATGCAGGAGCAGCCCACCCTGGAGATGGTCTCTGCAGGTTCGGACACGCAGGCCACCAGCAGCTTGAACAGGTCCTTCAACATCAGGTTTATCAGAGACTCGTAACCAATGTCTGTAAGGAGGGGACACACACGGACGACAACATGACACAGCCCGTGAGCACATGGGAGAGAGGTGGAGTGGAGCCGCAATTTAATTTGACTAAAGAGGAGGACAGTGGAACAACAAGGCATCAGTCACGCTCCACTTCACACATCGTACACAAGGAAAACAAAAACAACTCATCACATATGAGACAGTGCACCTTGAGCTCAGGATATTTTATCACCAATGCATGTTCCTAAGGTTAATCTTAGGAACAATCACCATACTCAAATTTTAGCAGATGTGTACATCCCACCTTCTTTTCTTCCTTCTTTCTCTCCTCTCTTCACCTCCTTTCCCCTTCCTTCCATTTTTGTCTCATGAAAATGATTTACAACAACCTACTGTGGAAACGATCTTAACACATTTACCATGTTTTTTTTAAACAAAGCTGAAGGTTTCAACTGGCACCGCAAACACTACTTATTCTACATTCAGTGCTTGTCTAAAGAAGCCAGGCCAGTTAGAGGCAGTTTGCTTTGTTTTTTGTCCCTGATCAAAGTAAGATGTTGTTTTTGATGTGAAGCAATGTCTGTCTAACTTTTTAGTATTTCAAGGAGACTGAACTTTCCAACATGCTCAGCCGTCGAGGCACGCCTTGTAGCTTCTTGATCCTCCATTAAGGCGATCGAAGGAAAAGAAACTACAGGCACTAAATCCTGAAGTCATGGAGGAAAACTTAAGGAAATGGTGTGAGTGAAAGTGGAGCTTAAACTGTCAGAAACCCTTCTCTCTGTCTCACAAACTCTGGTAGCCACAGAGCCATCGAGTAAGACACTAAACCCTGCTGATTTGTTCTGCATGGAAAATGGAAAGAGATGTTCTGAAACAGTTACTTTTTCTATTACACCCAAAACCCCTGAGGCATCTCAATACACACACACAAACACACACACACAAGGAGCTGTCTCCCACCTGAGTGTATGAAACTGTTGACGTGCTCCACCACCAGCTCACACGACAGGCCAATGGCGTGTTTAAAGTTTGCCGCTGCCACATCCCAGTAGGAGTGGTCGCCGTGGCTACGCTGCAGCCACAGTGACATCACAGGAAGCAGCAGCTGGATGACGGAGAAGATGGCAAACCCGGGACCTGGGTGGAGGAGACGGAGTTGCTGGTGCGCTCACATTGAAATTTGATTCTTATTTGTGTCTTTGTGGAATGTAGCCAGACTCATTTGCTTATAGTCATAAATTGACCTGCCTCCTTTGCATTTAACGTTTAATCTGACTGAATTTTAACCTGAAAATTTGCAGAGCAGACCACTCATCCAGCAAATCCTGTTTGTTTATGTTGTTGTTTTAAAATAGCACAGTGAAATACGTCAAGCAGCAGAGAGGGAGAGTTGCTGTTGGGCTGCAGTGAGAGTAAGGCAGTGACAAAGGTTAATGACAGCAAAGTGTTTGATAAAGCAGCTTGGTGCAGAGCTGTTGTCAGCCCACTAGCTGTGCTAATTCCTTTGGGTTATGTTTACAACTTCTACCAACACTTTTTCTTGTACCCCATGTTTTTGGCAACACTACTGAAGTAAATTTAGCCAGGCAGATTTTTGGTGTTAGTCCACTGACCACGAGTGTAAGTACATTTGCTTATTTAAACAAAGCCTCTGCCAAAGCCTCAAAGAGTCTCAGCTTGCTTCGGGGGCCTTATCCCTCAGTCTGGTCTTCAGCAGGTGAGGTGCAAAAAGGTTATGTGACTAATCTGGCAATTCAAGAAAATTCCCCCCAAAAATTCTTGATTACTTTTTCTTTATGTTTAAGATCACCGTCCTGCTCTATTTTCCTATACATGGTTGGCCTATATTGCTAGATATAGATGTCTTTGTGTGTCTGTGTGTTACCTGGTACACTGGTGACTTCTCTGAGCAGAGTGAAGAGCAGCTCCAGGGTTGGGGGTTGGTGCTGTCGAGGACAGTTTGACACTGCTGCTGTGAGCTGCTCCAATAACAAAATCCAGACCTGGATCAGACCTGCAGGAGAGAATGTAGCAAAGCTGGGTTATAGAAAGAGTAAAGGGGGGATCTAAGGACTAAAAGGAGAGAAACTGTAAAGAAGTGATATGGATTATGGAGGAAAGGAGGAGGAAAGATAAGAAAAAGAGACTTGTCTTTACCTGTGTCATCATCAAACTCCTGGAGGACACAGTCCATCCCGTCCTCGCTGCTGATCGAGCGCTCCTGCGATCTCATTGGCAGGCTGGCGAGCCGTGCCCCCAAGAACACTGGCTTGGAAGGCATCTTGTAGATCTTAGCAAGCAGCTGTCAGTCAAATGCAAGTGTTATTCTGTCGCTTATTGGAACTGTTGAAATTGTAATCAGTGTAATTCTCTAGTGCAATATCAAAAACATCATCTATAATTTTTACGTTTAAAGTCTTAATCTGTAACACCTCATTCTGACATGCAGTGTGAACGGGGGGGTTCATACCTGCGAACATTTGCGGAGGTAGTCAAGAGCGGGCAGGCAGAGGTCAGTGGAGCTGTAACCTGACACGTGGACACAGTCTCCGATCTCCTTATAGTCCACCTCCCCTACACACAGACAGACAGTCGCACAAAAAATCATATTCAGATACAAAACACTGCAAAGTAACAAACAATCTAAGTAAATCTAGTAAGTTTAATTAAATGTGTGGAAAAAAAAAAAGTTTAATTTGTGCTTATTTGCTGCAAATGTTTCATTGTAGAGTATTAAACTGTAATTTGAGATGTACAATTCTGCTGAAATCTTTGGCTTATGAGATGAAAATGTGTGCATTTCCACACATACACACACACACACACGCATGTCATGAAATCCCTACAGGCTTGTAAAAAGAAAGTCACACAAGTGAGACAAACCTAAACCTTTGACGAACTTCATGAGGCACATGATGTAGTCAGTGGCAGCATTGGCAAAAACCTGGATGTTGTCAGTGTTGATGAAAGCCTCAAAGACATCAAACACTGGAGCCTGGGACTTCCCTAGAGGAGAGAATGTGAGGAGGTCGGAATGGAGGGGAGGATGGGAAAGGGGAGAGGAAGAGGAATGGGAGGAAGGAAAGAGTTATGTCAGAAAAGTCAAATCCCAGCTAATTGTTATTTTACTGCCAAATGTTTTTTTCTGGGTTACATTTAAAAGCAGCCAACTTTCAGAACTAAGTAAGATTTAAAGATAAAGTGTGTGTCTCAGTGTGTCAGACGTACCCATGGAGTATTCTCCCACCAGGTAGTCTTTAGTGTCGGTCTTGCTGCCGTGGACAGTCCTCAGAGCGCTGAACAGAGGCCTCCATCCTGACAGGATTTGAGGAGAACACATCTCCACCAGCTCGCCTATTGATGTGATCACCTGCAGGGAGGCAAGCAGAGAAACATCTTCAAAACTATGCGGCAAAATAAAAGGTGCAAGTCATGTAGTGCTGCTAAAAAAAGTGACACTTAAAATCAAATTTCCCTGCTGAGATTTGACTTTACCTGGTCCTGTACGTCCTCGTCACAGAGCTCCAGCTGCATGATGTGTTCAAAGGGCCTGAACAGTGCCTCGTTAAAGTGGAAGTGAGGAAGCTCCGCCCAGCTCGTCAGCACCTCCGTTAGAACATCGTGGATGAAGGAAACGGCCTTCTGGGATACGTGGCGCTCTTTGTGACATGCCGCCTGGAAGTAGAGAGAACTTTTACTGAGTTTGCAGTGAGCGTTAATAATATTCTTTACTTATTGGACATTTATTTACATCTATTTATACATATGTGTTCATTAAAAGTGCAGATTATATTGTATCTTTCACATCTACAGTATTTTGAGCATGTTATGTGACACTATGTATTTTTCTTTTTAAGTGATCTCTCAAAATTAATGAAAAGGTGTGAACAACAGTAATTAGTACTTCATCAAACAGATCAGCTGTTGCTCCTCGTAAATATAACCACTGCGCAAAATGAAGAGCAATTCACTAGAAAGGAGAAAGCAACACCTGTAGCTGTGTTACAGAGGATTCTTAACTTCATTTGGACTTAATTTGTATAAACACATTAGGTAAACAAATTGCTTTCTATGCAAGTGCAGGACTGTCAAAACAAATTCTTTTATTTGCATGCAAACAACTGGACAAGTTGTTCCACTTGCAGTAGGCGGCTACAAACAGAAAGTGACTGCTAGATACTGTTTTTAATTTATGAACCAAATCTAAATGATAGAAACATTTAGAAAACAATATAGAAGCAGGGAATAAAGCTGTCCTAAACAATTTTATCATATACACATAGTTTACAATATACCAATGATGGACCGTTAAAGATGCAGCAGCTCCAACCTTTGTTTTTAAAAGAGGTTGCAGTTGCCTACCTCCACCAGGTGTGGCGCCACCACACTCCAGGCCCTCATCATATGGAGCAGAGGCCGGTTCTTGTTCCTCACGATCCGCAGCATGGCCTCGCCCAAACGGAAGAGATGGAGAGCGCTGCGGCGGTCCAGAGTCGACTTGGCCTCTCCTACAGATACACAGAGGGGACAAAGAGACTTAATCAAATGATCTAATCTAAAATTAATTTCTTAAATGTGTTGTCATGAAATCAGTTATCCTGTGAGAGTTTTTGCATCTTGTGTGGAATCAGGAAGACTAAATGGCCTGAAAAGAGTAGATGAAAGAAGCTACCAAAAATAAGCCTTTCTCACCTCTAGGCACAAACTGAAGTTTACCAAATGGTTTAAGTTTAATCGAAGAATTATGGTCACTTTAGTGTGTATGTATGGTATGACAAATACATTGAGCTGATATTCAACTGCTCAATATATTTAAATGTACATCTTTGAGACTTTAAGGTTACTGGTGAAGCTTTAAGATATACTTAGGAGTTTAGAGATGTGAGTATTCCTTGAGGTAATGAAGAAAAACAGTGAGTGAAATAATTGTTCATCATATGAAAGTGTCCCACACACAGTGGTTCCAGGTGACTCTAGTCCAATTGAGATTAGGCTTGTATTTGGATTATATTAGATTTAAGTGTGTGTGTGTGTGTGTCTGTGTGTGCGTGTGTGTTACCTGGCATTGCCAGTGAATAGTCACCAGTCTCAGTAACCGAGTCAAACAGCTGAGACTGAGAAGCTTTCCTCAGCTGCTGCAGGAAACCAACCAGACCGACCAGGTTCAGTTTAGTGGCTGCTTCTTCAAACAACCTGGAACAACACATACACACACGCACACAGAAAGAGTTTTGTGACATGCATGTGAATATCTACACTATATATATACAGAGATAGATAGATAGATAGATAGATATAGATATAGATATACAGTTTTGTTTTTTTGATGGGCGTTGTTTGTTTGTTTTGTTTTGTTTTTTGGGACAGCCCTGTGCAGAGGGGTATTTACTATGTTCTGGCACCACTTTCAGCTTGTAAATGTGTTCAGTCCATCTGTTGCAAAAGATCAGAGGGAACATTTTTTTTTATTCCCTCCTAAAAGCAGCCTAGATAACGGGTTACGTAAGAGATGATCCTTGGAATAAACACACACGTACTCCATATTTACTGCAGCAGTGTGTGTGTGTGTGTGTGTTTGTGTGTGTTTGTGTGTGCTGGATGAGCCAGGGAATAAACTTTAATAGGCGCAGAGCAGTTGGCACGCACAGACACACACACACACACATCAATTTGTATCTCCATACTTGTGAGGACCACTACCATAACCAAATCAACCTAATTGTAAATTTAAACAGAAAACAGTCATTTGAAGAAGTAACAGTGACCTGACAAACCTCCCAACAGTGTCCTTACTTAACAAATATGGCCTCACTCTTGGGATCTTAAAACCAAGTTAGTCCTAACTAGTACACAAATATAACTAATAATTTTCATATAAGTAAAGAAATGGTTTTGTCAACAATGACATTTAGTCTATATAGAGATTTAAAACAACACTAAGCACTGAGTTTGTGTGTATTTTAGCCAGAAAAACATCCAGACTCTGGTGATTGACCTGCTGCTGCCATCTTGCGGCTGTTATAAAAAGTCACAGTGTTGTGGACCTCAGCATTTCCTGCTGATCACCAACTGTCAGTGGAATGAGATATCGGCAGATAAATTAATTAAGAGTCACCACCATGCTGGCTACTACTTTAACTTAATGATAACAAAGAAATAGCAGACATTTTATTGGCCTGCAGCACTTGAATTACAAACTGTGTATCTACACGAACAGGTAGCGGTCATTATTTTAAATTTTAAAAATCATAGCGTTTGAGCGTCTGAGACAAATGACCTAAATCTATCACCTGGTTTGTTAACGTTGTCTCACCTCTGCTAAATTTGTGTCTGATGATGAACCACAGTTCTCTCCCTGTTTGCTCTTATCGAAAAGAAAACAGGCCAGCAACTTAAGGAGAAATTGCTTCCTAAAATTCCTGTCAAAACCATCAAAGTGAATATAATGTCTGCAACAGATCTGCATGCATTATTTTCACTACTGATTAATCTACCAGTTATTTTCCCCAAAAACTGATTTAGTCCAATGTCAAAAAAAGTTTAACAAATGGCAAAAGTGTTCTCAGATCTCAAGATGGCATCCATTAATTGTTTGTTTTCTCCGACAGTCCAAAATCCATAGATATCACATTTACATATCAGAAAATATCTCATATTTCTGATATTTGAAAAGTTTTTACCAACAAAGGTTTGTATTTTTGCTCAATGAATTACTTAAATGGTTTGTCAGTCTTCTGATGAATCTATAAATTGTTTCAGCACTGGTCTATGAGGCAACATTTTATAGAATTATTAAATTCTACAATAAAACAGAAAGATATTTCTACACATTTTAGAAACACATATTACGTATTATATAAAGAAATCTTTTTTTTATCAACACTGCAATATGGACTGTTAATACAGAGATTTATAATAGAAAAAAAGTGCACATTTGTGAACCATGGCTAAAATAAATTGCCATTCCTAACTAAATATATGATACTATTGTGATACTTATTGAGTGTGGTATCTCTGCCCTACCTGTCCGCCTGTGTTGACAGCGTACACACAGCCTTGGCCGCGCTGGTCCCTGTCATCAAGCTACCGCTCTTCAGGTCCAGACCTCGGCCTCCTCTGCTGCTCTCTCTCAGCAGCTCCTGGATGGACAGAGGCTGGATGACCGGCTGGCTCAGTCCCAGCTCCGTGGCCTCGGGGCTGGGCTCGCAGCTCAGCTCCAGCCCCAGGTCCACGCTGGCCGCCTGCTGGCTCTGCTGGGTGATGGTGGTCAAAGATGACGGCTGTGAGGAGCCGTCGCTGAAGTGGGTGTGCTCCAGTGAACTGATGTACTCTGTCACCCTGAGAGGGAGAGAAAAAGTGAGGGGGTAAGAGGACAAGACAAGGGCAGGAGATGAGGTAGAAGGAGAAACAGGAGGTAAAGGGAGGTGCAACAGAAAAGTAGATTTCAAGAAAAACTTTGGTAAATGTGAGAATACTGTATTCGTTTTTTATCTCCTTCTGAAGGACAAAAACATCTTTGTTTCCAGATTGTTTTAATAGTTTTGAACAAAAGAAAAATATTGTCCCAAAAGATACTGGAACTCACTCAAAATGTAGAAAAGTCTTTCCATTGCTGTGGGAATGTGAACAGAACCAACACTGACTTACAGGGTTTTGTATTCTTCAAAGCCTTTGAGACAGTGTCTCTTCAAGTGAAAAAAACATGAGCTTTTGTCAAAATCAGAGCAGGGAAACTGACATTCAATCTTCCCTAGAGTTTTTCTAAATGCACAAACAGCTAAATATATATTCTGGTCAAATACTCAAGGAAAAAAGTATTTGTTTTGTATTTTGTTTGTATTTGTATACGCTTCTGTATGCAGCAAAATTAGATCTAGTCTAGGCGAAAACTGGGTAGCGGAAAGCATTGCTGGTAGATTTAGTGTGTGCAAAACAGATTAGCAGCAAGTACATCTCTCTCTCAGTACACTACCGGTGTGTGTGTGTGTATGTACCACGAAGACATGTGGCGTCGTGGTTTGGCTCCCCATCTCCAGTCCTGCGTTGAGGATGGCGTCATACACAACACGTGAGCCGTGTGGAGACGAACTCCCTGAGGACGTCCGATCTGCTCTCAACGCTGCTCGACACGCTGCTTCACTGGACACACACACACACACAAACACAGTAACACGACAACGGGTGTTTAAAGGTCAATAAGAACAAAATAGCAAACATTCACTAACTCACAATAGAACGTATATAGTGTATACCACTGCATGAAGAGTCAGTTTAAAAAGCTCTTGAGCTTGTAATTTGTGAGTCTGATCTTAAACCTGTCCTTGCCTTCTCAAACATGGGCACTGTAAAAGATAAATGAGGAGACGACGTGATAGCAGTTTCCCACAAATGTCACTAGATGTCACTAAAGGTCCATTTCACCTTTAACTTCCTTTTTCTAGATCATAAAAAGCACTGATGGTACATGTGTAACCTTTTTGAATAAAAGATGCAATCTTCCAAAATTCTCTTTTTAACAGGCTATATAATTAGAAAAAAATCTTCTTCTCTTTTTCTTTGAGCTTTTATTTTTTAAAAGACAAAGTTTGGTTGTCTCTTTTGTTTTTAAGTGTGTTATTGTGTCTTAGTCTTGCAAAAGATCAACTCATCTTTACCACTCAAAAAAAAAAGAAGCAGGGTTAGGTGCTCTTAGTACCTTGTGTGATGGCGTCTCCCGTCTCTCCCAGCTCCCTCTCCTCCTTCTCTTCCTGCACACATGAGGCTGCAGCCATCTGGGCTAAAGCTGACGCACAGTTGGCAGCCACACCTGACACACACATGCACACATGGTAAGGACATGCCATTGAGTTTCATTTATTCTCCCATCCTAAATACATCATCCCGACACGAGAAAAATTTAACCTTTACTCCTGACTCTTATCCAAACTTTGACTCTACTGAGATGACATTTTACAGATTTAGCGTACGTACACTGTCTGGGCTCTCTACTCTTTTGGGTGTATTAACATTTTAACTGACAGTAAAAAATCGTATAATCCCTGCCCACATTTTGTGCTCTCTCCACAGTTGAGGTTGCACACCATGTGCTCATTCATATTCATTAGTGCTTCTGTGCGTATAATTTCAATCAGATTTTATCCTCAGTTGGTCGTTCAGTTATGCCAGTAACTGTTATTAACTGATACATACTGAAATGGGTTGATAATAAAACTAAATTTCCCCTGATATCCTTTCTAAAATCCACAGTTAACAGTTTGTATGAAACCTGTTAACCTCCTGTGGAGCTGCTGAATGTCTGACAGGCTCAGGGTGTTACTGGGCAGCTGCCACTGGTGAAAGTGTTAAATTAGATTAATGTGAGGCAGAGTGAGGCTGAGAAAGAGCATCAATGCTCAGCAAAACAAGTCTGTATACTGCCACAACCACAGATATAGCATATATAATACATTTATACTTTTTATTTTCAAAACCTGGGGCAGACCAGTACCATTTTATATGCCTCACAAACGGCAGCAGACGACCATAATGTCCAGTTTGCCACCGTCAATCCAACCCAGTTGATTGTATAAGCAAAAATCAGCCGCCTGAAATGCCCAATGCTAATCACATTTTTTTTTAATTCCTTAGTTACACTAAATTTTATTTCTAGCCACAGATAGCTGCCAGTGGCTCCCTAACAAGAAAAGTCCATGACATGTCCTCTATTATTTTTCATATCATAATAAGTATTTAAGAGAGAACTCTTAACATTTTGTGCTTGCATTTACAAACAAGGAAAAAAGGCACTGTACTATTTATTTACAATTAATTATTCTGGTTAATTTTAAGCAGAATAACAGAGTTAAAGGGCGTCCTTCCAGTCCGGTGGGGAGGATGAGCTTTAGGAGTTTCAGACATCAAAACCCAACTGCTGACATTTGCACTTTACTTGTGTGATTCTTAGTGTATTTTACTGCAGGTTAAGCTTCCCAAACATGTTATTTAATGATAATTAAAAGCTGTGTACATCCTTACAGGTGTTTTCAATCACTTTGGCTAATTCGACCTCTGCTCAGGTTGAAGTTGGATGGGAATCACATGAGGTCAGTAAATTCCACATACTTCCTCTACAATTTGACACTCTTAACTCTCCCCTCCATTGTGCACTCATGTGGACAGGGCTCCATATAAAGGGTCATCTCAACCCAGTTAAGTGTCAAATTGAAGTGAACAATGACAGCAGTGGTGATGACCTCTCATTCTTCCACTAACTGGAAGCATGGCTGCCAAGGATGTAGGGAACATGCAATTACGGGGCAGTAGCATGTTACATAATTCAATAAAGATGGATGAAGAAAGTGTCAAGGTACTGTGAGTGTTAGATGGAGTGACAATCCTTAGTGATGGAGTAGTGGTTATGGATGGGTTTGAGAAACGTTTATAAGCTGTAACTGGACAGTGAGGAGGAATGTTATACAACCTGTGCACACAC
This sequence comes from Lates japonicus, assembly GCA_033238685.1. Lineage (NCBI taxonomy): Eukaryota > Metazoa > Chordata > Actinopteri > Centropomidae > Lates > Lates japonicus. Next base: position 130,105 of record BRZM01000189.1, on the reverse strand, counting down.
AATTCTAAGAGGTCTAATAAACCAATGTGTGTGTGTAAACCACAAGTGTGTGGGGGTGTGCACATGCCTCTAACACAGTCTAGACTTGAATCTGTTCCAGCTCCAGGGCTGATTTCTAGTATCTGAACCTTATGTCTGACCTCTCCTACGTTGGAGGGAAGGAGGCGGGGGAATTCCCTGCTGGGGTGAGTGATGTATCTCACTTTTCTTATTAATACAGACACACGTCTCACCCACCCAGGGCACAGCTGAGCGCTGCAGCTTTGCGTAGGCCGTCTAAACTCAGACAGATGGTGTCTCTCTCCCTCTGGCTCTGCTCTTTGACCCCCTCTGCTCCCAGGATGAAGGCCAGGCCCTTGGAGCTGCCCGCCATGCGGCCCGTCAGCGGCGTCGACAGTACATCGATCAGGTTCTTCCAGACTCCGGTGAGGATGAAGCGTGAGAACACAGCTCCTGAAAAATAAAAATAAAATAAAAAACACACGCAGGCTCATTTTTAGGCCAAAGTGAACTAGCCAGTCACTCTGATCGCCATCTGCTGGAAGGAGTCTTAAAAACACTTCACTGAAGCTACTTTAATTCCAGAAAACATAATATCAGCACACGTTCTAACAGCTCTGATACTCATTTTTCCACTCTTGACAGTTATTAAGACCTTATCAACAAAACCCAAGTGGCTGTAACTGATGATGCTCAAACAGGAGCAGTAATGTTGTGCGCTCGCACACACACACACACACACACACACACACAAAGAGCATAACTGTAATCAGGGGTAACTCAGCAGAGGTTACCATGGCAATCCTGACCAATCCTTTTTCCTTCAGGGTGATGCAGGAGGAGCGCAGGTGGTCTCTGACTCATTTTGTCCATCTCTCTCTCTCTCCCTCTCCAGTTCTTTTTCTAACCTTTTTCCTCACCTGTATGTTTTTCTTTCGCCTCACTTCTTTCTCTTGCAGTTCTTTTCTTGGTGCAGCTAAACCAAGTCAGAGACAGTGGCCTAACAATAATAATTTTAAAATATGTAATCAATTAACATTTGTGTGACAAGTGATGATTTGTTTGGATGGGCACAATCAGACACAACTTGATCATTTTGATTCACAATGTCAAGTGCAGTAGATCGTCGGAAAAATGTTCAAGCTAAATCTCGCTAAATGAATCACCTCTCACTTTCCACCAAATATCTTTGAAATCTTTCAAATTTTTGAGACATTCTGCTAACTAACAGAATTTCTGAGGCTATTATTCATTTTATCAAACCGGCTTCAAATCAACCTATGAATCAGCAAATCAGACAGAACCTAAAGTTTGAATAAGTTTAGATAAAGTTTTATATCAGATTGTTATTGTGCATGCTAGCAGGTTTGAATCCCTGTTTATATACAGAACTCTTTGGTTTTGATTATTTTGTGCAATCACGATAAATGGGTTTAGCTCAATTTACCTCAATTTATCTCAAACTATAAGGTACGAATAACATGTTGTTATTTCAGTTTATTGCTTGATCCTCCAAGGTTTTGGATATATTTCACTGTAAAATACTAGGGAGAAGTTTTAGGTACTTTTGATGTCATGATTTTTTATCCATCTCGTAGTACCATCAGGAGGCGTCTGATTAGTCCCAAATTCTGCAGCAGGACAATGAGCCCAGAATTATTAAGAACTATCTTCGGAAACAAGAAGAACAAGGAGTCCTGCAACATAGTCCTGATCTCAGCATCACGGAGTCAGTCTGGGGTTCAGTGAAAAGACTTGAGAGTAGATTTTCTGTGATATAGCGAGCAGTTACACCATGTTCCCTGTTACGGACCTACAATGCAGTAGGATATAAAAGACCATAATATTTGTCTATTCATCTGTTATGGCCGTGCTCATCTGTGTCCTTTTTCAAGGCAGCACCAAAAAAAAAAAAAAAGTTTGGAACACCTGACCATGCAGGACTGCTCTGGGATGCTTCACCTTTGAGTGAACTGCAGGTGGAGCACAGCAACAGTTCAGCAGCACTGACAGGGTGAGTGAACCTTACGTAGGAGGGTTGAGATGGGCTTATTTAGAGGCTCTGAGGCAAAGCTCCTCTGCTCTGAACATTATTCCAAACTGCAATTGCTGCAAAATAATCATGGATTTTATTGCAGTGATATGGAACTAATGAATAATTCACAGAGTAAATGGGCGAACCGATCCATCCATCATGTTTCTGAGGTTTTTGGAGCAGTTTTATGATAATGAGCTACACTGACCTGCCATCACAGTGTCGCTCCCAGTCTTGTCACAGGTGAGTGGTGATTGGTTGGACGCGCGCCTGATCAGCTGACCGCCAATCGCGCTGCTGCCCAGACCGTCGATATCTGAGAGAGGAGGAGGGGAGGAGAGGCCGGGAACAGAGGGGAAGAGTGAGAAAATGAGAACAGGTAAAAGGACAAGAAGGAAATTAAGGACATAGCAATGACAACAGCTCAAAACAGTGTCAGAGTCAGAAAAGTGAAACATATAAGGTGACAGTGTCCCCCAAAAAATGGGTCGCATGAGGTTTCCAAGTGACTCTAGTCCAATGAGAATAGGCTTACATTTGGATTATATTAGGTTTAAGTGTGTGTGTGTGTACCTGTGAGCATGTTGATGAGCGGCAGTGTGTGGTCCTCTGGGGAGCCCCAGTACCCAGCCTCGGCCAGCAGGTTGCGCTCAAGCACCTGATGGTAGAGCTCCTCGATCCAGGCCTGGGACAGAACCACGAGGACCCCGCTGCTCTGGATCAGACGCACAAAGTCCTTCTGCACAACAGGAAAACACACACACCACATATCACACCTTTTTACCTTCTACATATGGTTCTCTCTTATCAGAACTTCTTGTCTAATCTTTCCTACTTGGGTTCTGGTATCATTTACTTGATTCTTCTCTACTCCGTTTTAGTCCATCCTTCTTTGTCATTGTCTCTACCTATAATTTATTAGACGTACAGAGAAGAAGTATATTTCTCTGTGTTCTAGTCAGAGCTACTCTATATTTAGACATATTTTGATTTAGGAACTGATCTTTCAGCCACTCCTCCTGCAGATCACTTTGAGAGATATTTTTAGTCTGTTCTGCACACAAAGGATCCAGGATATCAACAGATTGCTTTAAGATCTGCTTTGGATCACTGTCGTATTGTAGAAGCCAGCCTCTTTTCACTCACTTCCTTGACTGACTGCAGAACATCTGCATCCAGAATCTGCTGACATTTAGTGGAATCCATTCTTCCCTCTGTCTGTAAAGTGTTTCCTGTGTCACTGGCTGCCCTGCACCTGGTCTTCTTCATTTTCAGTAGAATAAATTGAATTAGCAGTGCAGGTAAATGGTCTTTGAACCAATAACACCTCTAGTGATCTGATGGAGGAAATGACGCTCACCAGGCTGAGGACGGGAGTGAGCGTTCGCCGCCTGTAGTAGTCGCAGCAGCAGAGTTTGAGATTGAGCAGCAGAGCGTAGTACGACACCAGGTAAAGACCGTCTGCATTCATCAGAGACTGACAGCTCAGAGTGTCACCTGCCTCAAAACCTGGAGAGTGGATCCCACCTGGAGAGAGAGGGGGAGGAGGAGTTATCAGGGGAATTCATTGAACAAATGAATAACTATACATACTTAGGGCTAAAACCTTAACCAAACTGTCTTGTGATTTTATGGCACTTTTTGGAAAAGATGAAGTTGGTGGGAAAAATGGAGAGAGTATGTCAGGGTGAAAGAAAAAGATGGGCTAAGAGAAGAAGAGGCAAGGAAAGTGGGAAGGAGGAGAGTAAAAAAAAGGGGGGGGTGGGGGGTGGAAAGCATAGAGGGAGAGAGGGGAAATGCAGAGAAGGGGAAAGAAGACAGAAAACAAAAACAGAGGGAAAGAGAGGGGGAAGTTGAAAAGGAAAAAGAAGGTGAAACAAGGAGAGAGAGGTGGAGAGAGGTCATAGGGAATGAGTGTATAAGACCAAAGGAGACAGTGAGATACAATCTGTTAGCTGATGATGAGTCAAGTGTTTTAATCAGAGACTCACTCTGGGGATTCACAGCTTTGACCAAATTCATTAACTCAAGTTAACCGTAGAGTTTAATTTGATTCATAATTTTGCTCTGCTGATGTAAAAACTCCCAGCAGGCTTTCTGTTTTTACAGATGGATTATGGGTCATGCCTCGAAGGCAGAATGTTTTATTAAATGGTTCCTGCTCTAAGGTGATGAACTGAATATAGAGTACGGAGGAGACGTTCAAACTATATTTAAATTTGCAGTTTCTTAAAAGTCCTCGTGAACACTACCACCATGCAGTGGCATAAATGAATATTATAGGTCAACGGTGCAAAATATGCCTTTTAAATGATTATTTATTATAGAACTGGTGGCAAAAGAAAAAGAGCCAATAAGAAAAAGGCTTCTGTTTGCCAACCAATGACTGTAAATTCACATTTGAATGTAACATAAGATGCTCATGGAGAATGTAGTAATACAATTAGTTTGCAATGTGGTCATCAGTTTTAATGTAAAGCTGTAGTGAATTCAGGAAGCTTAGATGCTTTTGTTGGGAGCAAATCATGTTACCGTGGTTACTTAACTCATCCAAAACTGATACGGAATCTGAAAGTGAACTAATTTAAATTGCTGAATGTTTTATCAAGTTTCTACATAACGTAATCTTTAGCTCCAGGTGACTATTAGCTGTACTTGCATCTTAATTTCATGCTCTTTAATTGGATGTTTCTGGAATGCACCTTGGGAGTTGTAGTTGACTTCTCCCTCCAGTTTGTATGTCCAGAGGCTTGTAAATGTGTCTTTTTATCAAAGAACCATGTATTTTCTAACACAGTTGTTCATCTGTGCCTGTTCTATATTACTTAATAATATAACACAACGTCCCCACAGTGTGAGATATTTACTTTAGTTGGCAAAAAAAAAGAATGATTCTTGTTAAAACAGCGAATGTTTCATTTTGGGACTCGACCAACAGCAGAGACTTTTCTGTACCCAGAGATGATTAATAAAAGAAGAGGCTGCTGCACAGATCACTCTACCCTGAGCAAATATCCTGTGTTTGTTTAGCTAAAACACACATACACACACACACACACACACACACAATCACTGATTCTATGCTCTTCCAAAGGCTTCAAACATGACAAGATACTAAGTCACATCAGCACATAAATCTGCAGCCCCCCCCTTTCTCACCAGCCTGCAGTCCAGAGCAGAAGGTGGAGGAGAAGTTCTGCAGCGATTGGTCCACCTCTGTGGCGGTGGCCAATCCCAGCAGCCGGGGCAACAGTGCCGCCAGGGCCTGGACGAAAAGCCTGGAGCTCTGCTGGTCGGCTTCCTGGTTGCGGAGCAGTTTGAGGGACAGGGCGGCGGTGCGGAGGGAGCGGTGGCCCGGGCAGTCGCGGGGAGTCTGCTGCTCCTCATCGGCAAGTGAGACGTTGTCGGAGCCAATGTCAGAGACGTCGGAGCGCCCCGAGTCTTTCTCAGCAGCCATGGAGTACTGATCACATGAGTCAAACTCTGTCCGTGACAAGTCCTGCTCCTCCATACTGTCGGACCAACAGGCAGAGTCATTCTGTAATTTCTGTGATTCATGTTTTTACTTTTCAGGCAGCCATTTGTTTGAGTTAGTTACAGCTTTGACCTTATTTCAGAAATGCAGCTGCCTTGATTTATTTGTCATAGTAATGATATCAGCGTGTGGTCCTACAGCTGTAAGCCATTTTTTCTTCAGTTCTGCATTCAAGAATAATTCCTGTCCAAAACTGACTGATGACCTCACAAACTATAACACTGTAAAATCCACTGCATTTCTTACTGAAATATAAGGAAACCAATGGGAAAGGAAATTAATCTAAAAATCTATGGTGTGTTTAGGAAAATGGCTAGCAGTAAGGCTGGGTGATAAGGTTGGGATTATTATCACAATATCAAGATATGGCTAACATTGATTTCAATTAACTGTAATCCACTGGTATAGGGTGCATTCAATTAGAACAAGATTTTCATATTTATTATATTTCCATTGGAAGTTACACACTCGTACCTGAAGTTGCTCTCGCTGTATCGTGACCCTCCCGCATGGTGCGACCTGGTCCTGGACTCCACAGACAGGAAGTTGGTGATATCAGGGTAGACAAGGGCATGACTCCGCTGGACTACATCTGGAGGAACCACACCTCCTCCTCTCTCTCCTCTCTCCCTCCTCCTCCTCCTCCTCCCCTCCTCCTCCCCACCCCCACCACCACCTCCTCCTCCTCCTCCTACTCTTTCTTTCTCCTCTTCCCTCGACCTCCCCAGTCCCTCTTCCCTCTTCCCGATGGCTCCCCCGGTCCGTCTCCAGGCTCGGTTCACGTTTGGTCTCCTCCTGGCCGCCACAGGACGAGGGCGAGGGGAGGCGGACGTCCTCCCCACACTCTTCGGGAGTGGTGTGGCCCAGGCCCAGGCCGAGCCCCCCCGCCTCCAGGTCCAGGGTGGTTTGGCCCGTCTCGGTGGTGATGCTGATGCTTATGTCGGGGCTGCGCTCGGTGGCCCCGGTGGTATCCATGTTGGAGGAAGAAGAGCTGGGGTCCGACGGAGCCTGCTCAGAGGACAGGATGTGTCTCTGCCACCTGAAGTCGGCCTCGTTGATCTCCATGGACTCACGTGTTGACTCTGTACCATCCTTCAGATCATCCAGTCGTTTGAGAAGAAGCCGAGCCTGAGAAACATAGCTGCTATGTTACTGTTCTATAATGAAAACTACTCTTTCTTAAGCTTATCAGACCTGTAAATAAAGGAGCTTAGACAGGAGTTTCATCTGTCTACTGTACACCTTCATTTCCTTATTTTAAGCATATTATGAGATCACCAGAGTAGCCCCCTTAATATTAGTATCTTTACGTCTCAGCAGCCTACCTGCTCAGGTTGGATGCCACGGCCCTGAGACAGCTCATCCAGAGCTCCTAGCAGAACGCAGGCACAGGAGACCGCAGAGTAACACGCCTCGATGCCTCCCTTCATACATGCCTCTGTCATCCCATCCATCACTCTGCCAGAGGAAGCAGAAACACACAAACATACAGGACTTAATATCTTAACTGCGCTGCAAAGATTAGACAGGACTCAAACTTTATATCCATCAATAAAGACTTTGTAAAACACTGAGATCATGATCTTTAATGTCAGAGTACAAGTGTCAAATTAATGACGAGGGAGCACATTATATTGCTCCTTACTGAGGAAAAACAGTCACTGATGACAAAGCTCAAGCTCAGGACAAGTGTAACATAATGAATTGCATGTATTATTTGAGCATTTTCAAGTAATATTGTAGCTTTAAGAGCATGTGCCAACATAATGACACGATACATTTCAGATAACTCAACTGCATAAATTCTGCTAATAGTGTCTAACTTTCTGTCAGCTGAAATAAAGAACAAAGAGAAAGAAGTTACTAACAGTTTCAGCAGGTCCAGGTGGGACTTCCTCTTTGAGAAGGAGCGCTTCCTGGTTTCAGGTTCAGCAACGCACGGACCGGCCAGGTCGTACAGCCGCTGGGGACTGCCCAGAATCTAACACACACACACATGCACACATAGAAACACACAAAGATTTATTCCACTTTCATTTGGTTTCTCATTTCACAAATTCTTTTCTAGTCACATTATGTCAAACTTCATATAAGTAACCCTACATGCTTGTCTTTGTAGAGTCACATTATAGACTAAACATTAACTGCGATTATCGTCAGCACATTTCCTGTCCGCTTCTTCACTAGGAAGTGTCCAATAAAGGTAGAGCCCCCATCCGAAAAAATTTTAAAAATCTCAACAGTTATATGTTTTGGAAAAAGTTCGGCAACAGTGTCTCCTCTTCCCACCTCCTTCATGATGCGGATGGCCTCGGTGCGGTGCTGTGGGGGCGGGTACAGCAGGATCCTGTGGTAGAGCGACTGCAGCACCGGTTTCATCGACTCCACGCAACTCACCAAACGCACCAGCTCCGCTGCGATGTAACACACCGTCCGCACTACCGGTGCGATTCTGGCGGGGGCGCTGGAGGAGCAGCCAGAGCCCCTACCCTGATCGGATACCCCTCCTCCGCATGAGTCCACCTCCTGGTTGATCCCTGGCAGAGAAAAACAAAGAGGGACATAAAACTGAACTCTTAAAATTGTATTGATTTTTGACATTTTCCTCACAGCCACTGCCAGAAAGAAGTCAATACACTTCAGCCAAAAAGCTTAAAATCAACCATTATAATCTGTAACGTTTTTAATAAAAGTTTCCCTCTGAATGAAATTTTGACTATTTTGAGAGAGACACCATCAAGCTGACTGTTGGCAGGAAGCTAACAAAATGGGGTATTTGCTTCAAAGCTCTGGATATTAGAGGAAAAAGAAAAAACGCCAAAACAGACAAACACTGTGAACCCACCTAATTAATTACTTTTAATTAGGTACATGGACTCGTTCCAGAGTTACAACAATGCTGACATGAGGCTTTGTAACTGAAACTGTTTATCTCCGCTAAGTTTAACGTTAGAATTTAGAGCTCCAGTGGAGTGATCAATCAGCACCGCAACAGAACCAGAACTAGAATGAGTAAGAAAATATCTGGAACAGTTTCATACTTTTGGCAGGGAGGGTGGGATTCTACACTGAGAACAGTATTAAACAACTTGCAGAACAAGTCTTTGCAGGAGCTGACTGAAACCACACCACTTAGTCAGTTAGTGTCACTACTGATCTCTGTAGCTGTTTCTATTTTACAACTGAACACAGCTCAATCTTTTAAACTGTCAAAACCTGTTTCTTTCTTGATGTTCAGGGCACAGACTCATTAACTTCATTCACACTGATTCACACTTGCCCTTGTGTGTTTTTTTTTTTTTTTTTGGTTTGTTGGTTTGTTGGTTTGTTTGTTTGTGTTTCTTCCAGTTCCAGAAAATCCAGTTACCTAGGCTGAGTCTATCTGAGAGCCGGTCTCGGTCTGGTGCCCCCATGTAGCCGTGGTGGGAAGCGATGGTTTTGTCGTTGACAGGATTTCCCATGATCGCCACGAGGGATGGACACAGCTGTTTCCTGAGAGGAGGAGTATTGTTGGTTATTATGAACATATCAGAATACAGCAAATTACAATAAAGGGAAAAGATGAGTTCAAGAATGTTGACCAAAAAAAAGAGGCATAAGATAAAACGTACTTCTATCCAAGATATCTCACATTCATCAATATCGGGACATTAAGCTTCCAAAATATGTCAGGTAAAGCATCCCATAAACAATTACATTAGGTCACTGACCCCATTTCATATACTTTATTTGCCATATCTTTTCTTTACATTTTTGTTCTTAAGTCTTTGATTTGGCACAGATGAAAATGAGTAAGATAAACAAGGTGAATAGAATATATTACTATTAAAACATTCTTCTTTTTTATTAATCATTTTACTCCTGGCAACCCCTCAAAGGAGGATGCTTGGGGCTCCACAAGCCCCATATGAGAATCTCAAATGTGACTTTTTCAATCCTCAATCTAAAAAACAAATACATGAACTCTTACCATACAAGGTCGGTAAAACCTCTGGACAAGTGCATTGTGGGAGGACAGCTGCTGAGCATGGAGAGGATGCACTCCAGGTAGAGCAGCTGCAGGAGCTGGTTATCACTGGAAGGGGAAAATAAAACAAGACTAATGCTTCTAGTAATACAGGTGTCAGCCTCTGGTAATATTCACTGTTCTACTATCATTGTCTGATCTAATAAGGAGGTGAAATATGTGAGTCAAACCTTTAAATCCTGGCTATTTTCCCTTGGTTTTCACACCTGTTATTGGCAGGCTCATGGCATAGTAATTACAGGGCTGTTGTGTAGCTGCCATTTAAAACGGCTTCAGCTAATCTGAAACTTGCAGGGATTTATAACACAGCTGTATTTAAGTTGATTTTTGTGTCAAAATTCAGCCGAACAGCAGCTAAACTGATTTTTTCCCCCTTACATTGAACTTTATACATAGCCAATAATAATCTTTTTCTGTGTGATAACTGAGATTGCTAAGAGATCTGTGCTGATTCACTGACAAGACTCACACTAAATTATCACATAAATATAATAATAAATATATAATAATAAAAAATATTTACCTGTCCACTGACTCCAGCTTCTCACAGAAAACTGTCAGAACTGTCACCACATCTTCACACAGCGCCTGGCTGGTTGGAGAAATATCTGACGCACACACACGCACAGACCCCCATAACAAGGTTAATTCACCGCACCTTCTTTATATTTATTAAATATGTACACAAAGTGATAAAAAAAACTCATAAAGTTACCCTGTCTCTCACTTCCTCTCTCTCACCTCCACATTTCTCTGTGATAAATAAAATAAATCAATACATCCTCTATGAACCTGTTTGGCTCTCTGCCTGCAGTGTGTGTGTGTGTGTGTGACTTCATAGTATCATAAAGAAGCTCTGCCAGTCTCTCTGGCAAGGTGTTTCTTACTACCTGCAGACTGGTGATTACAGCAGCTTTATAACATCTATAAAACAGTTTGTGCTGCACACTAAACATGACTGAGAGTCTGCAGCCATTAGCGACTCTGTGAAGCTTTGATGCTCACTTCACATGAGAAAACAACACACACTGGATAGAAGAAAACTGCAGAGACAACTTTGTTACGCTGAGACTCTTACCACTGATGGGGCTAAAAATGTACAGTTTATCCTGAGGGTGGCGCCAAAGGCGAGCCCATGTTGTTATCTAAGTCCAGAGGCTTTATCCTCTATAGGTGGCCATTTTAGAACATCCCAGCAGCTTGTCAGGCTCATTTCCACATTGTCAGACTTCCCTCAGTTTCCATCAGTCTAAGCTGTACTTTGTTGGCCTCAGCTGTACACAGGCTAAATGAAAATGTTCAGAGTTTCCCACGCTAACTTCCTAGGAGCATGTCTGTTAAATCAGAGTGTGCTTAAGGCTGTCCACCAGGGACTTCCAGGGAGCCTGCTTTGGATTTAAACTTCACCAGACCTTTCTCAGAAAAGAATTCAAATAAGCATATTTCTCAAAATGTTGAGATACTCTTTTAACACACCCTGTGAGGATTTCTCGAGTTTACCTGGATAAAGAGACTCTGGTTGGAGAATAATACCTTACAAGTCTCCATCTCTGGTCCAGATAGGAAACTATTACACTCAGCGGCCACTTTGTTAGGTACGCCTATATAATCTAATGCAATCAAGTACAACTAATCACCTTTGATGATGAATATGATGTCCAGTTTTAGTTGACATTGCCATAAAGGTGTTAGGTATGTTTTAGGATTAAGGGCACAGTTAATGATTGTGTTGAACTGGACTATATTATAATCAGAGGGGTTTCTAATATGCTGCACAACTAACTAAAAATTACAGCCCTAGAGCTGATGAGGAAGAGCTGGCAGTAACGATGTACCTCTTCTCTGCAGTGGCAGTGTAGTCACCTCATCTCCATCTGCACCCTGAGGAAGAACACACAGCAGGGGACATGTTTACTGTGAGTGTGTCTTTTGTTTTGAATCAACACAGAAAATTAGGGAAGTAGAGCTGTGGTAAAAAGCTGCTATTGGTTGCCAGTTTTGCAGAGCATTAGATTTGGAGTCGTTATATTTGCTGATTAGTGTGTATATACGTTGTTTGCCTGTAAACATTATGAGTGTTTGTAAATGTTCCTTCTTTGTGTGTAACTTTGTGTGTATATCATGCCTCATAAATGCATGCAAATATGTTACAATATGTCTTCTTGAGGGATGTGATTGGTGACACATTGACACCAAGTATCAGAGTTGTGACCTCTTGTCTGTGTCGCAGCTGTAGCGTCAGGTCTCCCAATATCTGGCTCAGCGTGGCTCTGACTGCTGTGTTGATGCTGCGCTGGTGACAGCTGGACACGTAGGTTTCGATACACACCTAAACACACACACACACACACACACACACACACACAAATTATATCTGTTAGTGTGTGATTTTTGGTCATGAGTTTATGTCTGAGTCACAAAAACAGAGAGTCATGACGCACAGTCCCAAGACAGCATCCCAGACAGACCCTGAATTATCAGGGAGATTTATGGCGTCACAGATTACCATGGTGACCAGACTAAGGAGAGGGAAGGGTTAGGAGGATGTATTGTCAATGTGTCAAACATCTTCCAGCCAGATTAGAAGGTAATAGAATAAACGCTGGGGATCTCTGGAAGGTACGAGAGCAGTTAGTCAGCAGCTGATTAGAAACACACACATACACACAGCTTTGTATAGTGCCAACTGGGACTACTGTTGTGATTATTTAGTGCCAACATGACAGAAGTTGCAGCAGCTTTTCTGATTACTTCAAAATAATTTGACCTTTTCTTGTATTATCTATCTGTATTATAAATGTTCAAGGGTGTTTAAAAGGATATTGGTAATTACAATATGTAATTGGCTCCAGAGCATAAATTCAAGAGACAAAAGTGTAAGAAGATTTTATGTAACTAAATGTGAGCAGTGGCAGGTAATCTAAACACAGTTTGACAGTAAACTGATCCTTCTTCAGGGACTTTTTTGCCCAGCTAATCCCAGTCCACTTCAACATCAAACAAGCTCCAAATATGATAAGTAGTACACGTACAAGAAGTACACGTTTAAAGATGGTTTAGTTTAGGCAGAAGATTAGAAGTGGTTTGACAAAACAAAACAGATGCTGTAGATCTTATTTGACCCCAAATCATAACAGTGATTCTGGATTTCACACTGGTGATTTGCAATCAGTCTTTTAATTTTATCAAACCATTGCAATGGTTTGGCTAAATAGCAAGTTACTGGAAATCGATTACATTTGTGCAGCACTGCTCAGTCCAGGAGCTTTTGTTCAATATCACAAGTCCTCATACATTTTAAGGGAAGGTCTAAAGACCATGTCAACAATGAAATGTGCAAATCTGGATTTATTTCACTAATTACCAGACATCTGTTCTATCCTTTGACCATTGAGGGCTGAGAACTAACAGCTACGGCCTCATATAAAGCTCCAAACAAGGACCATGTCTGATAATTATATTCAGGTTTTACACCACCTGTTCCTAATCAATGACAGATCAATACATCCTGCATCATTAGGCCATGCAGCTGCAATCAGCTTCCATGTGTGTGAGATGAACAAGAAACTATGGAGCAACCTTCTAGAGCCTCTTCTAGCTTCTGTAATTTACACTTGCGCCACCTGCAGGCAATCAATGTTGCGGTTTAGTGTCAGTATGAATGTTATTGAGGTTTAATATTTTAAACCTACAAAATGTAAGATTATGTAACTGAGTTCTGGACACGAGGGCTCACTTGTCTGATGATCGAGAGGCAGTAGAGTGTATCAGTAAATGATACATTCATGTACAAAACAGTTGGTGTTTTACAGCCACATGATGAACTGTATTTCAGTTTGTGCATCTATTATCCTCTGGAGGTCAGTCTGATACAATGACACTGAATTTTCATTATATTTTCACTAGCAGGTAGTATATGTGTTGAATGTAAAACAATGTAAAACAACTTAGACAAAAAAAGCAGCAGCTGGGAATAGAAAAACATGGAGTGGTAGCATTCATGGCCTGCAGATGGCGCCAGTCATTAAAAAAATCAGTGCAATCAATGCAGTTATAAACCGCCGCTGTTGCTGTTAGTTTTCTTTGTTCTCAGTGGCACAAGCTGGCCTGCCCCCACTTATAGAGAACTGACTTACAACCAGTTTTCTGGCATCTAAAAGTTGCAGACTGCAGTTTTAGTTTCACATCAAAGTTCACAATTAATACTCAAGTCTCAGCTTTGCAACTTCACAAACGGTTATCCATTGGATTAAGTGGGCAGACAGGGCACGGACCAAGACAGTGGTTCAAATCCGGAATTTCTGGCAAACGAGTTTGGACCAATTTTGTATGTAACAACTGAGGGAATAACATAGATTTCTAAATCTCAGGGCATAGGTTACAGAGGCAATTAAATTAAACTACTGAACAAAAGGTTGGATTCATGCCTCTCTAGTGTTTATAGTTGGAAAGCAGAAAATGGTTTCATGTAACTGATATGATGGCATTAAAGGTAAAGCTCCCGGTGGCTGAAACTGAATAAATCCCTCAGCATTGCCAACCCCTGCATTAAGAGCCTGTACTGAACCGCACTGTTTGTATGGGATGTTACTGATAATGGAGTGGTGCTGACAACCTCTACAGCCACCCTGAGTTATGACCCAACATAAACAGAAACACATATACACAGCAGATGGCCGGCCCTGGCAGCGCAGAGCCCATTAACACAACATGTCGACCAGGTTTTTTATGAGCTGTTGATGGACATCAAACATCACCTGGGTACAGGAGCTGCTGCTGCTCCTGCTGCCGCTGAGGGACGTGATGTTACAGATAACGCTGTGCAATTTGGAAAATAATGTGGCATTTAGGTTTATGTTTGGGGATAAGCGGGGGCGAATGGTTGTTGGGCAGGTAACAAGTCTGCACTTTAATGAATAAGATATAATTTTCAGTTGATCATATTTCTGCTCCAGAAGCCTGTGTGTGACTTCATCTGTTGCATTCTTTTGAAATGTGTCCCACTCAGGCCAATTATGAATCTCAAAATGTTGAGTATCAAATATAGTATTCACCCCATGTAGTCCTGAAATGTGGCCGTGAAAGGTTTTTAACTTGCCCCTTTGCAATAGCAGTCGTTGTCAGCTTGGATCTAACGTGGTCCAGTTTAAAAAGGTGAAAAAAAAAAAGCATCAAAACATCCATAAAACAGTAGGAAAATCACCCTCTCTGCTCCATCATTCAGAAAGAATCGAGCTACAAGCATTTCAGAGCCACCTTTTAAGTCTACAAGGTGAGTTTTTGATCCTCAAAAATTGGAGTACTCCTTTGCAGCCATGCCGAGCCTCAGAAAATCCACTGAAATCCAGAGAGCAAGAGAGGAAAGTCACCGAAAAATTATAACTGGCTGTTCAGTCTAGGTGAACAGAAACAGCGATCGGAACTATTCCACACATTTCTTACTATTATACATGTAGGTTTATAGACTGGATTTATCCGTGTTTCATTGCCACTGTGGATATAATGGAAATAACGTTATATTGTAAGGCTACAGTTGGTTATTATGGTTTTACAGTGATGGTGGTCACATTAAGGATACCTCTGGCATATGGACTAATTTATAGTCAGTGTGGAATTTAACTTATTTGAGGCAATGCAACCATTTGAATGACGTCCTACACATTGTCACACAGTGCCAGGCATTCATTATTTATCTAAACTAACAATCTTTGACAATCAAGGCAACGAGAGGGCGAGCACTGGATCACAACATGGAAAGTGTGGTAAGAGTTAGTGAGTTTTTCTTGAACCATTCAGCATTTCATTGATATTTCAACCATAAAAAATCATGACTTCAAAGCTTTTCCTGGAGTTCAATTTCATGTCTATTACAACATTTACCTAATATTTCATAGACATCAGTGAACCCTGACTGAGCTTATGCAACCAAAACAACTTTCTTCAAGTACATCACAGTCTTGTTTTGTGGCAAATATCTCTCTTCATCTGAAAAGTCTCCCCGGTTCTTGCTTGTATATTCCCAAATCAGCTGATCTTCATGTCTGAGTGTATGTTTGTTTGTATGTGTATATCTCAACTTTCTGAATAATTGATGGGATTACAGTATGAGATAGGGCCTTTGGGTGAGCAGGTACAGAGGAAGGCTTTGCACTTAAAAATAGACTGGGCTCATGTAATGCTAACAGCTCAGTGTCCTCTTATTTATATATATATATATATATATATATATATATGTAATACTGTGACCATGAAAAAAATCTATGCATCAATTTTGCTGTGTCATCGGGGAAAAGTTAAGAACTGAGAACATATGCGAAAGTGAAAATACATCTTAAAACTAACTCAAGTTTAATCCAGTTCATCTAATCATTCTAGTCTAACACCAGGTGCATAAAGTAAATACTTAAGGGGATACAAACAGTCACATCTATGTAAATAAACAGAAACCTAGATGAAACCCATGGCCATATCTCAGATGCATTTTCAAATACAACAGCCCAACAGCAGCGGAACAAGGAGTCTAAAATATACTGCTGAAGCAAGAAGAAATGCCCTGTTTGTTTCTAGATGTAAAATATCAGATATCTGATGATGAAGCTAATGTGCACCAAACAGGCTGTCCTACCTCAGCAATCCGTAGGATGGAGTCTCCATTAATGTCAAAGTTGGGTGAGTAGGTGATGCACAGCAGGACCTGTACGCAGCAGACAAGAAACACAGTTTTCTGCTTTCTAAAAGTCTGTGATGTGTCAATTCTTTAAGCACTGTGACAAATTTAGCCCATATTAGGATGAATGCAAATTTACTGTGAACTGTCAAAAAAAAAACCCTGGAATGCAGGGATTATTTTCTCCATGCACAGATTTTCAGCTGCAAAGCAAATTTACATTCCTTTACTCATTTTAATGTAGGGCTACTGCAGACTGAGTGTCTGAAATATCATCCAGAAAAATAAAAGTAAACATAGAAAAATATGCATCAGTTCAGCTTTCACATTAAGACACTGCAGACTTGGGTTTTGGGGGCAAAACAGCACATTGGTACATCCCCTGTTCTTACCTTCATGACTTCCACTTGCAGGTCTTCATGCAGAGATGGGGTGATTCTGATGGCCTCCAACATCTGGCTGAGCAGCTGCTTCTCCAGCACCTCCACCTCCACACCGACCCCGCCCACAAACCTGTCCTCGCACAGGAGCTTCTGATCGGAGGAAGACAGAGGGAGGAAAGTTTCAAGGAACAGACCAGTGCTGTGTCAAAACCTCATGCATTCAAATGTGAATGTGTTATTACTGTGTTATTACTATTGCAAACCACTGATGCTACGCAGAACCAGAAATTGTCATTCAAAGAAGAATAAAAGAAAGAACAAGGTTAAAATGAAACATATGTAACGTGAATATATTTCACATTTTTACTATGTCTTCTTGTACCTGCATTCCAGTAAGCGCCGTCTGTCCCAGTTTGGTGTTTTTAGACTCCAGAGCCATCTGTAGAGGCAGCAGACAGCGCTCTCTGGAAGCACACAAACAAAAACAGAACAAGTTTCAACAACTGTGTTACTATGAATGCAACTAGTAGTATACTAGAAAAGCAGTGTTTTTTTAAATCATATTTGCCATTATGACAAAGTTATGTGGAAATGGTTATAGTGAACATTTCAGACAGAGAGTTACAGTGAAGGTAGAAATAATCTCAGTCGTAAAGTTCAATCTGGAATTCCTATCTGTCTGGATATAATCCAGCCACAATCAAACTAAAAGTAAACAGTTGCATTACAAGCATTATAAATAAAGTGAGATCAAAATTACAGTAAAAACACACAGGTAACTGTTGCTTCTGATGAACCAGAATCACATCTATGATGAGACCAAGTGCCAACTTGCTTTTCATCCTGCTGTATATGTGACACAGTATTTTCTAAACCACAGCCTCAGTTCACCTCTCCAGGGCAAACTGAAGCCAGTAGGAAATGTTTAGCTTTTAAGATACAATGTTGTTTAAATCTGTGAGAGTTGCTGTTGTCCTACTACCTCAATATTTAATAGGAAGAGAGATTTTGGAAGCCTGACGGGGAAAACCGATCAGCAGAATATGAGAAGGTCTCAGCTTTGACCTCCATCATGAACTCCATATCTTCCTCCATCTCTCCTGTTCTTAGTGGATACCCTATATACTTCAAGTTCAGAATATCAAACCGCAACTGAGGGGAAACGATTTACATGAGCCTCTCTCCCCTGACTTCACATTTCATCGACCACCGAGTCACACAGAGCCTCTGTAATCGCGGTCTGACACAGGAATGTGAGATGGCTGTGAGGCTGATTGTGTCACTGTGCTCCACTGGTGTGAGAAGTGAGAAGTTACTCTTATCATTGTCTCAAGTACAAATATACTTTACTGGCATGAGCAGGGGAGACACTTAATGTACTTCCCCTCTGGCAATTTTATCGACAAAACTAATTTCTCGTATAAATAGCCTCTCTCTAGTCAAGCTCATTTATACAACCCAAAATCACAAGTTTTTAAGATTCAATACTTTATGGCCTTTTGGTTTGGTGAGTTCAAAACAAAACAGAGAAACCTCTCATACTGAGGATGCTCTCATTACCACAAAGCAGCTATGATGTACACAACTGTATACATAGCCCTCTAGTGTGTTATAGACAGGAATAAAATTGGCATACTCTGTCGCAGTTCTATTGCAGGACCTGGCTGTCCTTTTGAAATAAGGGAAGAAGTTTAAAAGTTGGTCATTAGGGTGAGAGGAGTCATGAAGAATCTACTGGCCCTTTTTCTGCAGCCTAATGGTATCAATTTCAGCAATGTTCTGTAGCTCCTAGCTTATGATTTTAAGGCAGTGTGTACTATTTTGTCCAAACGTTTCCTGGTTTTCTGTGTCGTGCTGAAGTGTGTCCATACTACACAGGTTATTTCACAGGTGGGAATGCTCCCAATCTCAGCACGATAAGATTTCATCATGCCTTCCTGTGATGTGTTTTCAGTTATCTCAGAAAGAAAAATCGTTATATCTTTCTATCATTTTATATCACCGTACTATTTTATATTGTTTTATCACCCAGCCCTACTCTACTACATGTTGTTGGCTGTGGTCCACTGGGGATAAAACCTCATTTCTGTAAGCTGTTTTACTATTGTTGGAACTTATTCCATTTAGTCCATGTGGTATCATCAACGAACAGGTTGACAGAATGGAGGTGCAAAATACAGTCATTTTTGTAAAGTGAGTATAACAGTGAAAACAAAACCCCACCCCAACCAGAGACTTGGAGAACTTGTTGCTAACTCTTCTTTCCTCTCCTGCAAGAAGTCCAAGATGCACTGACACTGGGACGCTTGGACGTTTATAGTGGTAGGCACCTCAAGGTGTTGAAGAACTGAGCGCAAAACATAAAGACACTGCATGATCCACATACATATTTACCCTTTATGCTAACTAGTAATTCTCAAGAGTAACACTGGACATTTTGCTGCAACCTTCTTTTTAACAGATGTCTAGGGGGCCTTTACAATCTGTACTGCATTTATTTGCCTCCTATCTTGAGGGAAAAAATCTTTATTAGGAATAAAATGAGAGATATTCCTCGAGATTCAAAAGAAGAGGGATCCCTGCAGGGCAGACTGACATGCAGAAAGTACAGTAGTCAGAAGCAGCGATAGTAGAATTACAGAGAAGACAGAGAAATACAGCATACAACCCATACAACAAAGTAAGAAAGCTACATTACAAGGAATTACCTGTCTGCCTCTGACCGTCTCATACAGACATGACAGCATAAGCTGAAACAATTACTGAACTTTCTTCACATACTTTCCTTGTCTTGTTTTTCTCGAGAAACACTCTTGTCCACCCTCTATCTCCTCCATTATTTGTAGTTGGGTGATCACCGTGCTGTATGTGCTGATAGCAGAGCTACTGGAAAAGCTTCATCTCTGAGCTACGCAGAGCTGCTCAGGCTATCACAGCTACACTGTTTCAAATAGGCTACAGGACCCAACAGTTCCCAACAGTTTCAGTGAGTTCAGAATCTGTTTATGAGCGCGTGAGAGCAACAAAACCAAACTACAGAAAACAACAAAGTTGCATCTAACCGAAAAATTATATAGAAACTTGGAAAAAGGTATAAGGAATATTAAGGACAACAGCAAAACAAAACACCTTTAAAGGCAAATAACCCAGTATCAACTGCTCAAGTGTTCATAAAACACCACAGTCACCAACTTTGTTATTTCTATGACAGAATTAATAAAAAAACAACAATCATTTTCTAAAGTAATTATGCATTTTCTTGATCTGACTGGTGTTATTCTGTCAATCAAATATCATACCACTATCCTTTCAAAGACCATCATTTTATCCCATCAGTTTGTAAGGTGGGTGTCATCTGCGTTCAAGTGGCTGAGAGCCTGTTTTGAAGTAAATTAACTTTCAAAACCCTTTTTACATAGAGACAGAGGGCACACTGGCTGAACCATCGTTACCAACATTACAAAGACATTATCATCAATACAATCTAATAATCTCTAATAAAACAACAGGGGTATTGGGTGAATAATTTATATTATTGAGCTGCAACTGCGTCCAGAATTTGTAAACACCTTCATCACAGTCAACAGCCACCAGGAGCAGTTCTCATTTACTTCACATTCACATTTTATACATTTAAACACTTTTTTAAGGTGTGTGGTGCTGTTGTATTAGTTTGTTTGGGTATCCAACTTAACAGGTAGAATATCTTACTATTATGAGGCGTAGGTACAATAATTCATGATTCAAACCTCCAGCTGAAATTGGACTGTGAAATACAACTTTGAGGCACGCAATCAATAGTTAATTGCCTTTTTCTTTTAGTGTCTCTATTTTATGAAATTGTGCATGTTGCATGTGGGGCTTCATTTACGTAAACTACTGTGTGTGTGGGGAGACAAGTGAAAAATCTCTTCATATTCAGTAAAATACTATTTTTAAAAACTAAAGCAGAAATCATTGGATCATTAATAATGAAGATAACAAACCTTATGGGGCTGGTGTGCGTGTTTAAAAAGTCTCGTCTTTAAACTACCTTTAATTCTGAGGTGAATCCACTTCTCGTCTCATTAAGTATTTGTTACAGGGTTATTGTGTTGGTTTGCTAAACCTTATGCTGTTAGTCTTGGACACACAGATATTACTATCTCCAGTTCCTTTAGTCCAAATTCATATATTCTCTGGGAATTATACTGTATGTTGAACTGTTTAAACTGGGTGAGGTGTTTGAAAATGAAAACACAGATGTTTAAAGGGCCCCAGGCTGAGTCACTATTTAACATTGCATTATCAACCAGGAATTTTTGATCATTTAAATTCATTCAAATTACACATACAACATGTACAAAGGGTTCAAGAGGAGTAGCCTAGTTTCAATATTCACTTATCTGTTTCATGGTGGAGTAAATGCAAGGATATGTGGACAGCAGCTGTGAGGTCAAACTGACTGTTAACAGCCTACCACTTAGTTCAAAACATTTCAACTGGTCTGGCAGCCAATAATCAACTGCTGTTATTAGACACAAGTACATGTGACGATTACTGTTTTTTTGATAACTATACAATGAATATTCCATCAGTTGTTGTGTAGATTCTGTTAGGTGTGTTGTTTTAGCTGCGGTGACTGAAACAAAGTTTTGACTTCATGTCATCCAAGCCACAGGCTGAAGTGAACGGAGCTGAAATGAGCTAAATCCAAGTCATTTAACTCACGAAGTTGAGAAGGGAAATCTTGGCACAGTCCATTCTGAGACTCGGGGGTTTCTGCAATTTTAATGGAACAAGAAAACGAAACTTTTTGTTATGTGATTTATGACACCTGACACGTGCAGTGCGGCTGCATGCATTTATAATTGAAAGAAAACATCCCCAGCTATTAAATATTCTGTTTGCTTGAGCTCAGAAACACCAAAAGGAGAAATATTGAGATCTTCTTTACCCAAAGAAAATATGCTTCCCCACACAGCAACCTTTGTAAGCTAGTTAGCATAGAGACAAAATACAGACGATGTGAGCTTGCATTTCAAATGTATATAGGTAAAGGGTGTTAAAAGTGGACTTAATGGATATAGCGGCTTCCATGAAGAAAACCAACAATACATTATTCTATTAACAGGTGTTTTGTGTGAATCCAAACTCTGAAATGAAAGCTTACTCCTGTGCCACAACAAAAATCTCCCATTTCTCTGCACAGGCTGTCCACGCGCTGCATACTCGTCTCAAGGTTCAGCGTGCACCTAGCCTTGCCCTCGCACTGTATAATTCCATGCATGTCTCCTGTGTGCATGTGTGTATATGTGTTACTAAGGTGGTGCTTGGGAACTATGCCCGTTGCACAGTTGCACATTGATTGATGTTACTGGCGTGTCTCACACAATTCAACTCCATTCAGTACCTCGGCTCAACCACACTGTCAATCCGTGTCAGTCAGAGATAAAACACTTAGCCCATGGGATACTGTCTGTTTTTAGTGCGTCACAGTTGAACTTCAATTTATGCATAACCTTGAATTTTTTTTCCGTTGTAGGCAATGCATGGTCTGCAGTCCACTTTGGTCATCTTGAATTGAAGCCGCGTGCCTGCCCTTGGGTGTCTGCGGTGTGCAGGATTATGATTCTCCCTCATCAGCGTCTGAACCGGTTCTCTCCTTGCTGTCTCACTGCTGTTTTAGCCTACCACCAAAGGTCAGGCTGACCCTTGTTCCCGATAATATCACCACTGGCGTCAGTGGAAACTGCTTTCCATGCTTGAATTGTGTTTTATGTATGCCTTGAGGGACTGTTTCTTAGCAATTTACGTATCACATGCTCTGAATGTTGTTTGGGTGGTTTTCCTGCCTCACTGAAGAGCCTTCCAGAGAAAACTGAACTGTGTGCAGACAGACAGTAATAGGACTTGCAAAGGTTTCTATCCATGATCTGAGTGCAGTCTTTTTGGTTTTCCACATACGCACAATTCTCTTAGTCATGGTACTAAGAGTCATTTAATTTGAACAGCCCTTTTAGTAGGGTATGAAGGACTAGTGGAGTCAGCAGAAACATCAGTCTTGATGACTGTTGTTTTGCTGTTATCTTCTCCTCTATTAGGCTACTATAACACTGGAATCTGTTTTAAAGAGCAGACAGCCCAGCACATCCTGTTTATCTCATACCTTGTTAAAAGACTGTGGCTATGTCTCCCTATACTCCTATAACAGTTCTAAAACTTAAACACATAAAAGCACAAACTATATACTTTGGGGTAGCTATACTGTATGATGTCATCATATAAGCTCCTTATGAAACACTATTATCACACCAACAACATAATACACATAAAGCTCCTTATTATACTTTAGAAGTATTCCTGTATGGAACTGCATATCTTAGCTACTACATTTATAACGGACAGGTTATTACTGAGGTTATTGTACCCTTGCTAATGAATCATATACCTTCACATCCATTGATGTTGAAATAAAAGATTAAAAGTGTGTACAACTCAATATGAAACCCCTATTGTTCCTAAATCTGCTTATTCCTGCCATTGCCCTTAAATTTATGCTTAAGAGATCTTGAGAACAACTTCGATAGGGAACATTTAAACAAACTATCCCACTTACTCCCAAATTGATTACATTCATGTGCAATCTTGTATACAGGAAAACTGACTTTCCTATTTGGAAGTTATGCTGAACTATACACAAGGCTTTTAAATTTGTTGAAAAACACAGATAGATTTAAAATTAAAATTACTGCGTTTCATTTCAGCTACAAATTGATCCTTGAACAACACAAAACAGCAGGTGCAGCTTGTACTCTACAAAGGGTATCCTATTAGGAAGAAGCCAAATATTAAATATAGTCAAATTGTCTTGTGTTGAGCAAAAAACTCAGTAGAGACAGCAGTTTTATTAAATTCTTAAAACTAGCACATCAGTCAGGCCAGTGCTTTAAAAACTAGAACAAAACTGGCAAAATTTAAACAAGTTATGTTTCTGAAAGTAATGAAAACTAGACGGGCTTACTAAAATTTGTATTGGTATTTTAAAGCTTTAATCTAAAACAAACAGTAGGGAAGGAATAACATACAGCAAAAGGCTGGATTTAAACAGACATCTGCCATACCTCACTGACCAGGTGAGGTATGGCATTTAATCTAGTTTAAGGCCCACTACGGTTTTTCAGTGGTCAGACTTTTGTACTAGTTTCAAGTATGCTAATAAGCTACAGTAGCTTACCCAAAAACATGACTTTAATTTGGGTAATTTCACTTTGGTTCAAAGATTAAACTAAGACGTTGTGCAAGTGGTTACTCTGAAAATATTATTGCAAACCATTGTTGTAGCTTTACTGATTAAATATTTTATTAAGACAAAAGTTATATATATTTACTTAACGCTTGAAATTATTTTTCTGTTGAAACTATTACTTAACAAGATTATTTTTCTTTTAAATAAAAATAGAGACTCCTTTCTCCAGACATAGTACTGCTGTTGAAATTCCTTTTTTTTTTCTTTTTTTTTGCAGCGTATTTCTGATTTGGATGATGGAGCTTCACCAGCACCTTGGACATAAATACCCCTCCCCTCAATTATTCTTGGGGTTTACCACCTGAAAAAAAAAATGCTCAGCCTGTGAGAATCACAAATCCTCAAAGATTTAGCGATTGTATTTCTATTTCTATGCATCGCTGAAGATACAGGCCCCGCTGGGATTAGTGTAGCTGCTCTCTGTTTCCCTAAAACCTAGCAGGTGAATACAGTCGCACGTTTCCCCCAGTCCTTTTCACCCCCCTCCTGTAGCCGGAGAGCCCGGGGCGGGGAGGGGGGGGCTGCTGTACACTCACCGCAGGCGTAGACGCAGGCATCACGGATGCCTTTGTGCTTGTGGCCGGACGCGTCTTTCTGAAGCTTTCGTAGGATTTCCTCCATGCTGGCCCCCCCAAGAATAAACGGCCTTACACTGTTAAAGAATGGACACACGGCCACCGGCGCTGGGTGGGTTTGTGTACGTGTTGGGTGTCTCTGGTATTTTAAGGGTGCAGTGACAGTGACAGCATCTCTGAACCCCCCCTCTGATGAAGACGATGATTCATTCCCAACGACCAGCCAATGATGTCAGGCCAGCCGTCAACCCTCTGAAGGTGGAAGGAGGAAGCGCCTGTGGTTTCAGCCTAAATCCACCGCTGTGGCCTCCAGGCGGATCAGCGAAGATCATCTGACGTCTGACACATAATTATCATAAACTGTCACCCGTCCAGCGGCGGATAAATTCAGTGAATAACCGCCCTTCTCTCATCCCCGTCAGTCATTTATTCCTCGGCACTACCGTGTTTTGAAAATCCGTTCCAGCCGATACGTGTGTTCTTCACGGCATCCAGATCCGGTCCCCTCTATCCCGCATATGAAGCTGCTTGCACGCCAGGAAAACACCGCGGCGCTACATGATGAGAGCCTTCCGCTAAAAGGTGGATTTCACTCCAACCTGGCAACACAGTATTTACATCGTTTTCCTGTGGAGAAGCTTGAAAATGCGGCACGGATACACGGAGTCACTGGAATGGGATTTCCTTTCCCAGGGCGACAGGTGGAGGAAGCTCACGCAGAGCTGCCCTCAGGCAAATCTGCCTTCACAATAAAGGTCTTTTCACGCCAACCAAGATAATCTTAAACAGAGTAAAATTCACTAGTTATTAGTTTCAATTAATTTCATATTTAAAAGTATCATTCATATCGCTGGTGTGCTGTGATTTTATGTGGCGCCTCACTTTGTCCACTTGTGCCCTTATGAGGCTCTGAACCTGTGTGGCTCAGCAGAATAACACTTTTAGCATGCTAACATGCTAAAACCCCTGTTGTTAGTGTCGTTGCTGTTATATTAGCATGTTTGACATTATGACTGAAATTACAAATCAATGGCTTCTAAATTGCTTACTAATGCATCACAATTCAGTTATCAATAACAACAGGTTTTGGATTACCAGGTTGTGGAATTCCTCCTCTGGCATGATACTTTGCTAGTACTTAAACTCAATAGTGAAACTCCTCTGAGACAAGCTCTAAAATCTGCAGTTAGAAATGTTAATAAGCAGTTAATAAAGGCTCAGTATAATGCAATAGTCCACAAAGTTTACAGATGTAAATGTTATAAATGTGTTTAGAAATGAATTTTGGACATGTCCTACACCCATTTTCCAGAGGGTGAGTGGTCTGACAGTTCATTGAAGGGGTACTCCCAATGAATGAAATAGTTAAAAGGACATGTGTCATATTGGAAGAAGAAAGTAGCAACCCAAAAGTTGCTCTCATTGATAGCTTTACTATAACGCATTAGTAAAAGATTTATTAACCAGTAAAACAGAGCCATTAATTTCAAATGCACTTTTTCAAAAAGCACATGCTCACATGGCAGTGCATGTTAACATGCTTGGTTTGTAATGAAATGGCTAACATATTTGCTAGTTAAATGGTAACATGATAAACAGACTGATAATGTATGAACTTAGCCTTTATGCTATAATATGCAAAATTTCAAGCATGTAACATTTAACATGGTAACATGTTTAGGACGTTGCACTGCAACATTTAGTGTTAGTATGTTATATTAGCAATAACCTCAAAAGCCGACAGGAACTTGGTTTATCATTAACTGAAGTGCTGGACAAGTGGAACATCTTACCTGATCTGTCTTTAAAGTCAGTGAGATTCATCCTCCAGGGAACATGAACATCTGTAGCCTTATTATTATTGCAATTCCTCCAAAGGTTTCTGAGATACATAACTTTTTCCTAAAATGCTTTTTCTGTTGTTCCTTAATATTTCATAATTACTTACTTAGACAGTAATATTAATCAAGATTTCATAACAAAAAGTTTTCCAGTACCACTGCAACAAAATCATGACCTTCATAAACACATTTTAATCTGCCTGGTAAACAGTTTGTAGCTGGGCAAGAGGGAAGGAGATGATTGATATTCAGTCATTTATGTATTCATTTATTCATATATTCATTGGCTTAATCTACCTATTCCTATCAGGATCATGGGATGGGGCAATAAAAGAATAAGGTAACAAAAGGAAGATAATATAATAAAATTAATGCGAGAATCACAGATGGTGGGTGAAGAACAGGTATTAAAAGGTCATAATATTAAAGCCCAGCAGGTGCATAAAAACTGCCCAAGAAAATAGGTGCTTGAACAATAAACTGAAGTCTGCAAAGAGATGAGAGTGATGAATATGATTGTAAGCCCGGCAGGTTTTTTTTTTTACTGAGGCACACAGTTATGCAACCATGTTTTTGACTATGAAATTAATGAGATTCTTGCAAAGACAACAATCAAACAGGAAGTCTCTCATATTCTACAGTTTTGAAGAGCCAAGCTCCAGGTAAACATCTGAGCTTTATACTGTCGCAGAACAAAATGGCCCTAATACACAGTCTGCAGAGGCAATGTCATTCTTAGACTCAGACTCAAGAGGTCTTTGAGTGCAAAGGCAAAAACAACCAGACACTCATTCTTCCATTTTTGTTATTGTGTGGGCTGTTAATGCCCTGTCTGCTTTTAGTGGATGATCCCTAACAGAAAGTATATGGTCTCACATACATCACACCCTTATGTGATAGCTAAAAATGTTATTTCCAAACCGTGGACATAATTTGCTGCTATAAAAGACACTACTTTTTTAGGAAGCCCTCCAACCATATTTCAGAAACTTGCTGCAGGGTTTTGCTCCCATTCAGCCACAAGACACTTAAATCAAGACTGAAGTCAGCCACTGATGCTGGGGGATATGTAATTTAACTTCATCCAAAGGTATGGGAGAGGGTTGAAGTCAGGGTTCTGACCAGGCCAGTCAGAGTCTCAGGGTTGAAACAGGAAAGGGTCTTCCCTGAAACCACCGAGTTAAAAGTAAATATTGTCTACATATCATTGCATGCTGTACCATTAAGATTCCTTCACTGAAACATTTTTTCATCATCTTCCATGGCAGAGCAAGTACTGTCAACAGCCTTTTTTTAAAGTTGCTGACAATATTAAAAATATAAGATCAGGTAAGCACTCAGAAACAGGTCACCAAATCACTAGCTTAGAGGAAACTTTGATCCCGACTCCAATACACCGATTCATCATGTTGCTCAAATAATAATATATTTATTGTCATGTTTTTTTTTTGTTTTTTTTTTATTTAGCTTATGTGAGCATTAGTGGGTGCTTTAATGGAAAATTGCATTAGATGCCTGGTACTTTTCTATAGCTCAGGAATTACTGAGTATGCTCAATGTCAAAATGTAATTAAAATATGAAAAAGGTTGGTATTTATTCCCAAAGCTACACAACAGGAGTTTCAATATGTTGTCATATCAGCAAGAACACCGACCTCAGGTGCAGCTGGTGTCAATCTGAAGACTTTTATTTTCATTGCTGCATAACTGCGCTCCTGCTATGGGTTGGAATAGTCTTTTTGGATTAGACGTCCTTTCAAGCAGTCTGACCTGTTTATGGTTGAGTCTTGTTTACGCAGAGGGCTATTTTTTGCAGCCCTCTTGTGTATGCACCCTGCTTTAATGTGACTTTGTAAGGGAAAAGCAACGATATCACCTGTTGAAATCACTAATGCAAGGAGATATGGCTCGGCTGGCAGTCAGCATTTAGATGAGATGAGATAAGATAATCCTTTATTAGTCCCACAGCAGGGAAATTTGCAGTGTTACAGCACCAAAAGGAATAGTGCAATAGCAAGAGCATCAGTAAAATAAAAACTAAGACATGGAAATAACTAAAAAATAAGTAAAATACATGAAGAGTAAAAATAAATACAAAATCAATTAAGTACAAAATAAGTCAAATAAATAAAAGACTAAAAGAGCTCAACAGTTGAATTTCCATTATGGTCCATAAGAAATATTGCACGAGTCAGACCGGTCAGGGGCTTCCATACCAAACCATTTCTTGGTTTGCTTGCTGTGTGCATGATGGCAGTGAAATGCAAACAGGAAAGTATCTTTCTTGAAACTACTGACATAAAAATAAAAGCTCATAATTGTCTAAAATACCACTGTATGCTGTAGCATTACTCACTGGAACAAAGCCTCAAATATGCAGCAGATAGATAGACTCACAGACTCACACCTACATACTGCACATTTTACATGTTCTCTTTTAAGATGTTACTTTTATTTTATGATACCCTGTATAATAAAGAGCACAG
Organism: Lates japonicus; assembly: GCA_033238685.1. Lineage (NCBI taxonomy): Eukaryota > Metazoa > Chordata > Actinopteri > Centropomidae > Lates > Lates japonicus. The sequence continues at coordinate 101,268 of BRZM01000189.1, read as the reverse complement.
TCTTCTCAAGTGGTCCCACAAACATACAAATACAAAATCAAATATTCTGACTTTTATCTTACTTTTGATTTCATCCATGAAATGTGGTTTAAACTCTGCAACTGGGCAACTAAATATCCTTCAGTCAAAACAATATGCGATGGAAAATCCTTTGTTGGCTGACCTGCTATAACCCATGATGTGTGGTCACTAGTAGATGTTGCTTCATTTTAAGGAGTCACAAGCCAAAAGGCTGGAGACCACACAAATTAATGAGAAAATGAACAATACCCTGGGCAACCTTTTGATGACCCCCCTTTTGTCCTGTATTAAACATGATTCTGTAGGATGTTGTCAAGTATATGCCTTGTAAGAACGATGCAAATACGTTACAATGTAGCGTTTCTTTCCAGTTTGAAAACTAAAATTATAACAAAGACTGACATTCAAACACATTATCTCCTACTGAGAAAGAGGGAATACTGTACAATGTCCTGTCGAAATCACAAGTAGCAGCACGCAGTAGAGGTGTATGACCGCTTGGGGGCGCTGCTATCCAAGGCTAGCCATGGCATTAGTATCATAGCCACGTATGGTGTTATCATATAATAATTGGGCTCAGATTATAAAATGATGAAAAGGCTTCAAGAGCAGTTTGGGTTCCTGCTCTCACCTCACCACTTCTCACATAAATCTGATAAGTTTTAGAAGTGAGATGAAGGCAGATTGCATCTCTCGTCTTAACACTCATAATTGAATGCCTCCGCCTGAACTGTAAATAGCAAAATGAATGAAAGGGGAATTGGAGGGGAAATCAGCACTTCAGCTCTCTCTCCGTGGTTACATATGGACCAACCGATGTTTAAAATTTAACCTGTTTTCATGGGGCAAAAAAAAATCACTCAACCGTCTCATGTCTTTTCCCATAAAAGTGGAATGATCAAAGTTAACTCTGGAATAAATCAGAAATGTAGCCTAGCAACTGTTATTATCCAAAAATATGACAGAAGGTTACTCGGATTTTCTCGGATGGATTATTTGTATAATAGTAGCAATTTTCTTTAATACCCGCCGACGGCCCACTCTGTCACACCATCATTTCTTGTCCATTCACATTTTGCGTAATCTCACTCTTTGTCTCTCTCTCTCCTTTGTGTGTATAGGTGTGTGCGTGCGTGCGTGCGCGCGCGTGTGTGGAGGGGAGAAAGGCTTAATAACACAGGCGACGCCAAAATAGCTTTCATTTGAAATCGACAGAACATTTCTTCATTCTGCGCAATTACGCACGGTCATCCATGGACACAGTTTGTCCTTGCCGAGATGTTTTCAGTACAATAAACTCCAACAAGGGGCCCGGGAGATTTTGTTTTCTGTGAACCATTTGTGTGCACGTTTAGATACAAAGTGTTCAGCAGCCTATAGGCTATCCAACATGTCTTTTGACGTCACACATCAACTTTTGTGATATATATATATATATAAATATACGCGCGCACTGCGGGTTTTAAGTTTCTGCTTTTCTCCACATCAGGCTGAGAAGTGGGATGGATGCCAGGGTAGCCAAAGACAACAGGAAATAAAATCGTATTTTATAGGTCAGGTATTTTGGGAATATGCCCGCGGCGCGCCACGTGCGTAATGACGAGTATGCCTCTAAATAGAAGAATTAAGGCGTCGCGGCTTTTTGAAGGGAAAGAGAGCATGTCAGTGTAGTTTACCCTGAGGGGGGCTGTGGAAAGGAATTACTTATTTCTCACATCCACACCGGCACATCTGTGCGCGTCTATGTCACCACCGGACGGGTCTCCAAGTCCATGGATAAAAAGGATCAGGAGGCAGCAGAATGGTTGTTGTGGGAGCGAGTAACGGAACCTTCGGTAGTGGCAACATGAGGTCGTCGTTCATGATAGAGGACAGAGCCGGTGGCGGAGATCCCGGGGGTTCTACCAACATGATGATCTCGGAGGCTCTTGCGCCCCGGCTGCTGAAGATTGCGCAGGGCGCCGCAGAGGCTGCAGCAGCAGCGGCAGCAGCGACGTCTCCCTCTACCTCCAGTCAACCGCAGGTCATGGAGACGAACGGGACCCGGTGCGGCGAGCAGATCCTGAGCTACGGCCGGGTGGAGAAAGTCCTGATCGGAGGGGTCCTCACCATGCTCACGCTGTCCACCATCTGCGGGAACTTACTGGTGGTCATCTCCGTGTGCTTCGTCAAGAAGCTGCGCCAGCCGTCCAACTATCTGATCGTCTCTCTGGCCGTGGCGGACCTGTCGGTGGCTCTGGCCGTGATGCCGTTCGTCAGTATCACGGACCTGATTGGTGGTCAGTGGATATTCGGACAGTTCTTCTGTAACGTTTTTATCGCCATGGACGTGATGTGCTGCACCGCGTCCATCATGACTCTGTGTGTAATCAGCATTGACAGGTGAGATGAACTTCTTTTGTGCCTGGAACAAAGTTACGACTTTTATCTTGAACGCAGTAAAACAATGTATCAAATAACCATACTCCGTAACACTATGTAAGCATAGTTTAAACGAAATATGTAAAACTTAGTTTATAACATCAGTCTCTTTATTGTTATAGTTTTTTTTAATTTTTTTTTTATCATTGATTTAATAAACTTTTACGCATCGCCGTTTTGGAACCAAACTCTCCACACTCCTCTTCTTTAATCCCACATTTGACCTTCTTGCAAAAAAATCCATCACGCAGTCTAATGAAATGTTTTGCCGCTCAGACCTCTCCGACATTGAAACGTAGGATTTGTCCATGGGAGGTCAGAGCGCGGGGACACACAGTGGCTCGGGGTCTCGCTCAAGGCCACTTGGGCGAAACTGGTGAGACAAAGAGGCTGATGCGGGCATCGAGCTTGGGACCTTTCGGCTTAGCTCTTTGTCTACTCTGCACCAGACTCCTTTCTGACCGAATACCCCGTTTGAATCCAATAAATGGGTCAGAATGAGAGATGGAAGCATTCAGAGGGAAGATGTTGCAAATGACTCTGAACCGACTCTACATAAAATTCATTATTAAAATTTACTGTGATAATTAATTTCTAGCTTGTTGTTGGCATTATGGCTTAATCAGCCCAATAAAGTTAATATACCATCCACTGAACACCACACATGCATCCATATGTGCTGTTGGTTGCCTGGTGAAATTCAGTAGCCTATTGTTTTATAAAGGATTTTTCCAGGGAGGTTTTTTGGTGTGAATAGGGACATACTGTACTGTAATATTATGCTCTTCTGTGGTTCTGTGGGCTTTATTTAACACTGAAAGGTTTGCATATGGTCCTTCGCAGCATCTTGGAGCTTCTCTTTCATAAAATACCCAGTTTCCCACCTGGGGGCTGCATATGGCAAGCACAGATTGTTAGGCAAGGGCACATTGCTGAGGGGGGGGGGTCATTGGTTTCTCAGGGTAGGAAAATACCTGAGTATGTGGAATTTTATTCATAAAAGATTTTCTTCCTGTTTATGATGTCTTTCATTCAGACTTCTCTCTCTCTGTAGGTATTTGGGTATCACGAAACCCCTGACCTATCCTGTCCGGCAAAACGGCTGCTGTATGGCCAAGATGATCCTGTCAGTGTGGCTCCTCTCCGCCTCCATCACCCTCCCCCCTTTGTTCGGCTGGGCACAGAACGTCAACGACGGCAGAGTCTGCCTCATCAGCCAGGATTTTGGCTACACTGTCTACTCCACGGCTGTGGCGTTTTACATCCCCATGTCAGTGATGTTGATTATGTACTACAGGATTTACAGAGCGGCCAAGCTCAGCGCAGCCAAGCACACCATCACCGGCTTCCCCAGGGAAGGGGAGCACAGCGCAGGGGTGGCTCCGAGAGGGGGGCGAGGAGGGCACGAGGCTCACCGGCCACCAGAGTCAGGAGAGACAGGAAGTGTCGAGGGGACGGAGGCCGAGGAAGAGGAGGAGAGCTTGGACTGCGTGGCAGCAGCGCTGAAGCTCCAGCGTGAGGTGGAGGAGGAGTGCAGCACGCGCGTCTCCCGCCTCCTCAAGACCGGTGAGCACCACCAGCGCCGGAAGAGGAAAAACCAGTCCATCTTCAAACGGGAACAGAAGGCTGCGGCCACTCTGGGCATCGTGGTTGGCGCCTTTACCTTCTGCTGGCTGCCGTTCTTCTTGGTGTCCACCGCCAGGCCGTTTGTCTGCGGCGTGGAGTGCAGCTGCGTGCCGCTCTGGCTGGAGAGAACTCTGTTGTGGCTCGGGTATGCCAACTCCCTTATTAATCCCTTCATTTATGCATTTTTCAACCGTGATCTGAGGACCACCTACAGTAACCTCTTGCGGTGCCGCTACAGGAACATCAATCGTAAGCTGTCGGCAGCTGGCATGCATGAGGCTTTGAAACTGGTGGAGAAGCCAGACACTGATGTGTAAAGTTGTAGGTCTGCCAATCAGCGATGCTACACAGACCAACAAAGACAACCACCAGGGAAAACACCCAGTGGGGCTCAGACTATGGCACAGAGCAGCACACTGTCAGACTGGTTATTTCCCTAAATGTGTATGATGATTGCTGAGGTGAGAAGAGGCAAGATGCTGTGATTAAATGGATGCACATGAAGGTAAACAGAAGAAGCCTATCATTGGCTAAAAGCTAGAAATCTTTTATTCTGAGGACTGAGTAACATGGTGGGGGACTTTAACTCACTGGCGATGAATTCGGAACTCTATCTGAACAGCTTCTGTGTATCAGTGCACTCACAGCCTCTGAACTGTTACTGCCACCACTGTAACGTCCAACAATTACAGCAATGGTTGCTTCCTTGGTACATTCAAAACTGGCTGCTGTCTTGCTTTTGCACATGATATTGTTAGAAAAGTTGGTGGAGCTACACACCGACTTTGTATGCCACTATGGATGGAAATTTTCTAACTCAGTAGCCAGTGTCTTGTATTTTCAGTTTGAGCCAAGGAAAACTTGCCCTCACAAAAAAAAAAATAAAAAAAAAAAAAATGGAGGACTTCTTGGAGTTCGATTGGCCCACAAGGCTAAAAACACCAAATGTATTCACCTTGCGTCCATGATTATCACAATGACACTGCTTCTCACCACCTCTAAATATTGAGGTTTGTGTCAGTGGACGAGCATCATAACAAGTGGACAAGTTATGATTAAAACACAAGTGACATGTAAAAATTATTGTACACAAGTCAATAACTACACTGTTTTTGGGACAAACCTTATTATTAGTGTAAAATGGCTCCTTCTGATGATCTGTTGTACCTGATATGAGTTTATATCTTTGGAAGATGCTTGTTTTTTTGTCAATATCACAATGTGTTGAATGTGCCAAATCTTGTTCCTTTTGCCTTTTCACAAGTTATTGAAGAACTAAAACTACTTTATTGAAAACAATTTATCAATCAATCTGTTTTATAATCAGGCAGCTCACTTAGGAACAAAAAAGCATTTTTTTGTTAAAGAGGATGTTGTGAAGTTCTACGACATGATGGTTTGGAACCAACAAGTGGAAGATAAAGACCTATAGAGAAACATGATCATTTAGGACACTTTTTTGAATGTGACCATACCTTTTCCTTAGTTACTGTCAAAGGTTTGATTGCAACACACAGGAGTCTCCTTTCAAACTATGCACCTTATTTTTTAGATTAGACACAATATGTGGCAGTCACCTGGGCCATCCAGGTTGATCATGGAGTTTTAGGGTTGCTGTGTATTACCTCACACAATACCTCATGAAACAGGCACGATCCAGGCAAAGGCTAACAGAGGAGTGATTCTTACGAGCTTTCAGAGTGGCCTATGTTTTTTGTTTTTACAGTGATACTATCCAAATCCAGGATGATTTCTTTTAAGTCATTATCAGTAACAGCTGACTATACTGTTTTTTTTTCTGTTGATTGTTTGGTCTAAAACGTATTAAAAAATAGATACTATAAATGAGCATCACAGTTTCTAAGACCCCCAAGGTGATATCTTCAAATGATATGTGTTGTCTGACTAACAGCCCCAAACAAAGATAATCAATTTAAAGTGTACTAAAGAAGAGACAGAAACAGCAAATTTTTGCATTTTAGAAGATGGTACCTGCTTGATAAATGACTAAAAGCCCTTGAATACCAAAGGGCTTTGAGTCATTTATCAAGCCAAAATGTCTAAATTAAAATCTCGGTTTTCAGGGGCCACTTAATGTTTCTCTATAACATTAAATATTCTGAGAAAAGTCTTAGTCATTATTGATTAAACATTTAAGACTAAAAAATTAAGCTAATCTGTTTCATCTGCTTGATCAGCTGCTCGATAAATGAAAGTATTTCTTAAGTGTTTCTGTATTACATTTGATTTGATGATCAGGTTTCGTTGAGAGCAGCCTGTCATCCTCCTTTTTGATGAAAATGTTGGCACACCCGATTAGAACACAAAATATGAAGCCTTTTTCTAACTGACCAGCTCACTTCAAACTAGTCAGAAGAGTAAGGACATTACATAAATAAAGATTTTTTTTATTAAAATAATAGCACTATTTCAAACCCTTGGCAGAAAAAATAATTTTATATTTTGATCCTTATCTTAATAAAGTGTCTGATTGAGAAAATTGGCCTTAATCAAGGCCTTAATTAAACAATTAATAAGTAATTAAAAGACTATCTAATCATTCTCTTTTGATTAATTAATTAATCAACCAATCTTTACCAACATTAATTATATATCTTCAAAGTGTCAAACTTTTAGGAACAAATATCTTATCTTTCCTCTGTTCACCTTCTACATATATTGAGTTCTATTGATCCACGGGCCACTAATTACAGAGACACAGGGGCTAATGTAGCTGTCTCTTGAGTAATCTGAGTAGGTGAGGCTTGGGTAGAAATCTGAATTTGATGTCTGGGAAGAGGAGCAGAAGATAACAGGTATTTTATTGGTGTTTACAAGCACCTCCCCACAGAATTTCAAGTTCGTTATTGCAAAGCACAAGCTGAGCTCAGGGGAAGAAAACCAGAGCAGTGACAGGGTACATATCCTGTGTGTGCTGTTAAAATCAAGTAATTTAATGTTGATGTTTTATCCTGTGTGCAGAACGAGATATGCTCTTATAGTATGTTGAGTCCATAGTACCTAAACATGACAGCTGGGACACATTTGGTCTATTTCTGGCAGTGTTTCTTTTTTAAGTGTTTTCCATGTGCACAGTGTTGAGAAAGCAGGGTATTCATTCTTATTTCTTATAAGACTGCAGCATTGTTTTTTTATCTTTTCAATTCTTAAAAGGATATAGGAGGACACTACTGCCCTATTAGTACTGTGTGTCTTTCACTGAAACGTCCTCAATGCTTGAATTTGTGCAGCAACTAACTGAGAAAAAGAACAACAGAGGAAAAAATCTTTTCATTGAAAGTCGTAACACTATAAATACCACCTTTATTCTCTTTTTAATCATTAATTAGCTGTTAATAAAGTCCGGCTCTGTGCACCAATTTTTTTTTTAATTCAAAACACACACAGTTTCTGAGACTTAATCTTAAGTGGGACTGCCAAAATAGATGCTGTAGATTCACACAGTTTGCCAAAAATGAAATGCTAGCAGTAGCTTTACCTGATAACTGGTGGGAAATCTTGTCACTCTGTATGGGTACAAACTGAAAAACACCACATCAACTTTCTACTGAATTACACAAGTTAGTCCAGAGAAAATTGGAAAATTTTACATCCAGGTTGCTGGTAAACATGAATGTGTGCAGGATATGTGGGTACAAGCTATTATTAAAATTACTAGTTGTATCTATCTGCGGTTTGCTACCTTGTGAATTAGTGTGAAGTAACCTGGGCTGAAATAAGTGAATAAATATTGGCTGTCATAGTTCATGGTTCTGCACATTCATGCCCTCAGCTGTGTAAGTAAAGGAATTAGTTCACTTTGATGGCTGTGAGCTGAAAAGGTTGAGAACCACTGAACTGTACTTGTTCTGGGCTCTGTGCCGTCATGGCGCAGCTCCATTCCCTGTCATAGAATGGAGGGTTGCCAGTGGATATGAACAGAACATGTTTCAAGAGCATCCAAAATCTCCACAGGAACACACAGCGCTATACATAACATCCACACACTACGAAACTATTGTAGAAATAGTTAAATTGACAGTATCTACGCCGGAAATATTCTTGTTCGGTCATTTCCTTTTCAAGGAGGGAAACCAGGAGGGTAATGGCCATGATATTGAAAAACAACAAATCAGCAAAATCATATCTATCATATCTGGCAGGAGACATTGCAGCCACCTATAGTCAGGTTTCAGGTGATGCTGCCCAGGCTGAGCTGCATCACTGAGAGAAGACAGAGAGAGGAGATGTGTTAAAAGCTGAATTAAAAAGATGAGCGATGTACCCTAACTGGCCGGCAATACAATGGTTGTCAACTGCATCACAACCTCAGACAGACTGCATGAAGTGTGAACAAATGTGAGCTTTTACTCTAGCTGCATTTTCTTGGGTGGCAACCTCTACAACACACCAGTGGACAAATAAATGTGTCTGATCAGGCAATCTACTATCCTCAATAACAGTACTGAGATTTTGAATTGAATTAGATTAGATTTTACTCTTACTTGCCTGTTTCCTGGTTGTATTTTTTCATAGCCACTCGTGGACATGAATGACAGACCCAGACCCAGGAAGAAAGCCTGTCTTACAAAAATCATTGGACCCAGTCTTTCCTAATTTATAGATGAAGCTGCGAAATTTTATCGCTTTGGTGTTGTGGAGGATCCATGCTGACCACACATTTTGCTGCATATTGAATTTCTTCATTGATTGAAAATGCATTGATTTCACTGATTCTTTGATGTTGCCCTTTCTTAGTGACAAAACACTCAAACAAGTGCGACCATGGTTCACAGGTCAAAAGGTTTGGGACCATTTGAGAGAACCTTTAGCTATTTACCCCAGCTGCTAGCATAACACCATGGTAGGGAGGACAAAAGGCAGACTCAGACAGGCTGATGCAATAAAGGACTTTTGATGTAGAATTAACAAACACGGGCAGATGAGTCAACATGCAGGGGTAAGGCAAAGGACAGGCAACAGGTAGCAAATGAAGGAAAACACTGGAAAGGTAGACATATGAGCAGACAAACCGACAAGAACTGGTGACAAGCAGGTTTAAATAGTGGGTGGGGTCATGTGGTAGCTAGAACAGGTGTGTGAGGAGGGCATGGAATCTTGGAGGTGATTGCAGTTAACAGGAGAGCAGGTAGATTAAGGAGGTCAGGGACATCTGATCGATGGATGGAAAATGGCAGGTCTGGGTGGGAGGTGAGGTACAAGCATAGACAGGGAAATGTAAGCAGGGAGGGCTAGAGAGGCTGAGGGAACTGAGGCACAGCTCGGCCGGTAAATTCTACAGATTGGTGGGTGACAGCCCAGGTATGCATAACCAAAGACAGATTATATAAAAGACACAGACTTGATGGGGTGTCAGACAAAATATATTGGGTTCCAGAATATTTCTCACATGAGAGAAAACTAACCTAAAATGCTCTCTGACATTACTGTTAACACAAAAGTAAAAAATCTGCTGTATTTCTAAAAGGTAGTGGATATTAAAGAAAACCTCTGATGGCCAAACTGAAAAAGTTTTCACCCTGGATATTCAATATTCAAGATAGGAACTTAAACCAAATGCAATCTGCTGCTAATAGCTATTCTCTTGAATTGAGCAAAATGTTTGACATTTGATGTTTGTGTAACGGATGCCAAGCCTGTTGAGGATGTCCTAATCTTCTGTTTTTTGTGACCAGAGGCCAAAATAAACAAGTCCTGTTTCAGGTATGTAATCTGCACTTTCATAAAGTAATTGTACCAAGGGATGTTACTTTACTGGGATTACACATACAACATTGATCTGTACTATCAGTGGCATCAAAACACAGACAACAAAGAGCAGTTCTCGGGGGTGGGGGCTATGTAAGCTACATATACTGTTTACTAACATGTGTATTGTGTGGAAATTGCTGTACATATATTATGATGAAATGAGGGGAAAGAAAAAGGGAAGTAGCTCCATTGCTCCCTGGTGACCATAGCAGTTGGGCTTAACAACCTATAAAGCACAGCAAGCCAAGCTTTATGGGATGTATCTGCACAGATGCAATGCATCTTAGACCAATCAAATAGCCCAACTGCTTGTATAATTACCAGCAAACAAGACTGTAAAATATGTTGTTGCTGCTGTCATGGTGAAACTTTGTTGTTCCAATTCTAGAAATTTTTACTTTATTACTTTTTTTGTTTTGTTTTTTAAACAGGGTTTTACGACCATATGGCCCATGAAACATATTCAGATGTTGTAAAGGAAAGTAAAACAGGAGCGCTGCTATGTAAGATTTTATATTTTGTGTTTTAAGGTCTAGGTGTTCTACCATCAACACTGTGGTTAACCAACAACAGAAGACGATAAATTGACCATGCAATCATGGAAGTATTCTACAATTAAAATGCTCTGGACCTGTTTCAAATGTAAATATATTTTGCAGTCTGTACAGTTTTATCTGAGCAGTGAGTGATGAGCAAATATGTGAAGTGACATCATTTGCTCAAATGAACCATTAAATACAGCTGATGAAACAGGTCTGATTCAGGTCGTTTGATTTCTTTCAGTGTGAATACCTTCCTTCCTGTGTGGACCTCTTGTTCTGATCAGCACCTGAGGACACACAAGATAATAGGCTGCAATTAATGAACGCAGCAGTCACCAAATGACTTTAAAAAGACAAAACAAAACCTTAGCCTTTATTGATTTTAGTGATACATTTTTGGTTGATTGTTGGCTCTTTGAAAAATATGACCCTTTAGAAAAACATCACTGTTTTGTCAGATTAAATGCTATGCTGCTTTATGTAAAAATAACACTTGACTACAAAACACAATTTTTCTATTTCAGCAACCCTACATCACTGATTAGACAGGACTAAGAAATACACTGCTCAAGGCTGTTGCTGGGCTTTCTAAAAATGTAATATCTCTGCCATATCACAGCATTTATTTCTGATACACTACAGGTTCAGGTGGTATTGATTCAGTGCCTTGCCCTGGGACTGTCAGGATGAAGCAGAAATTAACCTGAGACTGAAAGATATGCAAGATACATATTGGGCAGCAGGAAAATTGAAACTATGAGGAAAATGGCTGAAAAGCTGGTTGTTTTGATGAAGATGAGGTTTTGCTTGACAGAGAGTCACAGATGGCAAATGTTTGAATTTTGCAGATCTGAATTTTAGTTGGTCAAATATTCTTGTGAAACAGAGCCATCCTTACCAAACATGGGAAAAGACTAACCTCAATGTATTGAGCCAAAGAAACTAGTACATAATGCCACTATGCTACAATGCACTATATGAGTGCACTATATACCAGTATTCACAGGTCAATATTTTGACATGAAGTTAGAATACACTGCCATTTTGTAGAAATGATAGAAGGCATGTCCTGACAGACATCGGTTAACTGACCTGCTGCTACTAAACAACTCAAACAACATACTGAATTAGCCTGGAAGTCTTAGTTTTATCCCTTCATGAATAATGTACAAACACTGTATAATGTTGAGGCTGACTGTTATCCAAATCAGATTTAAAGAGAGTTTGTGTGTCACTTTTATTGCTAGCACTACCTCTACAGTATACTATACTTTACTATATGCTAGAGTGCATTATGTACCAGTGTTCACAGGTCACTGTTCTACAACCTAGTTGTTGCTTAAGTTAAAAGTTAAATTGAAATTCTGTTTGATTTTGCTTTTCCAAGATGTTCATGGAGCTGTCAAACAACCTTCCATAATTTGGTGAAATGCTTTCTATATCTGCTATGTGTTTTGTATTTGTGGAGAAAAGACTTCATCAACGCTTAACTCAAGCTGTTTTAGTAGACATGTTGGCCTCTAAGTCCACTTTAGTGTGTAATGTCTCCATTTTACCTGGTAACCATATTTATTAGAATATTAAAATGAAGTGAGCCGCCATTGGCTGAATTGTTTCCTAATGTACTGTAAAAAGAAGGCGAGACCCATCACTCTTTTTCTTTTCCACAGCATGTTGTTGAGACACAAGAAACACAAGTATTTTTGAAGCCAAGCACATTGTGTACCTATCTTCCCATGCCAGAAACACATACTCAAAATATTGATGTGAGGGGAGCACAAGATTTAATATTTGACCCCGTAGGCAGCTAGGTTAGCCGTTAGCTGGCTTGTTGTCAGGTAGCCAACTTACACTTTAAAAAAACCCACTGAGGTTTAAGAGATTATTTCCGTTCTTGCAGCTGTCTTCTTCTAATCTGAAGCCCAGATCTGACTGAAATTTAAGAGTGTGTATTTATATTTATTAATTGATTTATAGCCAGTCTCCTGAATCACTGTTATCCGTTTTGGTTAACTTGTAAATGCAACCAAAAAAGCAGATTCCTCTTGTAAAACAGTGTGAGTGCAGTGTGTTTAATTGTGAGTACAACGATAAACTATTCTGGGACATATGAGGAAATTCATTCAGTGTTATTGAAAGAGCAGACAAGCATTGTTTTCTCCCCTCAGTGTGAGAGACTTAGTCGATAGTTTCTTTGCAAATACATCAATATTATTCATTTGCATTTTCCTGCCAATGCTGACGTGTAAACTGACAGGACAATCATTTCTTCAGTCACCTAAATGGCTCTTTCAGTCATTTTTAAACACACATGAAGGTTTTGAGAAAAAGTGCATCTAATGAATATCAAATATACATAAACTTTCATATTTAATATTAATAAAGCATTTAGCAGGTACTGAGGTAGGCCCCTTTACAAAAAGGTGTAAGATTTGAGTTGTTTAAATCATTTCTTTACAAACAGTACTGGAACAAACAGCAGAAAACATTAGAGTTTAGATTTTTTCATTCAGTATCCCTACATAATGAGCTAACATTAAGTTTTAAGAGTGATGTGCTGTGTTTAAAATTACAGCAGTAATGTAACAGTTTCGTTTACAAGTACATAACAGAGAGGGGTGTAAATATTGTGGTAATAATACAGTTAAATAATCATTTCATAACATTAAAACACAGAAAATATATGACCAGCAGTGAGGACTTCTGCTTTTTTTCATCTGCTAAACAGTGTGTTTGGAGTTTTTGTCACACAAAGTTGATATTATAGACTAATGAAACTGAGAAAATTTTTGATAAAAAACAAATACAACTTGTTATGCGGAATCTTTAAATGAAAAGATTTCTTCAAGTCTCTCTCAGAAAACAGGAAACTGAGCCTCACACCAGTGATCATTTTGATTCAGTCAAAGATTAGACCTACATTTTGAAGATAACAAAACATTTTCCTCTGACATGAATGAATCCCAGACACTACTGAAGATTTTCACCCAGGCATCTATGAAAAGACAGCTCTCCTCCAAAAGACAGATGAGTCACCTCTTTGATGTAGAAATGCAGAAAAAAATTATTAAATCTTTGTTATTATTTAATCAAATGAGATTAGATTCTGTGTGAGTGTAATTTTGGAGACTGGGCGCCAAAATATATTTGAGATAGACTAAGAGAGAAAATTAGGAGAGAAAGAAAGGGTCAGATGGAGATTCACTTCTCTGTACTCATGTCATTATATTTTATATTATTTTGTAATTGACTGTCATTCTCATCTGGAGTAAGACACACGATAACATCACATCCAAAAACTAGGACATCATTTTTTCACCCAAACTTTAAAATTCATGCTGATCTGACAAAAACTTCTCCACAGTGCTGCTGCTGCAGAAAAGCTTCATCAGGAATGAGGTTTTTTTTTTTTTTCCATTCACATCAACTGATAATAAACTGCTTTGAATAAGGGTCACACACACACACACACACACACACACACACACAAACATTACTATGCTGCAATGCATGCAGTAACACTGACCAATAATATAAATCATGAATATAAAATGTTTAAAAATCACTAAAGTTATTCCATAAGTTATTTTAAAATCAATCTCTACTAGAATATGCCATGTAACAAATGTTGCTTCTTTTATTACAGTTTTGAGCCTAAAAGTTCTATTTCATGACAAAAAACAAACCAAACCAAAATAACCTATTTATTACCATGCATGTTGACAACTTGAAGATGATGTAGTTCTGTAACCCTGTCAAAGGTTATTACAGTGTTGATTTTAGTGCAGAAGCTGCGAGAGCTCCTTTGGTTTCTGCCCTTTGGTTCATTTTGGTGCTCACAAATTGTATTTCAAAACCAGCTATATGCAGTTTACAATTCTAAAATCACAATCAACTAAAGCATGGTTAATGTTTTTATGGAAAGGCAACTTAAAGCACTTTGGTGTGGTTAGGGAAAGATGGTGGAGTTGGATAAATATTTAAGTCCAAATCTGACTTGAAGCACTAGTCAGAACATGTTTACTTTAACAGTATTTAACCAAAACTGTACTCTCTCACTAACTTTAACCAGTGAGATTCTTTCACCTGTACACAAGTAATGCAGTATGTGGACAGCCCTGCTTCGTCTCTTAGTTCCAAATGAATGCTACAACTTAGCAGGAACAGTTTGTGCTTGCCAAATAGACTGTTGTCCCGTTACTGTTTCAACACGACAGTGTCCATAAAGAAATGGTTTTCCCAGTTTGGTGCAGAAGAACTTCACTGGCCCGCACAGTGCCCTGCATCCCACACCTTTGGAGCTGGAACACCAACTTTGCGCTAGACCTTATCACCCGACATCAATATTAGACCCAACTACTGCTCTTGGCTCAGAATGGCAACAAATCCCCTGCAGCTGGGTTCCAAAATCTGGTGGAAAGACTGAAATGGAGTGGAGTGGAAGCTGTTGTAGAAGCATATGGTATTAATGGTTTTGGCCATATGGTGTTTGTTTTTTGTTTTTTTCTGTATGTTCATGAAGTTGATTCTCACAACTGTCTTTCCATTGACTTGGTATTTAATAGTGTGACCTCTAAGTTTGAACACACGATAAGTCACACTCACACGCAGATGCACACACACAGAGTGAGAGAGCTGCAGGATCACTACAACAAAGACAAAGAAGAAAGGGTCCTTTTTAACTCATGCACACCAGTGGAGCTGCAGGGTTATTGTGAAGAATATTTTACCAACTGCAGAGTTCAAACCAGCAACCCCCTGCATACCGGGCAGTCTTTCCCACCACCTACAGTTTTGCACAAGGACATCTGGACAATCGAGGACATAGCTGCCTATACCAGAACAGTTGAAAATCTAATCAATGGAAATGGCATACAGCATCATCTGCCAGCAGTTGCATAAAAAGTACAGTTCAGCTTCGTGTATAACTGTGACAGAAAGTTGCATCGATTTTGTGTTTTTATTGATCAGAGTGCACTTGTGATTGATGTCCGCGGTGACGCAGTTTGTTGTTTGACTCATTTACTTTGCCGCCCAGGGCAGCGTTTACATGAGCGGCTGCTATTGATTCAGTCTTCCCACATTCATGCTCAGAAATATCATAAAGAGTGAATTCTGCTTTCTTCAAAACATAGCGGACAGCAGGGGAGAAGCTGATACTTCACACCTACTGTGCTGTGCTTTTACACAAAAGAAGAAGAGACTAGATTCTGTGTTTTTTTTTTTTTTTTGCTTGTTTTTTTACACTTTGTTTCACTGGCAAAGTTTGGCTTTGCGAGCCAAGTGAGAAGTTTTCCCCAAGTCAAAAAGTGAATAGTGTTGCACGCCTGTTGGGAAGGAGGAGGAGTGAGGAGGAGAGAAAGACGGACAGATAGAGGAAAAAGAAATTGAGATGGGAGGAAAAGGAGAGGAAGAAGATCAAAAGGATGAAAAAAAGAGTGGGAGGCATAGAAAGTAGGACTGAAGAGGAGGATGTGAACTGCTGAGCAACACAGAAGACAGAGGAGAGAAAGGGTAAACTGTGAAAAAAAGGGAGAGAAATAGTGAAGGGAAGGGAGATGTGGGAGAGGAGGGCTAGAAATGAATGAATGATATAGAGATTATGAAGGATGGAGGATGGGCCGTCAGACCCACTCACACACTGAATCATTGGCTTTTAGTGTTATTACTATGACGTGAGCCAACTAGCCATGTTAATATGATGAGTCAAAGACATGTTGATTATGATGAGTCAGTGTGTGAGGAGGCGGCAGAAAAATAGCAGTGACTTCATCTGGACGGCCATCACACTGATTATGTCCTTAAGCCTGTGGCAGCCAGGAGGAAGGGCTGTTTAATCTTTCATTTATCGTCAGTAGAGGTAAAGATTGACCCCGTCTGCTCTCTGTCAGCTACCCGCTGCCAATCAGTTACACAGGGGCACATGTTCGCGCCCGACAGAGCTGGGCTGGAGGCAGAAAGTATTTGACTGGCTGAGTTAAACGTAATGTTAGGTAACGGGCACCTTGTTTGACAAATAATATAGCTGAGTCCCTCCAGCTCTCATCAAACTTTAAGGCATTTAGATATCCTACTTTTATTTGTTAATGCTTTCCGAAAAAACCCTTAGCTGTATGAGCATTTTTGGATCTGGTGCAGGATAACAGAACCTTTGAATACCCAAATACCTGGTACAAAAGTAATTAACGTGAGCATTATCGCCTCTCTGGTTAGAGTTTAATCAAGTAACTAAATCCACTTTGGTTAAGGATAGAGAATATTATTGAGTACTGGTTGGAGAAATGATGTTAGACCAATTTCTGGTGTCAGAATCAGATGCTCTGTACACCAAACCATCTACCCTGGCCTCCACTCTAAGAAGTTCTGAGGCACTATGACAACGTTATACTTCCACCTAGACTTTGAGACACAGGAAATGATTTGCATGGTCAAAGGAGAGTGCTTGACAGGAAAATGCTATCATTTCTCTGGTAGGGAAAGTCATTGGAGGCCACCTATTGTTGAAATCTGCTACCATTAAAATCCAGCTCTGAATGCATTACAGGTTCCCTGTGGAGTTTTTGACCTTTAGTAGTGCTAATGAACTCTTTTCTAGTTTGTCTCTTTCGTTTTACCTTGTGGACACAAGGGTGCACATGAGCATGCCCTTGTACATAGGTGACATGATACAAACTTCTACCAATGGTGTCACACTCTTTTACTGATCAACAGGTGGCAATAACCTGGCGATAATGCTGCAATGCACCAACAAAGGCAGGGAAGAAGAAGACTGCTAGCTAGTGGACACGGATGTAAATGATGCGGGATCTAAATATGAAACAAAATCAGCGTGGTAAATGTTTTATGAGGAAGGAAATACACATAACATGTTTGTTAGATCACAAGGATACACACTGAGTGTAAACATAGCTTTTGTTTGAGGAAACTCAGCAACATACTTTTTGGGTTTCACTATGAAAAACATGCAAAGTCTGTGAAAACTAGAATAAGCTTTGGAAAAAAAAAAAAAAAAAACATTACGTAAAAATGTGAGAGGTAGTTTTGCTCTAGGCAGATGTCTTTCAATTTTTCAAAAGAAATGGTACACACATTTTCCGTGGGTTTTTGGCAAGGTAGTTCAGTGGTCCATACTGTTGACATCAGAGTCACATGAGAACTTGGAATTTGTTGACCTGAATCCAACCAGAATTAAAATCAAGGAGAAGTTGTTTGCTGTAATGTAAAAATGTGTCTGTTTGGGGTCAGCAAAATTGGTGCTGGCTTGGTCCAACATGAACTTGTGTTTTTTTGTGTGTGTTTTTTTTTTTTTTTTTTTTTGAAAGATTTCATCTTACCTGGTCAGAGAAAGATAAGTGTGGTGACTGCTTCCAGTTTTGGAAACTGAGACAAATAGTTTAACATGGAAGAGAAGCATATAAAATGAGTGCTCCTCTAAACTCTGGCTAAACTTATCATAGTCTTAGATCAAATTGTTTTCAAGAAAGATGTTCTGATAAGCCGTAAATTAAATGTACGTGTACTCGCTAAAGAGTCGGGGAGGAGTTAAAAGAAAAGCAAGTCTTGGGCTTAAATTCATCAAGTGGACACAAACACAACTCTAAATAAATGCTAATGTTGATCTTTGTCTGTCGGATGTGTAAATAGGGAACGTTTTGCTAACCTGAATGCTGTAACAGCTATATAAAGTGATGATATGTCACAAGTGTTTGCTAAAGTGTTATTCTGTCCACAAAGAGCAAAAAAAGAAAATCAATTACTGCAGTTTAAAAGGGTGATGCTAACAACCAATTTTAAGATCCAATGAACATTTAGAGTCACTTCATCCATCCATCCATCCATTATCTATATCGCTTATCCGTTAAGGGTCACGGGGGTGCCTGAGCCTATCCCAGCTGACATTGGGCGAGAGGCAGGGTACACCCTGTACAGATCGCCAGTCAATCTCAGGGCCAGCATATATCGACAAACAACCATTCACACTCACATCTACGGGTAATTTAGAGTCACCAGTTAACCTGCATGTCTTTGGACTGTGGGAGGAAGAAGAACAGAGAACCCAGAGTAGGCACAGGTAGAACATGCAAACTCCATACAGAAAAGCCCTGAGCGAACCAGGGCTTGAACCCGGAACCTCGCCTCTTGATGTGAGGCAACAGTGCTAACCATTGTGCTGCCCAGGGCCACTTCAATATACTTGATGTCCCCTTTCACCTCTTTTACACTGCCATCCAGCCAAAATGCCCAACACATAGCCACTACAGAGGTCTCACCATGAAAGCTTTTATGATGTCTATGGATAAAAGATTGTCAGTAATGAAAGATTATGAATTTTCATGCTCATCCACTTTACATACAGAATGGAACACAATATGCCCACTCTCCATTAAATCCACAGTACATGCAGAGGCATAATGCATGGGTTTAACTTTTGATGCATTGAAAGGTCCTTCTTAAATTTCCATCTGATCTGTTAAAGTGGTTAAATTACAGCTAGTGTCTGTCTTTCTAGGATAAGCTAGCCCACCTCATTTAAACATTATACTTACTGTACTTTACACACAATAACTGACATTTATTTAATTTTTATTCCCCCTCTCTCACAAGTCTCTCATTGCTGTTCTTAATTCACTGTGTCCTGTCTGTGCTTTTTTGCCTGATTTTTTTTTCCATTTTTCTTTCTTTCTATCCATGAGCCGTGTTGCTTGCTCTCCTTGCACATGGCTTAATTTCATTCGTACAAACCAGACCTCTGACTCTGCCTTTATTCCTCTTTTTCATTCACAGGATCTTTTCACTGTTATTGTCCTCCTCAGTTCCTGTCTTAGTCTTTCATTCACATATTTTACCTTTGTCTTCTTGCTTCAGTGTCCTCTTTCTCTCTCACTCCCAGCCTTCAATGCTTGCTTGTAGTTCCTTTCACTTGAAATCCCCCAATTCTGTTTTTAGCTTTCATACACTAGTTAGCTATTTTTCAGTCTCTATTGCCATATTTTCTCAATATTTTATAAGCCACTGCAAAACTGGTGTTTTCCTTTGTTTCCTTTTTATGTATATTCTTTCCATCTATGACTCATTTCTACATCCTGTTCACCTCTTCCTCGTCACATGCAGCAGTCGTGGCAGTAGCTGGTGTTACACTGAGCACAGAGGACTCTGTTAAAGGAATGATATGGTGGATTCAGTCAGACTAATCCCATTAACTGCTGGAAAAAAAAACAACAACAAAAAAAAAACAGAGGGCCTCAGGAAAGAGTTGTCATTCTGATAAATCTTACTGTACCACAGTGTAGGCAGGAGGGGAAAGCTTGTAGTGTGGTGAGTGATCTCCCTGTCACTTCCCAAAAATAATTCAAGACTCAAAATATGTATAGGGTGAAAAAAAAATGCTTAAGTCCACTAACAGCAGCGCCTGGCCTTTGCCTCCAGAAGAGAATTTAAGCAGCAAGGTTGAGTGGAGGTCTGAGGCAGTATTAAGAGTTTGACATGTGGTCGATCCCTAAATAAATATGCCTTTGGTCAGGGCCGGGAGGAATATTACACCCCAGAAACTGCTTAGGAAGCAGCAGGAATCTTCAAAGTACTTGGTAACCCAAAATTTCCAATTAAAAAGCAAAATCCTTTCATGTTTTTTTTTTCTTTCTCCGTGTTCATGCCACGTGCTGCAGAATGATGTGAAGTTGAAGGAGCTCCTCTCTGTTGGTGAGTTTAAGCTGATAATGAATGATGAGGCAATGAGTCAATAAGAAGCTTTAGTCGCTTCGCTCAGTCAAAATTTAAATACCTTTTGGTCCGAGATGCACAAAGACACACACATCTTAAAATGCTGATTAAGTGCTGCAGACGCAAAAAGTGTCGCGTTTGCTGAAAGAAGACCGCAGACATTATGCAGTAGCGAGAAATGCTCTACAGAAAAATAAACTTTGTTCAAGTCTTCAGGTACAATAAGTGTCTCCTTTTCAAGGTAGATATTATAAAACTACTGCTCTTTAGTGTGAATGTAATTGTGAAGACTTTGAAGTGATGAAATCTAATTAAAAACTCTTTGGCTAATGAAGAGACTGATGATGAGGGTGGACATTTTTTTAATTAAATCTTTGTACATATTCAATAATTACAGCTTTATGTAAGAAAAAAATAAAATTATGTGATACCAGTGCTGTTCATTGTCTTCACATCTCCTTTTCCAGACATGGCAGATAAGCTGCCGTGAACAAATATGAAAAATATTTCTAGTAAAGTTGCATTTCTGACTTTCCCACAGGATTAACATGCAGCCAACCTTTGTTTATGTATCACAAAATAAAAAGCAATTGTTAATTGTTGAATTGTAATGGATGCATAACTTCCACATTCTTACTTTCTACCTTCCTAGATAAATGAAAAGAAGAGCTCTATAAAAAAGTCTGATGGTTCAAGAAACATTAGCACTCAAATGATCAGACAGCTTGTAAATGAGGTCAGTCGAATTTGTACAGAGGAGAAAATAAAGGCAGACAGTAAAAGTATTACCCAAATTGTCTTGTAAATATCCATCACAGTCTTCCGACAAAGACACTTCCCAACTTTGACCTACAGTACTCACTGTACATGTACTATGATAAACGATCTTTATGGCTTGCAGGTTGGAGGACTTGTTGGGTCTTTTGGTTGCATGATAAATAATGGCCATAAATGGTGAGGACATTTTTACCCCAAACCTATTAAGTACTTAAGGATCTGTTGGGACATTCAAGAGCTAAGAGGGAAAGACTGAAGTGATGACATTGCACCCAACTGCTGGGGTGGACGCTACATCTGTAAAATGGCAAGGACAATGGACGAGAGACTGAATGACCACCAGAAACAGAAATCATCAGCTGTCTGTAAACAACAGACCTAAACTAGTCACAGGTCATTGACCAGTCAGTGGGCAGCCACTGAAAGAAAAAGGAGGTCATTCTTTCATTTCTATCACCTGTATGAGGGACTAGACCAAGGAATGATATCTGAGCAAAGAACCAAAAGTTAGTAAGTTGTGCTTAGATTCTCTTCACCATGCACGAAATGTTTTTTCTTTTTCTTTTTTGGATGCTTAAAACTGTATGAGAACGGATGTAAATCAACTCAGACCAACCTCATGCCTGGGAACCTCAGCTCTCATCCACATTTCGCCATGGCCATAAACAATACTTGGAGCCCTGCTGTGGCTGTAATAGTTTCACCTTCCTTTCCCAAAATCCTAATTTGCATATGAACAGACCCTCAAATACCTCCTAACAAATCATGTGTGATTACCTGCCTCGCTGCAGGATGGAAGCCTCTGCAAAGAGACTCATGAGGAGGAGGAGAAGGAGTTTTTAATGACCATCGTTTTATGTTTTCTTTTGTGCAGCTCTTGGTTGCTCATTAGTGGCAATATTCAAAATATGAATCTCACTCACAGTGAGCTCCACTAAGAGATGCAAACATATTGGACCAAAATATCACAAGGCTGATGAGATGCAGATTGGAGCAAAACTATCTAATTAATTGTAGAGTTTGTCAAGTTTAAGATTCAGAACTCTAGATTCTTCAGCCAAATACAGACCAAAGTATGTGGGCACGCTTGTCCATGTACTTTTGTTTACTTCTGTTCTTGGGTTCCTACCCATTAGTGTAGAGCATTCAGTTCCAAATAAGGGAAAACTTAAAGGGTATGGTGCGCTTGAAATGAACTAAGTCAAACATGTCCAACCA
Organism: Lates japonicus; assembly: GCA_033238685.1. Lineage (NCBI taxonomy): Eukaryota > Metazoa > Chordata > Actinopteri > Centropomidae > Lates > Lates japonicus. The sequence goes on along the minus strand of BRZM01000189.1, from coordinate 79,171 downwards.
CAACTTGTTCTCAACGGCCACATGCAAAAGTGCAAAAAGCCTGCAGTCATAAGCGTTCTCTGGCTTCAAACAAAGGCCTCTCTCAAGAAGAAGTCTGTGCACTTATATTCTCGATGCAAATGAATATTACAAATTAGGATAATGGCGCACACTTTAAGCCAGTCTCTCCATTAAGACTTTCGTGGCATTGCAGTCCAGAATGAAAAAGAACTTTAGAAGAAGAAAAGAGTGAATCTGGCCTTACTTTTACACCTCTGCACAGCTGCTGCATAAAGTGGACATGATTGGCTGATTGTCTGTTTCAGGAAACATTGGGAAATTACTTAACACACAGTGAAAGTAGATTTGTAGATTTATTAGCTTGAGCTGTGTTTCCAACTTGTAGGAAAATACTGCAAGATTGTTGAATGAAAGAATGTTAACACAGACAATGCAAAGTAAAAGTTGCCTGGATGTAACTCCAGTTCTACTGGTACATACGCAGTCCTTTATCATTTTATGTTGCAAAGTAGATGAAAGAGTGTCAACATAGTTACTGTGGTGAATGTCATTAAAGCACAATACAGCCTGATCTGTACAATATATCTATCTCGTGTTGCAGTGGCGATACCAATGGGAGAAATCTGACAATGAACTATAAATCGAAACCTACACCCCAGGTGCATATGATGGGTCTGTTAACCCTTTGAGTCGCGTATAAATCTATCTTGAGGCCTTTCAAGCTACAGCATATAATGATATTTTTAGACAATAGTGTGCTTCCAACTTGTGTATTCATGTGCAAGATCAAAGATCTGGCGGAAAGCATAAAACCAGAAGAGTGGAGGCTGTAATAGCAGCAGATTTATGTATGTGGTCAACAGTAGCCATTAATCCCGCAGGAATTAATCAGCCCAAGGAATTGCTAGCTCTGCAAGATAAAGTATACAGATGTCCTGCAGGACAGTGAACACTCCAGAAGGACATAATAAAATGTTCTGTAGGACTGACAGGAACGAACAGGACCAGATACTGACTGTGAACTCTCTTGTCTCTATTGTCCTGTAGGACATATACAGGACAATAGAGACGTGGATAATTCCTACAGGACACCATCACAATAAAAACATATTTCTGTAGAGACGTTTATGTAAGGGGTGTCCACATACTTTTGATCATGTAGTCTCTATCTAATAAACCAACCAGTGTATGATTGTTAGCCCTGGATTCTTTGCCCAAATATATCTCCCTGAACTTGCCTTGGCCTTTGAAGAGGATCCTATTTCTAGAATATAAAAGCTCAACCAAAAAGTCTTTTTTGGAGTGAGACCAGTAGCCTCAACTCTCTTCTTTTTCTATCTATGTCCATCTCTCCTTCTTCCCCACTTCTCCTCTCACCACTCCACTCTCTCCCAACAAGCTGTCTCCTTCTATATATATATCACGCACTCCTTCAACAAGCACTCATTTCCCTCTCTGTGGGAAAATGGATCTTAGGCTTTTCATTCTTTTATGAAAGAATGTGTTTTGAAATGCTTGCTTATCTGTATCTCATCCATGATAAATGTGTCACAGCTTGAATTTGTTTGTAATTCGTCAGGTCAAATCAAACAAAACCAAATAGGACATAAACAAAACCATGGTGGTTTAAATCATATTCTTGTGTGCATCACTGTATACAAAAGACTCCTCTGATTGTTATTAGCATAACTTAACATTACATTATTGAGTAGGCTAATACACACACATCAGCATATTAGAATGAATTTGATGTTGTTAGCGCTCATCAGTGACTTCATTTCAAGAAACAAACAAAAACCTTCACCCACAGCACCCCAAGGTTATTATAACTATTGAAATTTTCTTTTTGGTATGTGGTAATGATCACAGCTGACTCTGATAGGTTAAGATACCTGTCAATCAAGCAGACAGGCTGTCAAACTTTATAAAACTGATTTTTAAATCACAACCAAAACACATTAGCTACTTAGCTATTATATAGCCTAGCAGTTTCCATTGTTGGGGGTGAAGCCTGTCATTCCTATGGTGAATTCTAATTGCATTTCTGTTTGTATTTTTATTTCAGCGATATCAACACCACTGTTCACTCTACTACAGCTGAATAAGATAGATTAAGTTGCTTCACATTAAAAGCATTCAATTGGCAATCATGGGGTGGCAGCCACAGGAGAAACAATGTTTTTGTCACTACTGTGGTGACAGTGATCGCTCATCAGAAATGTTGTGTTTGCTAAACATGACTTTTGTTCTTTTTTCTTTTTTTTTGTCAGTGGATCAGATTTACATAATGCAGGAAAAGACTGAACAAAAGGGAAAAGTCACAGCTACAAGTGACAGGCTGCACCTGCAACTCCATGGAAAGGCTAACCATCTCCTTTTATTATAAATACTTGTGCTGCATGCAGCATGAAATCAGATTTTTCACTCACTTCTTTATTAAATCAATGTGAGTTTGCTTGGTTAGGGCTAGTTGCTGCATGAGTGAGCTGCCTAAACCATGCCTGGTAACCACAGGTGTCACAAAATCAGCCAGGACTGAAATCTGGATGGTTGTCTTCGTGTAAAACTGATTATCTTTTCTGAATCTTAACCACAGTGTAGTGTAATGTACCTCTAATTTATTTATACTGAAAAAAAAAAAGAGTGGGATACAGTATAACCTTCATTTTTATGAGAAATGGTTGAACCATAAGGGTTGCTGCTTTGCTGCTGCATGTTCCTACCGACTAAACTACCCTTTCTTTCGATTTTGTTCTACAGCTGGAACAAAACCTTCTTTGTCAGTGTCCCACAGGAGCATGGGAGGAAATGACAATATGCTAACAAGACAGCTGTCATTATGCGATGTGTCACTATGTCATTTTTATTGTCATCATGTCCTTGAGAAAGACGATTACTCAAAAAAAAAAAGTCTTAAAAAAATCTATTTTCCTGACAGGCTCAGTCAGCACTTCACATACCTCATGCTTAACCTCTCTTGCTCATCGCCTTCTCATGAAAAATATATACATTGTATTTTGAGTCGTATGAGGATATTCTGATTTGTGTTTTCTGGGGTTAAGGTCTGGTTATGTTTATGCAACTAAGACTTATTTTAAGATATGAGCAGGGTTTGAATTTTTTATTTTATTTTTTTCACTATTTCTTGTGTTGAGTTAAAAGAATCCATTATCAATGTCAATGCCTGTTGCGCACATGCATCCAAGCTTTGTTTCTGCATTCTGAGTCAGTACCTCCAGACATTCTGGAAATGTCTGTGAGCAATTATTATATGCTTTCCACACAACTATATGAGTAACATAAAACTTAATGTAACTTTTTATACTTTGTTTTAATGTGGGCCTTTGTGTAGGAAAAATGAATCCTAAAAAATAAACATATAAATTTGACCAAAAACACAAATAAAAGGTATTTTAGAAGATATTTGCTCTTAATCAAATGTGTCATTAAACTCCCTTTATCTGACTCCACTATCTTTTTTTTTTTCTTTTCTGCTGTTTTCTTTTTGCTGGTTTTCACAGCATTAGGTGCAATCTATAAATGGGCCATTTTACCTGGAATCAAAAGACAATTGGAGAAGAAAGGTGTTACTACCTGGGGGGATGAATCTCCAGTGTCCAGACTAGATCTGGGCTTTTTCTGCTTTTTCACAACCAACTGAGGATATATGTATGTTGTTACAACCCAAAGTTTGTACAGCGCTTGAAGCATTTAATACAATATGAGAAGAAACTCTGATACCTGCAGGTGAATGTGGCTATAGCGATGTCCAAAAGTGATACTCCACAGGGTGAAATGTGACCACATAACTAGAACAGGAAATAATTTCCAATTAATAAAGGAAGCACTGTATATAGTACAGGAATTATTATGAAGTTCCTCACTGAGTGCTCTTTGTCTGATGATGAACAAACTTAGGTGAACATGTGACACAGATTTAAAAAAGAAAAGTTAAAGTTATGTCAGACTGTTTCTGCTGCCAAAGCAGAGAGGAGAGAAGAAAAGTAGTTCATGTCTGATGAGATCAATCTGGCCTGAAATGTTCATTTATAATTATGGGAAATACTTAACAGTGTGTGGATAATGTCTCTAATAAAAGACATCAGAGGGTTTAGTTTTGTTTCCAATTATCTTCACAGACTCTCCTTGTGTCATTCTGAGCTGCGGTGATGGAATAAGAAGAAAAGCGTAAACACTGTCAGGAGTTCTGACACAATTAAAGAAACTCTCTGCAATTAAAATGAAGCTATGAAAGTTATTATGTATTCATTTAGTATGATAAACTCTCCCTCGGTTTGTTAGAAGCTCTGTTTTAAAACCAGAGCCAACACACAGCAAAACGATTCAACTGATCTATAAAAATAACTGCTCTTTATTATCTGTCACTTTATTTAAACTCTTTTGTCCATGTCAGGATCCTGTAGGAATGATGACTTTGTTTTACTAGTGACTTGATTGGTCAGTAGGTGGGCTTGTGACAGGTTTTGATCAGAACCTCTCCTGTGGTGTAATAAGCAGCAGGTGAGACACTCTGATTGGCTGAATTGCACAACTGAATATGTGGGTGATTTCAGGAAGCTGATTGGTTCCAAAGTGCCAACTACAGGTTTAAAGACTCTGTTTCCCCCAGTGTCTCTGGCTTCTCCTTAAGCCATGTGCACACATATCTATAGCAGCCCTGGGATCTGTGGGGGTGGGTAACATTTTTGTTCACCCTATTTTCTCCTTTTTGGGGGGATTAGAAATTTCTCTTTGTGTTTAATGTATTTTAGGTTGACTAATTTTGGGTTGTTATTTTGATGCAAGTCTACCCTGAAGCCAAATAATTCTTGTTTCTAGTGGTTCTTGGGGGCTGAGAAGAGGGAAGTCTCATTTTCATGTTGCACTAGGGTTTCCCTATGTCATCTGATTAATTGACTTGAAGGCAAAATCTTTCTCTAAAGCACATGGCTTTTAAAAAAAAAAAAGGTACCTAAACCAGCAAAACACAGATGATATGATGTCGCATCCAGATGTGTCCAGGACCTCAAAACAAGGTAATTATCAGGTTTTGGTTCTTCATAGATTTTTGCACTAATATTGAGGAATCTGAGGAGAAAACCTCCTTTTTATTTGCACTGCAAAAGGAAACAGGACAGAACATAAAGTTCCTCATGCAACTCCTCTGTGTTTTGGGCAGCAACTCACATCTTCTCAACTGAAGAAAAAAAAGCTTGCTTTTGGCATGTTGTGTCTGTTACTGTCTCCTCCCACACAATCAAAGCTCCCTGCAACAAGTCCATAGAACTGTAGAGGCTGTCAGAAGGCATTCTGGGAAAATTAGAGAGCAGGTGAGGGAGTGAGGAGATACACAAACCAGAGCATTTAAAAACAAAACCCACAAATAACTGCTGAAATGTGTTTAACATCACTGATTGTGGGAACAGTGTTAAAGGATCAGAAAGATGATTTTGCCCTCAGGCACTTTGCTGTAGGGCACTGCTACACTGAGACAGACAAAAAGAGAATTGTTTCTCTTGTAGGGCTTTGTAAGGCGACACATTTTAGTTAACAGTTCTAGTTGCTTGCACAGCTTCAGGCCTCTGTTGCCACATTAATTAGTTATAAATGTTTTTCTCTGTTAGTAACAAGTTAAAAGTGCTGTCAGATCTGACAGTGGATTCAGTAAAGATCATGTGAATTATGTAGACTTTCTGCGTACCTCAGGAATGAAAATCTGCTTTAGAAATTCTTCTTGTATTGTGTCCTTGAGGATTTTCTTTGTATTGATTTTATAAGGAAACAGACCAAGGTTATTATTTCCCTCTTGGGCTGCAACGGTTTGGACATCCTGCTGTTCATCATAAATCACGTCAGCGGCTAACAGCATCAGACTGTGCTGTGAATATTTTGACTGTCTCGAAATACCCCGCCCCACCCCCAAAAGTGGAGCTTGTGAAGAAGAGATGTTGATTCTAAAAAGCTTGATTTTCAATAAACCACAGTAACACGCCGGCTCAGGCTCTTCACACTTTATGACTGGTTGCACTCGGCAGCTGTGAGGCGTGAATGTGTGTAAACTGTGTGAACGTGAGGAGAACTGTTGCTGGAAAAAGAGCACAGCACTAAGTCAACCTTCCCCAACATAAGAAAACAATATGGAAAATTTAAAAACTTCTAAAAGTGACTTATTTAGAATGACATTTTGAATGATATTGTGCAGGATGTGCCTCCTCTCACTGCTCATGTCTCCAAATTCCTTCACTCTTTAATAATTTAATTGTTATTTGAATGACTGATGGACTGACTGGCAGATGAGGTAATATAACCAAGACGATGCTCTACTTAACATGAATGATGAAGTCTGCAGTAGTGTGACACACATTGAATTACCATTTCAGAGCCTCCTGGTGCTAATTTTAGGGGCTGAAGAAAAAAATCAGAATGAGGGGATTTCCCTCTGATATTCAAATATACAAGAGCCTTTTTTTAGTTGTTTGTTTGCGCCAAAGTCAGATTAGTTTTTTTTTTCTCTAAGAGTCATAGCACTATTTTGAATCAAAGCTTGTCATTGCAAGTGTTTTAGGACAGTTATAAAATCTACTATGGCAGTGGTATTTGGACTAAGAATGAATAGAAACCTTAAGCCGGTGGAAATCATGGCTTCACTTAGCCTAGTTCTGGGGTTTGGTGAATGGAATTTTACAAATGACTTAGATAAAATAAATGTTTTAAGAATATGTTTTGAATAATACTCTGTATCTCATGGTTTTTCCACAAAAAAAGTTGAAGTGACAATAAGAAAACATGTTTTTGACTAATGGGAGACTTTGAGATGGGAGTAAAGTTTCGTCTTCAGAACATTGTAGCTTTTTGAAGATGATGCTTTTATTATGAAGAGTTAAGTCTCATTATTGTTGTGGGATATTTTCCTGGGATGACACAAAAGTTTTTGGAAGACAGAGCAATGTTTTCCTCCCACTCAAAACAGTTTCCACCAAGTCCCTTCTCCAGCTCCACTATTTAGAAAAATTATTTATTTATTTTTCCTGCTTGTTTTTTCAGTGCCAAAAAGATGTTGCTGCGCTCTCCATTAGTCTCCAACATTTTGGTTTGTTAGCACTCCAAAATGAAGTGACTACTAGTTGGAATGAATTTATTTATTTTCCAAATGTGTTCAGAGAGAGCCAGCATTCTCTGCAAAGATCCTGTCTGGTCCCTGTGATATCTTTAAAACATTACAGACCTCCAGAGTGGAAAACAAAAGCAGAGCAGGGGTAGACTGATGAAACCTTCCAGAGGTTTTAGACCTTGGAGTCCTTGAATTACATTTTTTATAGAGTTTGCCTTCCAGTCTCTTCAGCATCCTCCATTTTTTCTCTAATGTCCTCCATCCACATACACAAATGCATGAAAGCAAATGTAGAAACACTGAAATTGCCACACAAAAACCAACACAAGGAGTCACACACAAATGCATTAATTCTATAAATGCACACACACACACACACCACCCTGTAGAGTGGCCAGCTGTCCAGCATCTATGCACCCAACACTTCCTGCCTGTGCTGTCAGGTCACATGACCAGCGGCTATGGCTAAGAGACATAAAACACAGCATCCTTCATGAATTAATTATGGCCAAACATAGCAGAAAGAGCAGAGCAAGTCTTTGCTGTTACAGACGCGTGTGTGTGTGTGTGTTTTAGGGAGTGAAGGAGAGGGAAAGAGAGACTTTGGCCATTGAGATAATTATTAAGATCTGACTTCAGGGTTTTGGGAATGTGAATGAGTTCACATGTAAATGTCCTCATAAACAATGGCATGTGAACATGCCACAGAGCATGCCCTGTGTGTGTGTGTGTGTGTGTGTGTGTGTGTGTGTGTGTGTGTGTGTGTGTGTGTAAAGCACAGGAGACAAAGACAGGTAGATGTAACAAACCTGACATAAACCTGACACACACTAAAATAACACAGAACCAGCGTGACTCGGTCACATCCCAGGGTTTGTTCTGTTGTCCTCGCATTAGTGTTTAAGCGGCACTTGTCACCAGACATCACAATGTGACAAGACACACAAATTAACCATGTTTTCCAAAAACTATTAACAACACATCAGTGAGCCACACCGTTGCACTACGTGTCCTGCTGCCCCAAATACTCACAAGAGCAGCGAAGGGTGATTAATCCACTGCTGAAAATAGTCCCCAACAAATGCATTATTTTCTTCTGTTTGAGTAACATTTGCTTAAAGCTACAGTGACCAGCTGTTTCAGGAAATCACTAATAAAGCATAGCACTATTTGTGAGTCATTTTTAAAGATTTACATTCTCAACCACTGACTACAGGGCTGAAAGCCAAAGACAGAGACAAGTTGGAGAGTGTTGAGGGACCAACTGCACATTTTAACTTGCAAAGATTTTAAACCTTTTTATTTTGAAGATAGATGCGTCATGCATATTCCCCTAATCATCAGAAGGAGTTCACCAAGAGTTTTCAAATGATGAAATCAAATGCATCAAAACCTCATGTCACTTTCATACAGTTTTATCCTCACCAGATTTGTGTTTTACCTTGTTTTCACTATGTTAATCTACCTTATCACTGCTGTGTATATTTTTCATCTGTGATATTTGCCCACTGAGTCCTGTTTTTTTGTTTTGTTTTGTTTTTTTTATGTTGTAAAGAAGAAAATGTTCTGTCCGCTGCCCTTTGTGTCTCTTCAGTATTCAGACAGAAAGTTTGGAGGGACACAGAGCCACTGTGTTCTGTAAATAATAGATGCAGCCTCTGTTGTTTGTTCCTGGAGGACAGCCTGGGGGCAGCTTTCGTTAATGCTCCATGTTTGCAGCAACCTGTTTGTACCACATCTCTGGTATTTTGGAAAAGTGAATCCCAAGAATCTGCGGTCAGAGACCCAGGACATGAGATATTATCAGTCGACACAGCAGTGGAAGTATAGCTGTGTGTAGAGGTCGAAAGGCAGAAATTCTGACCTTGCACTCAGGTTCACGTCTTCCCACATGACATCATCTCTACTGTGAGTTATGTTTTTAATTGTAAGGCTGATACCACATTGTGAACATAATGTGGTCACATTAATAATATATGAAACATACAGTCACAGTAATCTGAGCTGTGCCACTAGCAATTTTCCATTATATATATATCCGCTTGATGTATGAGCAAAATAATGGGATGAAGTGAAATATAAATAAGAAGGTGTGGTGATGAATCGTGAACGTGACTCTAGTCACATTACTCACATAACACCTTTTAAACTGTCAAACCAATCACAATAGTGCATGATGAAAATGGATGGAAAGAAGAGGGGAGACCTGACTTGAATCTCAAAGTAAAAAAGTCGAAGAGGTGCAGAATAGCAGGTGGAATGTTACAAAAAAAACAACAGCCAAAATGTTGAATATATGACTTTACACATATACCATAAATGAATAAATGTGTAAATGATACAAGGTTGTATTTTGAAATATAGCTATCTACTCGAAAATACATCTGCAGTTGAGGCATTTTTGTGGAATTAAATTGAAATGACATTAAACATAATTAACCACACAATTAAATGTTCTGGTAAGCTGTAACCTGAATGAAATTTCAGTGTGTCGGTTCAGCTCATTTTCCTGCCATTAAACTAAACTGCAACATTAAACCAAAAACCAGAACCTCTTTAGGATGCTGGTGTTTTAGAATCCATCTAAATCCTGAAGTAATTCGAACACTCTCTATTGAATCTACAGCACATGAGTTTGCTGCTTACTTATGTATTGTAGTAGGGAGTAAGGGTACTCCTGCTGTTTGTGAATTTTATGCTACATGGTTGTAAAGTTTATAATTCCACTGCTAACCACCTATAGGTTCTACCCTCCATCTAAAAAAAACAACTTTTATTCTGTGAGAAATTATTATATTATTATTATTATTTATTCTGTTCAGAAAACAATGTCACGTGTTAACACAAATATAATCCCATTCACAAAATTGGGTGTAAAGGGAAAGTTTCTTCGATCGTAGAGCAGAGGCAAGAAAGTTGACCCACACCTCCATCTCTGAGTGGCAGAGAAGCCATTATTTAAAAAGTCTTCCCTGGTTCAAAAATTAATTACACCATCACAATCAATCCTAGTGACACCGGAGCAGGGTTTAAATGACAGCTGAAGTCTGCCGTACGCCACTCGACTGTCAAACCCCTAATTAAGATCTCTGTACCTCTCACATTAAATGACCTTGTCCCTGCAGTTTCCTCCATAACTGACACAGAAGTGTGATGAAGAACAATCAGACACACTGCCAAGGATAAGGAAGGATATAGATACATGAGACTTTTATTATTAGTATATGGTTGATTCCTTTCTGACTAGACTCAACATGTTTTGTGAAAGAGTGGCTGAGTAAATTTTAATATCTGTGCATATGAGGGAAAAAAAATGCACAGAAACATGCTGAACTCACAGTTTAATGCAATTCGGGACAGCAAAATGTAAATGTCAACTTCTATAATTACCATCCACTTGAATCTATACTTCCTCAGCTCAGTCAGAGAAGAAATCCAAGCATTAAAAGCTTTCTTGTTGAAGCAGGTCTTGAACTGCTCTGGGAGCTGTCCATGGTGCTGAACTGTGCACTGATTTATTTACTGAACAGAAATGGGAGGAGTAGTCTGTTGCAGCATCTTTCCCCAAAAATGTACTTTTAAATTCAGCTCAAATTGCTTTTTTTTCTTCCTCTAATCTATGAATGTGATTTCTTCCAGTTTGGAAAGCCCACTCTGCTCACCTGACTGAAGACAAATATGCTGCCACTTTGGATCATGGTGCTTCCAGTTGTTTCTTTTTCACTTTCACTTGGAGGCAGTGAGCTTCAAATGCCAAGAAGTCCAAACAAGAAGAACAACAGCATCAGTCATTTCAACAGCTGCCCCAAAATGAAATGACAAGTAACCTCTAGCAACTGTGGTACGCAGGGAGGAGGTCAGGGTGGAAGGGTGAGTCAACAAAACATCAGTCTTCTACATGGGAGACAGCTGTTTGTTCCTCGTTTAACACCAAACAGTCAACATTGTTTATCTGAAAGCATTGTCATGACCTTTCCCTCACTCTAACCATGCGTTTATTATTGTAACCATGACAATGACGGTCCCCTAAGCTTAACAAAGAACCAGTTGTAACAGTTGTGGAAGGAATAGACAAATGATGTCATCCTGCTTATAGGGGCATCAGATCAGACAACCACCTCTATGAAGGGCATGGGTAAACAATATATTTTGTCCTTAAATTTGGAGGACCTGTTGACCAAGGGAACCCTCACCAGATTCCAAACTGGGAAAACATACAGTTGTGGTTGTTGGAAGGCACAACAAATCTATATATGCTATTACTAGGAATCAAACCCCAGCCAAATATTGGTCCTGATATGAGCCATTTTGTTTTCCAAAGCAGCTGTGATCTTAATTTTAAGACTAACCCAGAAGCAGGGCAGAGATTAAGGCACCTTAAAGCCCCATTGTCCAGAGTGGCATTGGTTGGTGCAGCTCCCCTGTCCCAGTTAACACTTGAAAAATGGTTTAGATGCCTGAGTTAAAACTACAGACTAAATTCAGTTGTAAAGTGACAGATTCTGTTGTGCTAGTTGTCTTACTTAACATACAGCAGCCATTTGTTTTAATTCTTTACATTTCTCATAATAAGTGCATAACTGAGTGATAGTCAGTGGCTTCAACAGCCCAGCAAGTTCAAGATCAATCAGTGAGAAAACTATGAAAATATCAATAATTCTAAACAGAATTTGGTATATATGTTAAAGCGACAGCACTTCCGATGATCATAGGGAATACACACTGTTCAGCCACATTTTAGTTCAGTGAGTGCGACTATGCAGTCGGAGCTCTGGTCAAGCGATTGATAGGCTTTGTTTTCTGTACGTGAAAACCACTTAACCACTCAGACTCGGAGCCCAGCAGAATTAATTATCACTTGTGACTGCAGAGGGCGCTGCTGCTCAGCAAAATTACTCTGTGTTGCTTTAATACGATTAAATGTGATCTCAAAGTCTGAAAGATTCCCCTCTTTACCAAATTTGTCAAATTTAGCTTAGGTAAACCGAGATATCTGGATGTTTTTTGTATTGCATTTAAACTGTATTTAAATGGTAATGAAATCAATTAACCCAAAGTTTTGTAATGGAGACAAAATGTCCCATAGATCTTCACAAAACATGTCTATACCATGATTTCCACAATAGAATAAAGGTCTGTATTACTTAAAAATACTTCCTTTTTGATATGAATAAATAAATAGATAAATACATTGAGCCCAACTAAGTATGGACACAGTCAGATATAGGTTGATAATCTGCAAGGAGATCTTCTAATTAGAATAAGTTGTATATAGTGTTTTATCTTCAGGATACTTTGATGGCAACGGATACACTGACTCTTCCTGGAATAAAACTGGTGACCTTCTGGTGGTGGGACGCCCTCTCACTCTAATTATAATTATAATGGAGGCATTAAGCTGCCACTGTGAGACAGCAACACTTAGAAGCTAAAATAATTACCGCAGTAGAATAAGCTGGCATTTTTGATTCCCGTAATTTCATAGTTGCTTAGCAATCAACGCTTATAAAGGACAGCAACACAATGCTGAGCAGCAGAGAAGGTGACTTGTTTCCAAACCCTCCTCTCTCATTTAGCAGCACAGCTGAAATTTCACTGTTTGACTGAAGCCCTTTAATGAAAGTTTACGACGGCACCCTGAAGGTTTAGTGGAATTGAGTGCTCATCTGGGAAAATGAGCACACTGTGAAAATATGGGGGAGCCTTCATGTAGAAGTTTTCCTGTGGGGAAATGTTTTTTCCCCCACAGCACTTTTGTACCTTTGTGACTGTTGTAATGTTTGGATTCCTTTAGGGTTTGGTATTGGGTTGCAGAGAGCTAATGGCTAATGCCTCAAGCTTCTGAATGTAGGAGGGGTAATCTATTCAGAGCAGACTGAATTAGTTGTGTATGTGTGTGTGTGTGTGTGTGTGTGTGTTTATCTGTGTGTGCTTGTGTATTTCTATCTTAGTGAGGACCAATTTGAGTTTCAGACCTTGTGAGCGAATCGACCCATAATCAGAGTGAATTACTATTTTGTTTCACTTCATTCATTCAGTCTGACACTGTAGTCATGTTAGCTAATTTATGTTTAGGACGGGGGTAATTTTTGTTTTGTTTTCTCCTATCCAATCATACTGAGCGATGTATCTGCTCTAGCAAAACAATTTACATTTGACATGAAACCGGAGGAGCAGGGGTTGCCAGGAGCAGTTAACATTTTCATTCACACTGATCGAAGAAATATCCTGTACCAATTCTATTCATACTGTGCCATTTTTGTGGCCATTTTTCTGTCTGCATTTCACATTACTGTTGCCAGGTAGCCAGTTAGATATGTAGAAAGAGGATGTAATCATATTTCCACCTGATTTTTTCTCCACTCCCATGCCAAATGTTTGCTTGTTTAGCAGTCACAGAGCAATGCCATCATTCAGTTGGAGTGGTGTCACTCCCTTTTAGCTCTGTTTTCAGTCTCAACCAACCCCCAAGGCAGTTGGAGATCTGGTTCCTTAACTGCTAAATGCTCCACTATGTTCACCAGCTAGTCTCTAACTGTGGCTGTCTGCCGTTTGCTGCTGGGCAGGTAGTCTACAGTGGCAGCTGTCTGCCTTGGCTAGAAACAATGCTATGACAGCTGTGAGAGTGCACCAGAACAATGAAGCTGTGGCCCAGACAGATAAAGAAGGGAGTGGAGCTGCAGATTCAGCTGATAATTCTCTCACCACAAGCGACCAATTTTGTATTGCAAAATTGCTTTCACATTGTCATTTCATACGTTGGTATTATAAAATATCAATTATAGCCACTTTAATAATACCACCTACAAAGCTCTAATTGGTAGCCTATTTCTCCAACCATGGAAACAGACATCAGTGAGCACAACCAAACCTGTTGAAATCAATGACCAAATCACACTATTAGCATGGTGCTCTCATCTAGTCAACCATAACAAGCCAAGAGACCATCAGACAACCAACATTTGTAAATGGTTGCTCATTACAACCTGTCTGATCACCTAATTGCTTGTGTTTCCTCTGATGTCACTCTGTTCCCAGATCTCAGCAGTTACTCATAAACAATATGAATTGTGGTCAGAACTATGAGGAAAAAGATCTACATTATAATAAATAAGAATTATGTTTTACCATTCAGTACACATAGTGTAAAATTAGGGTAGGAACTAGGGAATGTACTGTGTCAATAATGGTCCTCCCAAGTGTAGAAATAAGAATGTGTGTTAGTGTGTCTAATCGATGGTGTGTGCCTCTGCATCTATCTCCCTGCCCCTGTCCCTGATTTTACGTGTATATACTCACCAAACACACACATCCAAAATTTCAATCTGAGCTTTTGCACCTCTGTAAATGGGCCACATTTGCATCTTTATAATGTTCCCTTTCAGCTGCCTCAGCGCAGGGAGCTCTGCGGCTTGGTTTGATGTATTTGTGCTCTGCTTACCGCTCCTACTGTTGGATTAATTCTTAAACATCTTCCGGAAACATCCTCATAGCTCTCATTCATTCCCACTGGCCATTCTTTCATATCTTCTTTGGCCCTGTCGCTGTCTTCCTACTTCTTTTCCCCCCGTTTTGCTGTCTTTCTTCTGCTGTTATTCTCAGTGTCTGTCTGTCACTGCCTTTGTCTGTCGCCCTCTCTGCCTCTAGATTTCTCTTCAGCTGACTTCACTCCTGCCACAAATTGTCATTTAGCTGAAGCGATTTTCCAGAGTGACTTAGTGTGGTGGTATAATCAGTTTGCAGTCACAGGTACAGTGCGGTTCATTTTCTTTGATCTTAGCCAGAGTGGAAAAGTTTAATTTGATGCATTTTTTGGATTTGGTTCATGTCACTCAAAAGCAGCCTGTTATTGGCTATTTTTTTCTGATATGTAATTGGAGATTTTGTAGCAGGAGTGCACTAAAAATGCCACATTTCTGCACACCTCCACTGGCATTCATGCTGCCAGTTGTGAGGACATGAAGGATTAGCTGAACAAGAGCATTTTAGTTTCAGATTTCACTTTGTTGTGCCAGGCTTTATGCGCAGGAGGAACTACTGACTATCAGATGACAACAGCCGTTGTTAGTACCCATAATCCCTTACTGTATGTTTTGGGGTTGTTTCCTGGGGTTGTTTTGGATCTTGTTTTGTTACATAAAGGATCACATCACAGTTCTCTCACATTGTACAGTAATATTGTTAATTTCCACTGCCAAGACTGTCACAGAAGTTTGAAAGAAGTATACACACCACAATGAATAAAATGCGCCAAACAGACTTGGTGTGTATTTGAGCCTTTTCTCTACACGCCCTCTCTATTTTGTCCCCAAAGTTATAATCCTTAAGGCAGCAGGGGAACAAGCTGTTAACACAACTTTGACTTATTGTGTTCTTATTAAATTGTTGTGGCATGTGTCAGCATTTAAAGTTACACATCCAATAAACACAGAGCGACATCAGGATTAATTTAGTTTTGTCTGTTGCAAATGAATGTAGAGTAAGTCACCTCCTTTAGCAATGAATAACAGGTTGTATTGTTACCATGACAAAGATGATTTATCCGTTGACAGTACAATCAGACAAACTGTGGGCTTGGAGGATTCACTGCATCATGTTGCTTCAATATAAACAGAGGAAGACAGTCAACATGGCTGTGGTTATCCAGGAAGGAAGGGCAACTGGACTTTGTCGTAGATGCTTTAAGACGTTTCACCCCTGCCTCAAGAGGCTTCCTCATTTCTGACTGATGGAGAGTCTCAGGTATTTAACCTCTGTCAGGTTGTTATTAAAGCCATCTGTGTCACTTGGTTCATTACTGCTCATAGCTGTTGTAATGACAATCATTAGAGTCATTGCCGAGTGTGTCAATCCAGTTTTAAGACAGAAATTGTCTAGACAGGAAGCGATCCATTTGAAACACTGCACATCTAAATACGTGAAAAGTAATCTAGTGTAAGCAGTTCAATGCAATGAGGAAGTACAGGGCTATACAGTGTATCAGTGAAACTAAAGAACTCTTTAACAAAAGAATTGTTGGGGGACGAAGGATTACCTGTCTGTTTGCCCTTGTTTCTCTTTTGTTTTCCCCTTCCCTGCTGTTGAGTGTTTGTCCCCTGTTAGTCCCCTCGGCTGGGCATGGCTGACCTACTTCCACTCTGCCCCCAAACCCCCCACTCACCTGTTGCTCATCATCACTGATTGCCACCTCCTCCTCTGCAGTATTTAAGCCGGGTCTTCCTCTCCAGTCCTCTCCAGTCCAGTGTATATCTCACAATGATCAGCCATCTCCAACCAGCTCCGACCAGCCACATCCAGCCAAGTCGTTGTGTACCTGCCCAGTTACTCTGTATTATCTTCCCTGCTCAACCCAGGATGCCCACAGCCTCTGTTCCCCCAACCAGTTCATGGACAGAACCTCCACGGCGCCCTTCTCCCTTTACTAGATCACAGATACTCCAGCCAACATCCCTGTTCGCCTTTCTCTGAACGTTTCACTCCATGTTGTGCAATACACAGTTGAATATTTTCCATCTGTATTGGTGTTTGCATTGTGGGTTCAGTTACGGTATTCTGTACACTCATGGCTCAATACCATGGTGCCAAATCCCCAGGTCAAGACTTAGCAGTTTATCTATACTTGAAGAACAAGGGATACTCCTTCAACAACAGCAACATAGATATTTTATACAGTCTGTTCAAGACAGGAATGTTGCACTGTTATTACACCTCACATTTCTGTTTAAAGGGTTGTGCCACCTTTAAGCCTGCAGTGGAGGTAGTCACAGAGTCACACTGATGTCTCTGTAAAAGGGAGAGCCGGCACAGTGACTGATGCAAAGGCTGCTGTGTTACATCTCACGTCTCTAAAAAATCACACACCTGGGCAGCATTATACCAGCTTTGTGTGGTTCATTGTAAACTTGCAAAGGTGGCATAGTCAAGGAGCTTTGTAATGCCAATATAGCACGATCAATATGTACAAAGGGCTTCTGTTAGAGTACAGAAACCATACCTCAACAAAGGAGGTCTATGACACCACTTATCCCCCACCTACAATGCTGTGATTTCATGCCTTCCCAGGAGATTTCACAGGCATTCACACATGGCCTCAGGTGAGTCCAGTGACTCCAGCTCCACTGCCGTTACCACAGCCAGCAGCACCAACTAACCAAGAGACTTCAATGGCCTTGATAATGACCCCACAGAGGTTAAATGCCTGCTCTCCACCAGTCAGACAGAACTGAAGAAACTTACTGTATAAGAGCTGAAACATCTTCAAGTATCTACAACCAAGCTCAGCTGTCCTCGATTCAATCCCGTTAGGATAGTCAACAATGACCCGACACACCACTCAACTCAGGATTAAATCCTGTTTCCTATATCACATGAAACATAGAACACTGGCTTTTGTCTTCCACATCATTTCTAATACATGTTTGCACCTTTTACTGTGAATCCCTTGTGCATGGGTTTGCTATTTGAATCCTGAGCGGGGCTGACAGGCTCTTCTGGTTACAGTGAAAACTACTTTACGGAGAGGCAATTAGAGAATTCAAATACACTGAACAGCTTTTGCTATGAAAATGCAACCCATAAATCATTTCAGTGATTATAAGATTTACTTTCATGCTTTCCTTGACATATTGAAATTTAATTTGGCCTAAAACAGTAAGATAATAGTGTAATATAAAACTCTGGAAACTACAGACATGAGTTCGCCAGAAACTTCAGTTTTACAAGCAGAGAACTGACATGTCAAAGTCACAGCGCCAAGCTTTCCTTCTCTCCACATCTCTATTCCTTACATTTCATTTTCTCCCCTGGAGACAGCGATCCATTCCCATTAGGGAGTCGTCTCATTCCCACTGCTGAGTCCCAGTGTGTGAAAAGGATTAAGGACTGTAGTTACAGCACAGGATATGAATACAGAACAGATTTCCATCACTTTGACTTCCCCATCATTCAGAAACTTACATTTAGATATTGTAGAAGTGTCACATTTATTGTGCAGCTGCTATAATATCATTCTGTCTCTGGGACGATTTGTTTGTTGAATTGAATTATTTTCCTTTTTCTGCCCATCACTGTATCACGTACGCCAAAAACCATCTAACATGTATGTGTTTGATACAGTGCTGAAAGTGCACCAGCCCTGCTCTTCTTCTCTTTAATCCCCTGGAAATGTTCACAGTTCTGAAGCTGAGCAATACAAGCTCAATAAAGGATCAAGTTAAAGATGCTGTTTGTTACTTTAGGGCTCAGCCACTACAGGGATACATTTTGAGTAAATGCACTAATGGACAGAGGAGCAGAGGCTTGACAATTATCTGAGGTTGAAAAGCTGCTACAAGGTAAAGTAAATCACTGAAGGGCATTGAGTCTGTAGGCTCAGAGTAATAATTGAGACACTGCAGCAGAAAGAAACTGTCCAAATGCACAGTTTTAGGAGGAGTTAACGAGATAAAATTGCGGTGTGGAGATTCTGCTTTATTCGAGAGGCTGTGGGTGATCTGAGAAAAGTATCAAAACAATTATAGCAGAGTGAGATCGAAAAACAAACAAGAGGAGGTTTTAGGGAGGCAATCAAACCTTCTCTGACAGGTAATTGAGAACTCAGGTATATGAAAATGCTCGTAGCAGATTGAGGGAAAACGTACGTGCTCCGGGTGAGAATCTCTGTGTGAAGGCTTTTGAGGAAGACAAATAAAAGAAAACACCTGGAGGGTAAGTGGAGGACAAGGCGACCAGAAAATGAATGTCACAACTATGACAAAGCTGGACACATGGATATAACTGGCTATATCCAAGTATTTCTAGACAGCAGGGACACTGTACTAGATATAACTTAGGCAGCAAGAGCTTAAATGAATCCATATTGTTAGTACTGACAGCATCAGCTGTATGAGCAATAATCATTGGATCAAAGAGAGATTACACGAAAGACAAAGCTTCTCAAAGAAAAATCCAGACTCAACTTGGTAAAGGACGAGCAGAGGAAAAGTGAAGGCTGAAGAGAAAGGAGGAGACGAATGCATACGCCTGGTGCCAGGGATCTAAAGCAACAACAGACTATCTGCAGACGCAACAAAGTGAAATTAAGCTGTGTGTCTGGAACATTACTCAGCAGAACAGTTGTTGGCGCAGCTGAATGGATCAAAGGTGCTCACTCAAGAGGTGCTGGGTCAGGATTTTTTGGCAAATATTACCAGTCTCAGAAAGCTGAGCTCTTGCCGCTTGTCTGACCCCCCTTCGGCAGGTACCGCTTTAATGTTCTCCCTTTTGGAAAATCATCAAGATGTGAACATTTTCAAAAGCAGATGTCATCACACTCAGATGGGCTAGAAGGTGTAATGTGTCATGTAGACAGGAGGGGCTGACAAACAACATGATCACAGGCTGAATGAAGTACTGGCAAGGATTCAGGGGGCCAGGATTAAAGAGGAATTCAATTCGGTTTTAAAGAGGTTTTCCTGATTAAACATGAAACAGACTTACATATAAACAGTGGGAAAAGGCGGGGCCATTGATAACGTAGAAAAAAGGAGAACAGCTATCTAATACAGAAAAGTGAAAAATTTTATATGCTAAAAATACAGACACTCAAAGCCATTGAGAAGACAACAAAGGCTTTGGCAACAACTCTAAGGGGAGCACAACACAGGAATAGATGAGATGATTGGCATTAAAAGAGTGGACAAGTTAATTATTGGATCCCATGTACATGGGACAATTTACAGGGAAATACTTACCTCACTGACTGGGTTACTGAACCATTTTATTTTTATTAACATGAAGCAGGGAGGGAAGTGAACCAGAGGTGTTGCTTACCATAAGAGAGAGCAGTGGATGAAGGTTTTCGAGTGTGGAATTTTGCACTGCTTCATTTTAAGTATGACTAATCTGCCAAATTAGAAGTGATATTTAATGTCAGGAAGTTACCGCAGCAGGTACTGGGATTTTAGCCAGAGAAGGCAAAGAAATCCAATCACCTAAAACATTTTCCCAAAGTTGCCAGCAATTTAAGCTATGTTTCTGCCACACATTAAAAGCACCTCCAAGCCCTGCAGAGATTTACTAAGTGAAGGAAATAAGAACAAATCAATTTCTGCCATAGCCTAAAATCTTAGATTGAATTTCTGTGCCATTAACTTGAACTCACTCCAAAACTGTTGCTGAACCAAGAAATAAACCTAATAGAATACATCACCCAAAAAATGTGCTGCTCATCTCATGTCTGCTGGAATGGGAGATTTAAAAAAAGGGACTTTCCATAACTATGGTACCATTTTAAAACAAAGCAATATTAATTTAATTTTCAATTTCAAATTGTTTTATGGGCATGACATGTGAAATTACTTTGTGTCGTGAAAACATGTAGAGAAGGGAAACAGGAGATTTAGGAAAAAATGTACCCTATCTTTGAGAATTATGTTTATATGTACATGTATATTCATTCTAACTGAGATGGGAGAATACTGTATACATATATATAAAGACAAAATGAGTCCCACTACAAAAAATGAATGTTTGCACTAAAGTTACTTGATTTTTAAAATTTGCCAAATAAATTCTCTGCATTTGTAGGAGAAACATTGTAACCTCCATGGAGATGAGGTTATTAAATGACAGTTGAATTTGACAGCATTACTTTAAGCTGGGTGAACAGCAGCTAAATGTATGCCATCCTTCTGTTTTGTTGTACAGCTCAGGTGGATCATTGAGAACAAAAACTCTGCAGCGGTGTGTCATGACCGCTGTCTGAGGTGCTGATCCAGGGATCCTCAGGGATGAAGGAGCTGTCCGTGGTACTCACCGCCAAAGCTTTGAAAGGATTCAGCAAATAGGATTTTTCTTTCCAAACATCCATATTATTTTAGAAGCCTTTCTGTTTATAGCGGCATTTGTTGACACTATACTGGTGGATTTTTTTTTCTCAGCTTTGTTTTCTCCGTGCTGACACCAGACTTGTAGCTGCTGATTAGATTTTGCTGCCTGCTGCCTGACCAAAAGACACCGATGCACTGTCATGTAACAAAAGGAAAATATGGCTCAGGAATATATACAATATACTCAATAGGTGCATCAAGTGGGTCTGGGCTGCCCTGTATTGTTTGGCACTGCTGAAATGCAGGACCTTGTGTGGGCCCCCCTGCCTTGAAGGGGCTGCAGGGGTGTATTTTCCAGTCCAGTCAATGACCACAATTTGGGTCTGATAGGGGACGG
Source organism: Lates japonicus (assembly GCA_033238685.1). NCBI lineage: Eukaryota > Metazoa > Chordata > Actinopteri > Centropomidae > Lates > Lates japonicus. The sequence continues at coordinate 57,855 of BRZM01000189.1, read as the reverse complement.
CAATAGAGCCCAGCAGCCCTGCAGCACTGTGAGAACAAACTGGGACTTTGTAGAAAGCTTTCTGAGTTGCAGAAGCTGATGTGTAGCAGCTGTGAGCACAGTGCAAAGTACAGGCTTCCAGAAGCAGAGTCCTTGACCTCCTTGAGAGTCATGCTCAGCCATGGAGATAAAGTGCAGAGAAGAAGAGGACAAAGAAGGAACATACTCACGTGAGCGATAACTTGTATTTGAAGAGGACCTTATTTTTTGTTATACATGTAGTGTTACAATGTCTGAAATTCATATCAAATGTGGCCAAACTTTCAGATCACCCTGCTCTGAACGCTTGGTTCCAATGATTTTTTTTCTATTTTCACGTCAAGCAGATGTCAGCTCGTGACATATTCCACATTTCATATGCTCACAAACACTGGGTACCATCATGTGTTTAAGCTGCTCTGGAGGAAGCTTTGGGAAGCTGACTAATCAGAACAGAGTGGGCTCATCAGGAGCTAAAACTGCCTGTTTCAGACAGGACAGAACTGGAGGGCTGCATAAAGGGCCAGTACAACACAAGTAAGGATTTTTTAATCTATGCAAAGTTACTGTAGTGGAGTCTGAGAGGTCTCCTTTAACATTTCTACTTTTTATTCATGAGATACATGTTAAGCCACCCCTGCCTTTTCCTCAGAGGGAAAGTATTAAAAGATCTTCCAGCCAGGATCAACTCTTCAGATTGTAAAAGGTAGTCCATGTGTCAGTTTAAGCCTTATCACAGGAAATACACTCTCCAAAGCACATTACACCTTCCTCAAAGCTGCTCTCCATAGGAGGTCTACCTATGAAGTGTAGATTACTGAGGTTTTCTGAGTAGAGATGCAGCAGGGGTGCATGACGGACACATGTCAAGCAAGGGATTAAAGCAGAGACGGATGACTGGACTGGAAAAAACAGATAGGGAGAGAATGAATGAGCAATCCAACGTGTGTGCGAAACCCTTGTTTCCATTTTCAGCGAACAAAAACTCAGCTGTTTTCAGCTCAGGAAAACTGCTTGAGCAACATTTTTCTTATGAGTTTGTAGTGCAAGTGCCACAACCTTTTGTGTCACTTGTTTTAACAGGTCAAAAACAAACTGTAGTCATTAAAACAGTATACAATATACAGCTATTTGTAATGAATGTGGATGCAAGTTTGGTAATGAGCTGTTGCAGCAGGTTATAGGATTTATTTATAGATTTGCATTTGTCCTTTATGGGACAGTTCAGAGGTGAGAAAAACATAAGGGAAGAGCAGGAATGTTTCATGCTTTAATTAGAATTAAAATAATAAAAATATCCCATAACGTATCATTTTAGTTGCTTAAATCTAACCATTAAGTAAGCCTTTAATGTAAAAGGAAAATTGTCTGAAATTATTGGCACCATAGTAAAGACCAACAAGGTCAGTCAGCACAGCATCCCATGTGGTCATGACTTTATGTATTTTCAAAAAAACTTGAACATCTGTTAACATCTGGTGTACACTCTTACACTTTACTCATGCAGGATGGAACCATCTGCTCAAACGGTAACTCTTTCCCTGCTGTCAAAACGGTGAGATTAGGTGAAATTGGATTATCCGTATTTACCTGATCCTGAAAGACATTTTCTGCCTTTCGTTCCATTAACAATGTAGTTCGCTTCGTCACGGATTGTTTTACTATTTCACCTTTAATGTGTTTCTCTCTCTCTTCGATTTCGTTTGTAGATGTTTTGTCGGAAGCTTTGGTGTTTTTTTTATCTTAATCTGCAAGAGATTTGAACGTTTCTTCCTTCTACAGCCGCATCCCTGCACCATCAACTAGCCATTGAACCTGAGATGAGATCAGATCAGAAAAGGAAAATTCTACCCTTGAATTTCATGGATATGAGACTTGAGGGGAAACAAGGAAAACACCAATGAATACATCAGAAGCAATACGTAATCATCAGCACCAT
>BRZM01000189.1:35426-55566 GCA_033238685.1 Lates japonicus | reverse complement strand
TTCTAGCAGAGTGGGTTAGATGAATGGCAGTTATCTTCGTTGCTAGTCAGGGGTTGGTTGGGATTGTATAGTCATAATTTTGAGGAAAAAGCCCAGGTTGAAAATACAGGTCCCTGACTGTGACATCTATAACTGCAAATGGTATTTTTAGCATATGGATTACAACATGTTCCTTGTCCCCATCCTGCTCGTGCCAGGGAAGGCGATGCTTCCACGGCATGAATGAGATCACTGGCTGGCTGTATTTGGTTGCACTTTCATCTGACTCTGTGGCGTTCAGTGGCCCTCAGCAGGACTGGACAAAACATCCACCATCCTATCTAGCGAAACACTACTGCAGCTGATCTGAAGGAATTATTGTGCTTATCAGCGTAGTGTTTGGTTGGAAGGAAACCCTGTGGGCTCCTCTCTCGGCCTCATCTCTGACCCAAACCATGCCAAGAAAACACAGCCCGGGATCATAAACTTGCAATCACCTCTCTGGAAACAAGCGCTCAAGTCTGTTGACTTCTCTTGGCGGCGCCTGGAGTACTCATTCATGACAACAGGATGACAGATGACTCATCTGTCTTACAACACCTACCTACACACCGTAAACAAACACACTGAAATGGCGCGATGGCAGAGGTCAAACTGCACCTGGTTCACTTTCTCCTGCTGCAGATTGGTCAATTCTGCTCCCTTCGCAGTTCGTTTTTTTTTTCACTTTCGAGCTTGCTGTCAGTTGTTGTTAATCATTAAAATTCAAATTGAATTTGAAATAAAGTAGGTTAATAGTTGCTGATCATTTGTATGCTCCAAAATGTTTTATTTTACTTGCATTCATTCTCAGACCCTTGACATCAGGCAGACAGGCGGTTTAGTTGAACAAACATTTCCGGAAGCAGCAAACGACTCTGGAAGCACCAAGTTACCTGACTTAGACCTCATTAGACAACAGTTTGTTGAATCTCGGCCAACTTGGAACTGTGATTCTGAACAACATGACAGGAACTCCAGCTGTTGATTTTGTATAGCGTCTGTGACAATTAGCAACTAAGCACAACCCAGAAAACTGGTCATCATATTTTTAGATTATTGTTTTACCACAACATTATGTATTTATGTCCATTTTAATGGAAGTATTTAAAATTAATTCTCATTTAAAAACTGTGGAAACTGTCCTAATCATAAGAAGATTTTCTGTGATCATTAGAAATTTAACATTTGGGCGAGAACTGACATATAATCTGGATGATGATCAATGTAAATTAGAATTTTTTTTGGTAAAACTTAGCAAAGACTGAAAAATATGTTACCTCAACTAAGTGGCTATAGCTACAGTGCTTGTTATCAGTCCAGTAGCAGAGTGCAATATTTCATTGAATTACGTCCTTTTATTCTTTAATCACTCTTGTCATGGGTTTTCATTATGCTCTAACATATCCAGTGCGCTGGCTACATGGTTTCGTTGGCTCACACAGGAGTTAGGTGGCACTCTCACCATTAGATTTAGCCAACATGCATCAAATTTGACCCAGTTATACATGTATATGCACATTGTTTTTCTAAAAGATTTGAATCTGAATTGACAACTCAATAGTTGACTGGTAGCTGGCTTTCGTATGCTCTCAGGCAACAAATCTAGTACATTGTTATTAATCATTAAAATAAAAATTTCATTTGACATAAATAAGTTGCTACTGGTTGCTAACCCGGTTGAGATCTGTGACCTTTAACCCACTGATCATCATGTGGCTCAAGCGGGACCTGAAAGTTTTTATATTGTATAACGTTTAAATAAATAAAACTAAATAATAGGCTGCAGGATTCACCTGCCGTGTTTGGCTGGCTGGAACATGGTGATGTGGATTGCTTCATTAATTCAGGGACAATGTTTGTGTAGAAACGCCGTCTTAATGTACCCTGTATCTCTCACTGACAGTTTTGTTTGGGAGGGATCTGTTGACTAAGTTAACACTGAGGAGCCTGTTTACTGAATCAGTGCTGTAGGGTTACAGCAAGTGATCTCATTAATTGGAATCAAACTTGTGACCTTCTAGCAAACAGGATCATTCTACCTCTTCATTTGGGGAAAGAAAACTCCAGTCTTAATGTAAACTGCTGTTTATCGTGAGTTGCTAAATGAGTAAGTAATAAAGTAATTAGAATCAATGTTGCTTTATTACCACATTTGGAGGGATGACATCTGCATTTAGTGACTTCACAGCATTGTAATAACACAAGCAGGCTGTGTGAGTGTGTGTGTGTGTGTGTGTGGATGACATGTCATCTATTAGGAATATTAAGTGGTCTGCAATTCTGCCAATTAATTGATGTTTGTCATTTTGTTTAAGCAGGAGGAACACCTCTCTCTCACACACACACACGCACATAGACACTGACACACACTGAAAAAAACAAACTTTTCTAGAGTGATAATAGAGTCATTCCTCACAGGCCCACTGCTGCGTTGCTCACTCACACATGAAACAATAAAAAAAAAACATACTCCTTTGATTTGTGAGCGTGTGTGTGTGTGTTTGTGCGCATGCGTTACGACAGTGGGCAGTCTGCTCTGTGTGGGCTCCCATAATCTCTTAGCAGGATCGCAGTGATGCGACACACTTGCTGTGAACCAAAAGTCGGCCAGCGCCACACACTATTGTCATTACACACAAACAAACACACATATTTTGCTCTCTGCCGTTATATGTGGATGACTATAACTCATCAGTCAACCCAAATGAGAAGAAATCACAGTTTGTGGTGAAAATTACATTTACATTTTGAAGATTAAAATCTCTTCCTGAATGTCTAACAATCAGCAGGGACAGGATGGAGCTTTCGAGGGATGTACGGAGGACAGGAAAGGTAAAGGGCAGGGTCTAGGATGGCACCAGACCCTAAGACCTTTGACTGAAAACCACAGGTCTACTGAATTTGATGAGCTTGTCAGTCATGCAACTTCCAGCTGCTTAAGAACTAATGTATTTCTGTTGAATAATAAATACCAAAGTCAGGTTTTACCATTTCTAGATAGTGTTTGATATTTACTGTCTTTGGTTTGTTATTTCGTATAACTTTAACCTTTCTGCAACATTGTTGTGATAGAAATGCAAATATTTCAGTTTGTTTTGTTTTTTTGTGTGATGATTATGTTGTTGTTTTTTTTTTCTTTTTTCTTTTTCTTTTGTTTTGTTTTTTACCTTGCAGTCTTGGGCTCCACACTTTAAACCAGTATACATTTCTATATAGCTTTTGTGGTGAAAAATGAAAAAAAAAGACATTGATGAATATGAATTTGTTTGACTTTTTGTCGTGTTATAACTGTTTATACGTCAAGGACATACAGTATTCAGAAAGCCTAGAATGATTGAAAAATTTAATTAATTAATTAAACTAGCTTGTACCTTTGTACAATTTATATCCATCAAGAGATCAACAGACCACAAACCCTCAGTAACAATTCTAGATTTGTAAATCATATCCTCTTAATTAAACATTAATTAAAACAAATGTTATTAATCCTGTAACCTGACAGTGTTGTCAGGGTGTGAGAAAGTGTATTTAATGTGCTTTTATTGAACATCATTGCAACTTCTGAACTGGTGGAGACTAACATAAACAAATATCAACTGGTATTAGCGGTTAAGAATGGATGTCAGAGTTGGAAGGTGCATAAAGTCAGTGGTTAAATGTAACATGGGATTTTTCAATGAACATAAAAGTTAGATGCAAATCAATTGAACTAACCATTGGCTGCTGGCTGTTGTTGTTGAAGAACTACAGGCTGGTATTTTTATTTTAACTTCCCCACGCCGCAATTTCAATACATTGTCCAGATAACCTACCTAAATCTGAGCAGCAGCTGCTTCCTACTAGACACAGTCTAAAAAATGGCTGCCATATGACATATTCTGTTTAAAATGATGACAGTATGGTCCCCTTTCCTCTGAGACTCTGACAGATTGGGTCTGAGCTTCATTCCTCCCTGCTTTTGACCTCACTCAGCCCACCCCTTACCTGCTGGAGCCCTTTTGTTGGATTCAATTAGACCTCACTAAGCTTGCCTGCCTGATTTTGACTGTAAGCTTATTAGTACTTCAAGTGAAGATTGTTCTTGTCAAATCTTATCTGTTGTGTCAGTCTGTTAGTCGTGAGCCTAAATCCTGTTATTAATATTTCATTACACTGACTTAACCCCAAAAAAGGTGTGAAAGTCAGTTTGAATCTCATCGTGATAAAACCGGCTCAAACATTCTGTAATTACTAAAAATGTCTACTTCCTTATTTTTTTCCCCTCCTTTCATCTCATTTGAATATAGGAACGTTGTCTGAATCACTGATGGCCCTATCCAGATAGAGAGAGGAAACACCATAATGAAACAATGGAAACTTTCTCTGTCCCCTCCCCTTCCATCCAGATTGAACTAACTCCACTCATCATTAGCTTGTCCTCTTTTTCCTTTAGATCACTGATCATCCCATTAGGCCTACTGCATCCTCTTCTCATGGTATCAATCTCATTATCCGGTCCGTCCCTCCTCATTCTCGTCCTCCTCTGTGTCCTCTTCTTCACTTTTTCATCCTCAGCTGGACTCTGAGCCTAAACCCTCGACTTCCCATTGAGCCTCCTGCAATCCCAAAATAATCTCAGCGACAAAAAAGGGAAGGCCGAAGAGAGGAGAGGAGAGGAGGCGAGGGGATGAGACGTTATGATATTGCTCCAGCAGAATAATGAGGAAGGGGGGAAAGAAAGAGGGTTGTGGCAGTGGGAAAAGAAGTGTAGAGTAATGAAATGTGAAAGGGAAAAAGAGAGCAGATGGATAATTTATTATACTTTTTCTTTTATACTTTTTTTTGTTTACATTTTTTTTTGCCACTTTACATCATTGAGTTTATTATCAAAGGGACACTTCATCTCATCAGTATTTCTGCGCCTCTGCCAGTTTCTCTCAGCTGGGTAGTTTTGGTCCCACAGCATAATGTTAATGCTGCAGAAATCAGCCTAAATCATCAAGTGTGGCTTCACTGGCTGTTTCCACCAACTGAGACACAAGAGATTTACCTCCTTTGCTCAAATTTTATTTGAGTGTCAATTTGTTTTAGTCAAAATTGGCCATCATGTGAAGACTGATAATATTACTTTCAATGAATGTTAGTACTTAAATTACTTTCTTGCTGCCATTTGGAGACCACAAAATTGTTCCCAATGTTATGTTTCAAATTTTTTAAATCTCTCATTTCTGTCCTAATTATGTTACTTTTGCATGTTTTTATATGATGCACTTTATAACTTTGCAACTTGGTGCTATATTGTTTTAATAAGGAGGTGAGTCAAGTAGTTGATAAATGCAAGCAGCTCTATATTAAGAACTAAACAACATTTTTTGATTAAGGCTTTAATAAATCTTTTTACTTATGTTTTCTCTTATTGCGCTCTGCTTAATTGTAGTTTTTACCTAAAATTGCAAACCTTATGATTTGTAATAAAACCAAAGTCATCTTAATGCAATAGTTATTCAGTGTATACACAATGTGTGATTACCTATCTATATCAGAGAAGATTGCATGTTAGTGGCGGAGTCCGCCATTCCTGTGCTTGATTTGAATTACCTAGACACAAGGGATCAATAGGAAATGATGCAACATTTCCAGTGTTCCTGTTTGTAATTCTATGTCATTAATATTAGACTGTTTGTTGTGAGTTGTATTAAGTTATTGCTAATGTGAATCCATGAAACATTTCCTACTGATGCTGGTTTATATTAAAGGCCCTCAACTGGCAAAACACAGGTTGGCTTTTATTGTGAAACAGCAGCAGAAAACTAAAACACACACAGAAAACAAGCAGGAGCAGCCACAGTGAGCTGTTGGTTGAAGAGTTTCTATTTGTTCCAAAATAGAGCAGGTGTTATCAGGTATGAAATTGGATTAAAAAAAAAAAACACCTGCAAAAAAACACTTCCACGGTTCAGCTGAATGTGAAGTTTCAGATGTCTGGAGCATAACATCATCACATGAATGCACTACACACATAGACTTGCTTTTTCTCTTTATTGTTCTGAGGCACTGAGGCTTGGCTTCTGGACACAAAGACAGATGTGCATGATGTACTGTATTCAGCTCGGGCATGACACCAGCGTAGTTAGCAAAAGAGAAACAACAATAAAATGTGTTACAGCAACACAGAGATGACAGAAAGACAGAAAGTACACAAAGCCACTGCATTTCTGACAAAGACTAAATAAAATGCTAATTTTATCAGCATGAGCAGACAGGTCAGTGTCTCCTGAGTTACAATGTAAAAGTCACACTAAATAAAATTACAAAAATAAACAGAAACAAAATAAACAGTCAACTACTTAATTTAGCGGTAAATCCATAACAGTTGGTGTCCCTTCAGATGTCAGTAGGTGATTGATTATAGTTGATGAGAAAATAGACTTTCTGAATAATTTTAGACTCCTCTCCTGGATTGAGTCTGCAACAGCCAATCAGATCTAGTAATCCTGATGTCCATTTTATTTAGTCTGAGAAAATGAGAGAGACCGTGGAAGATGGAGAAAAAGAAAGGGAGACAGACAAGACAAAGAGAAGAAAAGGTCAAATCCCTGGTCACGCCAGCATTTTAAACAGCAGTCAGTAGATTGGCTCACACAGACAAAGTAAAAAAAAAATTAAGTTTAACTTGAGGGACACTGGGAAATTGAGCTATTGACCCATAGCGAAATGTGATACTGCTGACCTTTGAGGGAACAGAGTTGGAGAATTCAAAATGGAGGAAGCTCTTGTAGCTTAGCTGTGTTGACCAGCTTCAAAGAGACAGAATTTGCAGACAGTTATGAGTCAGGAATCAGTGGTTCAAATACATGTCTTAAAGTGTGTGAATTTATGTCCAAGCAAGCTGCCTTTCTAACATACAGTTCACAAGCCAGTCAAATCTGTCTGAAATCCTTCCCCACTTATTATAGAGTGAACAATATTTCCAGTCCGACTGATTTATATTTAATATTTACTGTCCAAATTTTGAGTGTGAAATACTTCAGAGTTGTCAACCCCTTCTCACAGCCCCCAGGCGACATTTCTTCCTTCATCTCCCCAAACCTGGGCAGCACAGTGGTGCAGTGTGTCGCCTCACAGCAAGAAGGTTCTGGGTTCCCCAGTTTGAGCCTGGGGCTTTTCTGTGTGAAGTTTGCATGTTCTCCCTGTGCCTGCGTGGGTTCTCTCCGGCTCCAGTGTGAATGTGAGTGTGAGTGGTCATTTGTCTGTGTATGTTGGCCCTGGGATGGACTGGCAATCCGTACAGGGTGTACCCTGCCTCTCGCCCGATGACAGCTGGGATAGGCTCCAGCCCCCCCCCCCCCCCCCCCCCCCCCCCCCCCCCCCCCCCCCCCCCCGCAACCCTTAATGGATAAGTGGTATAGATAATGGATGGATGTCCTCAGTCTTTCCCTCCATTGTCTCATCACCTGACTGCCCCACCCATCCACACACCTGTTCCCACTTTCACAATCAGCCCTGCACTATATATACCTGTTGATTGCCTTTGTTCCCTGCTCCAACTTTTTGTTGCTGTATTCTTTTGTTTTGCCTGCCTGCCTGCCTGCCTGCCTTCCCGCCTTCCCGCCTTCCCTCCTTCCCTCCTTCCCTCCTTCCCTCCTTCCCTCCCTGTGTTTTGACCTTCTGCCTGTTATTCAGACTTTGGATTCCTGAGTGTGCTTTATTGGATTTGTCGCCTGTTTGGACTGCCTTTGCTGTTTTTGACCCCTGCCTGCCTCACCTTCTTGTGAGCCTTTTGTTTTATTTAGTATTATAAATCAACTGAACTTCATTAAGTCTACCTCTGGCAACTGCATTTGGGTCCAATCTCCTGTGTTCCTGTAAGCCTGCTAGCAGCAGTTGTGACAAAAGTCCTCTACAATTCTCACTTTAAAATGAAAAAAGTAGTGCTCACAGCACATTCACTAGTTTCTGCTAACAAACCAACACTGCATTTTAAAGATACCGAAATTACAGCCATCCTGTGTCCAAAATCTATTTGTGATCGGGCACGGTACAAGGTAATCGGGTCTAGTGTGAGCACACCCTAAGAGTAAACTATCGAGTGTTCTGAGAGTAGTCCATTAATGGAAACTCAAAGCTGCCAATGGGATGCTTATAAGAATATGCAACAGACAAATGCACAGATATGAAATTTAAGAAATGTGTGTGTTTTGGTTTTTTATTGTTGTTTTTTAGTGGAAGATGCTAACTGTCTGTTTTTCAAGAATCCAACAATCTTTCAAACTGCAGGCTGTTATTTTCCAGCTTTCTAAAGATTGAGACTCTTTGAGTTTGGGGGTGGTTTGCAGTGTCTTTAGCCCAGCCCTGCAGCCCACACTCATTAAAAGCCATCACTCTTGTCATACTGCCTAATGGCTCAGTTTATGTTTTTAACTACCAAAGCAATATACAGTATATAATTTCAATAGCTCAGTGGTGTTGTCTGATTTGATCACCCCATGGCTTTTTAAGTAGACATTTCAGAAAAAAAAAATTAAGTCATCATGAACCTTTTGACTTTTTAAGCTACATCAGAAGTACATCACATGACAGAGACATAAGGCAGCCTCATATTCCATCCAAAGATGTAGGATAGACAGCAAGCTACACATACAACCAACCATACCTACATTTTTTGATATGTATTCAGGTTGTATTTCATGCAGTAGCTGGAAGATGCACAGGTGTGAGTCCATCAGCACAGCAGAAGCCACCATGAAATAGTTGAATAGAAATGCATGGAATAAATTTCCAGCCTGTGAAGTGTGTGGATCATAGAAGCCAAATCTACATGGTGTGGGACAAAGTTCATGCCTCACACAGTCATATGGAAAGTAACATGATTATTGACAGAGTAACAGATCAGGAGTTTGGTGTTGCCTTCTTTGAGCAGTTCCAACTTCATTCGCACAGGGCAAAGTGGAAGTGACTTCAGACTTATTCAGACAGGACAAGTGTTAATGTGGGCCTCAAGACATGAAGATTTTACAGTGTGTGACTTCCAGATGTAGCAAATGAGTTCACACTAAATCTTCCTTCCTGTCTTCTTTCTGCAGCTGTCTAGATTTTTCATGACAGGTGAAGACAGGAATTATGTCTAGAAGGAAAAGAAAAAGAAAACAAACAATGGCTGATGTTTAATTTGTATGTGACAACTCATGATATACTGTATGTCATGGGATTTCTATCTTCCTTAAACCACTGTGGGGAATTTGTGCTGGACTATCTTTCAAAGTACAGACTAACATCGATCATCTATGATTATTCCAAATTCACTGGATATAGGACTATTAATCCTGTGTAAATAGCTCCTTTAAGCTTGTCTGTAATTTCTTCTGCTACAAAAGTCCTTCAAATCAAATCTCTGAAGCATAGTGTGACATGATGTGACAACAGAAATTGTCTGGAAGCTATTTAATAATTTAATTTGTTCAATCACTCACTGCATCCATCAGTCACTTCCCTTTATTTCAGAACCATAATCCACAGAATAAATGATCATAACACATGAACAAATTAAACCATAAAACATTTAAGAAATCCTTTAGAAAATTCTAGGAACTAGATCAGGATTTACACCTGAAACTAATCTCTTTTCCCTTGAGGTGTATATTAACTTAACTGTAAAATGTAATTAAAATCTGTCAAGAAGTTTTAAAGTTCTGATAGATAGCAGAAAACCAAAATACGACTTAAAACAGAAGCTCCTCCACTCACACCTGTACTGGTCCCTGAGTACATTGCTAATTAAAAAAAAAAAAAACATCTTACAAATTACAGTCTTATACAGCTAATTTGCTTTGGTTAATGTATTTTAGATTCCCTTTTCAATCAACATAACAACAAAGCATTTAAATTGAACATATCTTCACGATGTTCATTGTCAATGTCTTTCATTTGTTTTCCCTATAATATCTACTCATGGCAGCTAAAGTGTGATTTATTTTTTTGTGATTTATTTTATGATTCTGTTTAGTCAACATACCTGGGTATGGATAAGGGAAATATATTGGTATTAAATAGCGCAGAAATCAATGCTGACTCAAAACACAGGATTGCACCATGAATGAATCTCTAATATTTAAGTCATTTGATTTCAGGCCTCCTCCTTTATGGCTTTTCACCTTGGTATATCAGTGCCACTGGGGTTTCTGGTAATTAAAAAAAAACAACTCAGTAATTGGTAAGTAAAATATATAGCTGGGTATTGTAGTTTCTAGCAAACATCACTCAAACTGGAGGAAATTTGTCAGGGACTATTTCCAGTGGTGGATTAACATTTGGTGCTCTATTGAGTACTTGGGGTAGCAGGGTGTGTATGTGGGTCTAAGTCAAAATAAACCACCATGTGTGTGTTCATGGTGATGAAGGGGCATGTCACCCAGTGCAACAGTGTGATTTATTGATGTGTTTTTTAGGAATAAGATATATTAGGCTTTGGATACACACGCAATACTTAAGATCAGTGCATTGTTGGTGTTGCTCTTGAAGGGATTTGTTGACAATAAGAAAATATGGAATATCACTAGCCTTACCCATTAAGTGTTTTGCATTTCATGCTAATTTAATCAGTCAGGGATCAGTGTAATATTTCAATTATGCTGGTTGTGTGACTACCACTCATTTTCTTAGTTTTTATAATGGCAATAGCTTGTTAGCGCAGCCAACCACAGCAGAATGAAGCCAATGTGTATAACTTGTAAATGAGGGTTTGTTTTACTTGTACATTTTATGTCCTAATGCCATTGCCCATATATGTTTTCCTTAATTGATTTGAAGACTATTTTGTATTCCAGAGTAGGTGTTTCTGGTGCTATAATATGTAATGTGCAGTATTTTAGGAGACCCTGGAGGTATTTTACTTTAAGTTAGTAAAAGTAGCATCACATGACCTCTTTAATTAAAGAGGCTAACACACACTTTTGGGTTTAATACTGAAAGCAGTAATGTCTCTCTGGAGATGTTCCTTGTCTTTCTGATAATGACTAACCAAAGTGGTTAGTGGTTAAAGTCTCATTTCATTCCCCACAGCCAAAGCTATAAAACCCAAACCCTCCTCATTTTGCGAGGTTTAATGGATACATTTAAAACAGACTAAATCAAATTTGACTCAGCGTTATAAAAATAACGACTGTTGTCTTATATGCTGTTCTGTAGAGCAATGCTTGTGACTAAAGTGTGGGTTCTAATGGCCTGCATGACAGCAGTGTTAATTACCAATCTGTTTTCCCTCGCCCCTCTCTTTTCTTTTTTGTCTTACAGGGGAATCACACTGTCAGTTCTCTGAAGGCTCAATATTAATGGGAATTTAAATTTCATGCATCATGAGACATATTTGTTAAACACTCTTGGTGAAGGACTCTAGGTCAAAATAAAAGCCAGTTTAAAAATCCATTAATATTTGCAGGGAGTTACAGAATATTTTTAATGGATCTATCAGAGTTTGGACTTGGTTGCACGCTTTGCCTAAACAACAGATTAAATCCAGTCAGACAGAGTTTCAGTGAGTGAACTGACATGCCCTGTGGTTGTCCTCCCGAACACATCTTTTCATTTTCTCTGGTTACTGTTTGCAAATTAATGACCAGTGTGACTGTGGCACATATGAAAACAAATATTTCAGATTCATTCAAGTGTGCTCCTGACAAAGTAAAAAAATATGGTCTGTGAACTATATTTTACCCCAGAGCTCATGTGGAAAATACGTAATGGAAAGTGAATCAGCCATTTTTTCCCCATTTTTTTTCTCCTCATTTGACTTTCACTACTTATTTCTGGAGATTTGGTACCAGAATTAACCAGATGGGCATGCATCACAGAGGGGCACATATACAACCACTGGACAACAACCAGAAACATCACAGGGGGTGAAGCTTTAGTGGAGAGAATTAAAAGGATTAAAAACTGGCTCTGGCATTTATGACAGTCCCCAGTCCTATTTTAAAAGTCTGAAGGAGTTATAGTTGATAATATTAAAGGCTTGTGCTAAAACTATTCAGAATACAGTCTTTTCCAACTAAGCAGTATACAGAATGCAGACAATAACTAACAACATTTGATAGATGAACCAGTAATTAGTGTTTTAAAAAAAAAACTATGGCATTGTGACATAGTGTTCAGCTATCATTATTATTATTATCATTATTGTGCTAATTAATGATACATAAAATAATGCTGTCAAAGATTTTCTGATCAAGAAGAATAAATGGATTTTGTTTGAATTTCCATTTGTAATATGTATGTTTTGAATTTCCAATACAGTACCCATCACATTGTGGGTGATGCAAACAGGTGGTGCAATCTTGCCACTGGAGACTGCCCTCCTGTAAAAAGCAACCCCATGAGTCATCTACCCATACCCATAGTTTCATTATTAGGAGACTTCTAATGTCTGTGGTATGAGAGCAAAGGAGGAAGTTAGGTAACGTAGTCGGTGTTAGGAGGAGGTTGGTGAGGATGGATGGGTTGGCAAAGCACAGGACTGTCACACAGGAGCCTGCTGTCTGTTTCCCATGTTGAAACCAACTGTCAGTGTTGTTTCTTTTACCCATGACTGTTCCACAACCTTAACCGTGTGTTTATTATTGTAACCATGATGAAGGTCCAGTACACCTGCTGCTGGTAAGTTCCTATGGGCCATAACCTTGGGGGGTGACAAATGACCTATGTGGTTATTTGAGTTGGAGGACTTGTTGTGCCAGTGTGAGTTAGCAGCATCACATTTAATAAGTGAATCATAAAGTCCAGATTTGTTAACATCAATTAAGTATTATCATCAAAATCTTTCTGTGTTATCTTCATCACAAAGCTCTCCAGTTCTAACAGTCCAATTTGTACTTACAATATTTGTACTGACTATTGCTGTTGCTTTCGGAAGCCACAGGACTGTCATGGAAAACATTTATTTATCAATTTGTTGCATTAAATGTGTTTAGTAATCCATTTTGAGTGTCCAGAACAGCTCTTCTTCTGAGATTTGCATAAATGCCAGATGGCCAGTCCATCAAGGTTCACAGTCTGACTATACAGTAGATCTGGGGAAGGAAGAGTTGGACTGCTATTCAGCACCTAGGGCTTAACATTTACTTTGCCAAGATATGTAGGAGCAGAGCTGGTCTCAGCTGAGCAGCTGACCTCACATTAAACTTCTGTCAAACACAGTCTTAATTAAAATATCAGGTGTACTGGCACAGATCCATACTGTGCCCACTGATCTCCTGAAAAGGGGGATGAAGTTGATTAAACTATTACATTAATGTAATGTAATTCATATTTCTCCAGACAAGCAGGTTTTCTTTCATGTTTCCAACCTCTAGATAACTCTTTTATTCAGGTGATGATACTATCCTTAAACCACTTGCTGTATATTTGTTGTTTTTTGACCTTGTACTATATCAGTTATTGTATTTCTTGTCTTGAGATATTTGTCTTTATTTATGCACTGTAAAAGAAGTTCATTGGCTTTTATTCTTGATGTCCTTCAAGGTAAATGGATACTGTCCAGCTTAGTAATAGGGTGAATTTGTCAGTCTGAGTGGTCACAGTGGTCCTCTGCTTTTGGACTTTGGTACTCCTCATTAAAATCCATATTCATGAGCCGAGATGCACTACGATGCTCTGCCCAGTGGCAACCTGGTTTGTATGCGCACAGAGCCTTCTGTGCACAGTTGGACTGATGGGCATCAGTTGTTTCTACACACAGAGATGCATTAGCACCACTGCAACAAATGTTTAGTGGGTGATTAAAAATTCATTGCAGATTAAGAGCCCAATCAGAATTTACATGAGTGAATGCCAGAGCTGTAGACTGTTGAATTTGAGTCACACTTAAGACCTGAGCCTCAGTCTGATATAAAAAAGATAAAAATATAAATGCAAAAAATATATGCCAAATGCCACATCTGCATTCAGTCATCCATCCATCCATTATCTATACAGCTTATCCATTAAGGGTCGCAGGGGACTGAAGCCTATCACAGCTATCATTGGCAGAGTACACCCTGCACAGATCACCAGTCCATCGCAGGGGCAACAAACAACCATTCACACCTGCAGACAATTCAGAGTTACAGGTAGGACATGCAAACTCCACACAGAAAAGCCCCCAGGCAAACTGGGGCTCAAACCCGGAACCTTCTTGCTGTGAGGCAACAGTGCTAACCACTGCACCATTGCTGCTCATGAAGGCCTGAAGCTTGACTTGGACTTGTCTTGACTGACTTGAGATCTAGATGTGCCCAAAGACCTGCTAAAATGAATATAAACACTGTTTTCCTGTTTCACTTTAATTAGCAAATGGATAATTGGATGTAATTAAATTACGTCTGTGAATTCACAATTTGACATCAATCTGAAGAACATGCTTCACATTTCATTTGTGGAGAATTTTATGAATGAATGTGACTTTTTGGACACAGAAGTTCTCCTGCAGAGACTGAGGACAATTCAGCAAATCGTTCAGTAATATAAAGAGAGGAGGAAAATGGGAACAAATGCAAATTGACTGCTAATTATTGCCAGAATCCCACAAAGAAAAGTGAAAAGACAAGAAATGGTAAAACTATAATGTTCACTTCTTTAGTAACTCATTAACTTTGAGTTATTAAATATGACTTCTATTTTGCCATTTTTTGGCAATGGCTGTGTCGTGTGTTATCATTCAGATCTCACCTCTGTGATTCTGTAATTCATGCCTTCAGACAAGAAAACAGTTTCAATCAACTCCTGACAACAACAACTGATCACTCTGTTTTCAATTTGCATGCTTGTTTGTCACATTCATCATCCATCCATCTTCATCAAGCTATTGTTGGTGGTTCCGTCATTTCACAGACTACTCAATTGTTCCCTCAGCCTATCCTTGATTACTTCTAATACTTCCCTGTCCTGATTAAGGTTTGATTTATTTGTTTGCTGATTTGACTGATGCAAAATCCCCAAAAATGAACATTTCACACTTAAAATTTCCCAAATCATTCTCAGTCTTAGTAAATTTCAGTTCTGTGATTTAAAACTTTGTAGTTCAGGAGTTCTTAGCCAAATCATAAAGTTACTCTTATAATGATACAATTTGCCCAACTGGTGTAATTTTTCTCATCTGAGCGGTAGGGAAGATTTTAAATATGTCTTCTGAATGTGAGTACTGTGGACATCTAGTAAGGCACTGACAGAAATACAGAAGAGAAAGAAAAACAAAGATGTGAGGGTGGCATCAAATCAAAAGTCAGGAAGTATGAGTTTTTTGTTACCGCTGGACAGACGAACATCATGCTCTTACGAATAATAATGACAATAAATCTATAAATAAATTAATACAAAAAGAAAAAGAAAATTCATGTGATGTAATGTGTGAAGCCGATGGGATGGGAACTTACATGGGCTTCACAAGTTCCACCACCAAAATATTCCAAAACATTTCCACATATTTCAAATGGGATTTTGAAATGTTTTCCCAGGTGAAATTCATGTGGTTTTTCAGCCTCCACTTTCCTGGTTTCAGGCTTTCCACCAGTTGCCGAACCTGCTATGTGAATTTGGCTCCTGTTCAGCCACATTAGTGGGGGGCAACTCTGATGTTGGGACAGTAAGGCTGTCAGGTGGTGTTCCAGTTCATCCCAAAGGTGTTGAGGTCAGGACTCTGTGTAGACCACACCAAACAATGAAAATGATTTGCTTTCTTGAAATGAGGGATTGAGTTGAAAGCAGGGAAATCTGCAAACCAAAACTGTACAAAACAACTGTATTGTTTGTTCTATATATATTGGCCATACAGTGTGATTTTAAAACATGGTAGCTGTCACAAAAGCAGCAGGCATGGTATCAGTCAGCTCTGTGATTTCTACACCAGCTGCTGACATTTCAGGCTTTCAGGAGGCTGACAGAGGTCAGATTCCATGATGGTCTCTTAATGCTGAACAACTCTAATGAGACACATGAGACACATTGACAATGAGAAACAGAAAAACACATCAATAATCAGTGTTCCAAGAAATAATCACTTATCGCTTTCAGCACTACATCACGTCAGTCAACCCAAAGTGCTGCACACTGAGCACCAGCTGAATCTGTGCTTGTATTTACTCGAGCAGTCTTGTCCAGACCTAACTATGTCTTTATTTGAGTCCCCTCCTGCCTGTGTGTGCAGTTATCAGCACTGAGGCAGAGGATGCTGTGATTTGTGCTGCACAGCTGACAGAGAAAGATTGCCCGAGGAAATGTTTTATATTTTTTTGAGAAATCTTCTTTTAATTTGTTAAACATATCTTTATTGTCAATTACAAAAACATTAAATTCAGTGATGTAGCCGGCAATTAATGATGTCAGCTCCACTCCTCTGAGAAATATTTAACCAAACATTTTTCACATTATATCTATTTGTAATCATTTGGCTGTGCAGTTATGGTTCTTTAAACTGGGTTCAGCAAATCCAGATTTCTTCTCTTCCATTTCTTGAGAAATGGACATAACCCTAACCCCAGAATGAAAACTCTAGATATATACTTAATAGGTTAGGAGGAACTGCTTTAGCAACAATCTGACTAATTAAATTGAACACCTTCTCACAGAAGCATATTATTCTTCAACATGGGGATGTGACAAAGAGAATTAATGCAGTTTACACTTGATGCATGTGTCTGAAATATATGCTTAGCATATAAATTATATACTGCCTGTTAATCCATTTATGTTTGTAATGACTACAACTGATGCAATTAATTGATTAGTAAATCAAAAGAGTAGTAATATGCATCTATCCTGACAGTTAATTAATTGTTTAGGCCATTTTGCAATAAAATAGCCAAACATTTCTTAATACCAGTTTCTCAGTTGTGGAGATTTGCTTCCTTCTCTTTGTCTTGTGTGACAGTTAACTGAATATATTTTGTTTTGGGTCCAGGATATTGTAAAGTGCTGTACTGTAAATTACTCAACACAAAGTAAAACAAACAAACAAACAAACAAACCAAAAACATATTCCTGAATAAATTAATAAATCAATGAATTGTTGCTCAGTGAAAGCTTGGACTCTTACAAAATGTTTCCAACATATATTTCCACCCCTCTTCTAAGAAATTCAGACCAATATTTTTAAAACTGGAGAAGGAATCTTTAGCCTTCATATTGTATCAACATTACAGAACTTGCAGCTGATATTTTAAGCACAATACTTTGTTTATGTTTTGGTGCAATTCAATATCGTTTAGAACCTTTCTATTTCCTGAAGGATAATACTGTTTTCCTGTAAAGAGCATGACAAATATTTTCTTAAAAAATGCACAGACAGATTCTCTCTCTCTCTTTCTCTCTCTCTCTCTCACACACACACATACACAGACGCATATTGACTTTCTAAATTTCTGAAGAAAACTGTTAAAATCTGTTTATAACAAAATGAAATAGAAATTAAATATGGTAAATAAGCTAGTATCAACAGAGGTAAAGAGGGTTAGGGTTAGGTTAGGATTTAATTTTCTGTTGTAAATGTAACTACTGCTGTGCCCCTCTTCCACCCCCCTGGCTAAAACCCATATGGTTCCGTCCACACCTGCATTCAGGTAAAGAGGCTACTCACGGGGACGCTTGGATGTGTAAAGTCATTTGTTTTCCCACGACCAAGTCCAGGCAGTAAGAAAACTAAAACAAAGTAAGGAGGAGCGGGAGAAGGAACACATGGTGACTGAACACATTGGAGGTACGTTTTCTTGTCGGTTAATAGTGTTTAAATGTAGTTTAAAGTGGTGTTTGTGTCGCGTGAACTAGCTTGCTAATGTTCGGACGGATTAGTCAATGTGAATTCAGGGTTAGTTTGACATTAACATCAACATAACCTGTTTTGTGGAGTATAACATGCTAGTAGCAGTTATCTCTGCTCCAGCACAGATTTTAAAAGGCTAAGCTTCCTAAAAAAAACAAACAAACAGAAAATTAATATCATTCTTGTTTGCTGATAAAACTGTTGTTAAAAGTGAGCTCATCGTCTGATTTTCATACTGACTTTTCTGGTGACAGAGTGATGTTTGAGGATCATTGGTGTAGACTACTTTTTGGTAAAAGGTCTTACAGCACCATTCTTTGCAATTTACGACTTGCTGTGCTATGCTGCGTTCATGTGCTGTGGGGAACACATTTGCTAAATGACCATGCTAGCATTGAGTGCAGAACTTAAAATGAAAACCAAAAAGCATCCTCCTAACAAGAATTGCTATTGAAACAGCCTGATATAGTTTACACCTCCATTGCCAGAGAAATCCACAATCACCCAAAAATATATACATACATATAGAATGACTGGGTAACATATTTCTTCATTTCATCTTTACATTCAAATGTGTTTGTCATCTTGTAGGGATGAACATTTTTCACCAGAGAGTTTCCCCTCAGAACAGTTGACAAAGGAGGCAAATTCTATAATACCTGAGTGTGAAAGGTGAGTTATGATGCTTAACTTAAACATGAGTAACTGCAATGAACAGGTTCATGATAAATAAATGTCTAAGTTCAAGTGATAGCTTTACATGTGATTGATGTCATCTTCAAAACAAACATCTGGTGAATACAACGTGGTCAACATATTTCCAAACTTTTTAAGTGGACTTGAAATGCCTGAATGCACCACTGAGCAACTGACCAATGCACTTTAGTTTGTGGGTTACACACCAGTTGTTTCCTTCCGGCTAAAGGAAACAGGATTTGTCAGATGCGTTTGAAGGAGAAGAGACAGGCCTTGTCAGCTCGATTCAATGCATTCAGTGTAGAAACGTGGATGAAGGATGCGGTCCCCGAGGTGGGACACACTGCAGCCTTATTTCTTACCTATGACTGACGTTGAGATTTTTTGTTAAAGTGGTGTACTATGGAATTACAGCATGTGTTTAAATGCAGGATTAATTGCACTTAACCATAATTAATCTTGCAGTTGATGACAGTTGATTGACAGCCCTAGCGTGGGCACATTTGTTACATCCGTTGCTCCTTCTGTTACATTTTGGGATCTTCTGCCTGCATTTTAAGTCTTATCGCACCAGATGGGTGAAGTGTCTGGCTGAGGCACGGTCGTTGTTTTTTTAATATCCAGTTCTCTCTGACAGACATTAACACTCAGACAGAGTTGGATATATTTTTAAGCAGAGTTAAGTTCTTGTGGATGAGTGTGATTGTCTCTGGATTCTCAGACAAATTACTTAAGATCACAAGAACGTGAAATATGTGAGCTTGTTGATTGATGGAACTGTCTCCTCACACTGATCGCCCGCTACAAATGACTACATCTGTTAGTCACTCACTAACCTGAGTGATCTTTTCAGTTGTACATTTATAATCGTGTAATTAGTGAACATGTAACAGATACAAATGTTCAGTATGTGAAATAACCAGATGCATTAATTGGAGGCCTTTCTTTCTCATGTTAATAAATGTGACTTGAGCTGCATTACTTTTTTTCAAAACACATTTGCTGTTACAGATCTAAAGTAATTTCTAGGAGACAGGGTTTATTTGATGGGCCAGTGCACTGTGTTCCTGGATGATATTGCATTGCAGCAAAAGTTGAGCCAGGTTGAATCTTTTTTAATTTAATTTAATTTTTTTTTAAATCAAAAGACCCTAAATTTTTTTTTCCAGAGCTCAAGCAGCCAGACCTCCATTGTGTCAGTGCTGTGGTTACACAGGGCTAATGTCTATCTGGTCACAAAGTCGTTGCTGTGTTCAAAAGACATTCTGAGTCTGGGACGAAAAGAGCACAGTTGCTTGTGGATAACAGAAATCAAACGCGTGTGACCATGTGTCTTTTACCCCTGGTGACTTTCATCCTTTTTCTCCTCTGACTGCTGTCTGTGTGGATGACCCCTACTCTCTCTAAACCCCATATTATTAGTGTTGGGACAGGAAACCTTATTGAATTGTAGCTTACAGCACTGAGGTTGTCACTGTATGTCTTCCATTTGTTATAAATAAAGCTAGTTAATAAACCACCCAGTGTAAGTGCAGTCAGATTCTCTAAAAACTGTGGTTGTCTTTTCCTAATTCTTTATCAATTCTCCTTCACATCTTTTCTTGACCTTGTGATGTTTTCCTTGGAGGTCAAGGAAAAGTGATTAGGAAAGGAGATTTTTTT
>BRZM01000189.1:16501-35249 GCA_033238685.1 Lates japonicus | reverse complement strand
GTAGATCAACCTTGTAAACCAAAATAAATCTATGGAGAAATTCACGTTGTGCATGTGTAGAAAAGATTTGTAGAAGAAGCCTGAAATGATGTTAGATGATGCTTTCAGAAAGACACTGAAACTTTTTTGACAAAAGATGTATTCAGAGGAGAAAAAGGACGACGGTAAGACATCAGTCTAAGAGAGAGAAATAAGAGAAAGCATAACTTGACTCATTTATCTATGAAAGTATCAAATAGACTGTCTCCTGAATTACATGACAGGAGAAGTTCAATGAAAGAAGGCAGTTCATTTTAATATGCCATGAGGATGCTCAGGTGTGGGACGAAGAAGCCCACCACTGCTCTCCCCTCCTCTCCTGTACCACATATTGTCACTCTGAATAAAGTCAAGTTGCAGCTGTGGAGGACTCGTTGTATTAAGAAGTGTACAAATAGGTATCTATGGCAGGAAATATGCATTATAGATATTGAGATGCATTCCTCCTGTCATGTCACACTTGTAACTTCTTGTCATGAACATGGCTATACTGTGTATACTGGAAGCAGTATGCACAGTATAGCCATACTCTGGCAGAATATTTGAAAACACACTGAGTGTACAGATGGGCAGAGTAGACAGGGACTATTCTGCAGCAGGGTGGAAATCTTTCTGTGGATGCTTTTTCCATCATAAAAAAACAAAACTTGTCTCCTGAGGAATCCATTGTAAATAACATAAAATCAACTATTTTCTATGAAAAGGAAAAGTACTTATCTACTAAACTAATGTTAGACACCATGTAGATGTTGAGGTTTTGATATGGCTCCAATTAGGTCCAAAAGATGAATGAAAAGTGATGTTCACAAATTATTCCAGAGTTTGTCGTTGTAAATGAGCCTTGTAAACCTGGGTAAAAAATAAATCTGCATGAGAAGTTCAACTGTGCATGTGTAGAAACAACAGCATAACAAGAAGTTACAAGTGTAAGTCATGACAAAAGTAATTGAATCTATCAGTATCCATAGTGACAGATATTTTTTAAGTACAGTTTACCTGTTTATTTATACCCTTCTTCTTAATACAATGAGTCCTCCACAGCTGCAACTTGACTTTATTCAGAGTGACAATATGTGTACAGGAGAGGAGGGGAGAGCAGCAGGGCTTTAGTGCACCTGAGCATCCTCATGCCTTACAAGAAATAAACTGCCTCTTTCATTGTGCCTCTGTCATGTGAACATTTGGGAGACAGACTATTTGTTACTTCCACTGAATAAATCTGAGTCAAGTTATGTCAGTTTGTGTAGCTGTCTGTCTTCAGACTGACTGCACCTTCCAATGTAACTGAATGTGACCTTTTCTCAAAATTCAGAAACTGTTGTAGAATATGCCACTGCAGGCAGATGCTGATACCTATGCAGCTCCAGGTTAGGTGTTAACAGAGTCCTCATCAGATGGAGGAGATATAAGAGGACAGATAAATCAAAGGCTGAATATAGTGGTGGTTAAGCAGGATTTTTCTGAAAAATACAACAAAAAGGACTTTGGTTAAATCAATGTTATGCTTGTATGTACATAAACAAGGCTGCATCAGGACTGAAATTTATCAAAGTGAATGATGGATGGTTGATATCTTCATTGTGTTTTTAAAAACACAATAAAAAATTAAAAAATATATGATAAAACGCTAAAAAGTAATAGTAAAGAAGTTTGTTAGACAAGGATACAGTTTAAAATTTATTGTAAATTGTATTCAAATTTATTGTAGAGAGAGAATAACCAGTTTGTTTTTAGATGTTGAATTAATGGAGGGGGGTTGGAGATCACGAGAAGTCTATTTTAATGCAGTCTACTCAGACTGAGGCAGTGAACTGACTGTTGCCCAAAGATAAAAGGGAAGAATTGCTGGGTGTATATTGCCATAAATGAGTATATGCATAATATGCTTTGGCCTAAGCCATTAAGGTTTATAAACTAACAGCAGCACTTTACCATCTATTCTATACTCTAAGAATTAAAGAAACTTGAGTTTTTAAAAATGTATCAGCAGGATGCAATGTAGGTGAAATGAAAGTATCAACAACTTTGGCTGATTGGCTGACCAACTGCTCACATACTGCAGTGCCCAGTTGGGAAGCTATTTCTGTGTTTGATTTAGTTTATATCCAGCCACGCTCCAACATGTCAGGGTAGAGGCAACCAAACAGCTTTAATGAAATTTGCGGTTGTATCATTTGGCCTGAAGGTCTGAGAGAGATTTTGAGACTGTCCTGATCTGGAATTCCCTGCCATTAGAGAAGATCAATTTCAGCCTTAATTGTTACAAATTATGTTTTGTGTACTACTGTAAGAGCCATATCGGATATTAGCCGTCAAGCACTACTGTATCTACCTGCTGCTACAACGAAAAAATGAACTCGAACAAAATGATACAGATATCATTATAGATGCTGTAGCTTTACAAGCAGAACTGTTTATTACGGTGGCTTTTGAACTCATCTACTCTTGTTGGCAGAACTGGCCAAGATAGCAGCTGCACAAGAACATACAACATGAGCCTACATATAATGGATAAAATGGGCAAAAAGTAATCAGATCAAAAGAATAATGTCACCATTACAGCTAATCATTTTACTATTACTAAGAATGTGAAAAATAAGTACAGTATATATTACAAAAATATTAAATAAATTATGGCCCGCAAATAGATGATCATGTAAATAGGACACAAGAGACAAGAGAAAGAAAATGAATAAAAAACATGACGCTGTAATAAATAATAATCACAACAATTTAAGAGATAAATAGTACTATGTATGATATGAGAATAGCTTGTAGTTTCCTACTTAGAGAGGAGATGACTTTAGAAGTGAGAAGAGTTTGACCAGATCAATATATGAATTGAGCAGAGGTTTTAGTGAAATGTATTAAAATAATATACGAGAATTGTGATAAATTGGTTTTATAGAGACGACCATCTTTTTGAGCAGATGACATGTTATTATAAAGTCCGACTTTTGCAGATGGTAAACTATTTCTTCTCAAGAAATGAGTTATTCACTTTTGTGTCATAAGAAGCACTGAACTTGTTGGGCCACATTGTGAGAGCAGCTGTCCTATTCTAACTGAGAAAAAGACCAGCGCCCATGTTCCCCATCACCATAAGGCCCTAGCATGCATACTGCTCCACAGCCGAGCCTCGGGAGAACAAAAAAAACATATAAATTGATCTGAGGCTCCATGATCACTCCCAGAGAGACAATGCAGCATCTGGGGTCCAAATGTTGAGGGCTGCTGGGGGTCAAATGGCGTTGCAGAAGATACTGGGTCCACTATTACAATCCCCAACCTGCTGGGTTGAGGTCCAGTGGGAGGAGGGTCACCAGAGGCTGCAGATGATGCACAGGCTAACCAGGCTGCCGGGCCCTGTGCCCGGTCCAAAGCCCCAATTAGTTAAACTGTTTGACAGAGCCTCTTGGATATGCTGCCATCGAGCCTTTCTCACATATAAAACAATGAACAACATGTTCTTATTAACAAATCAACAGTCTGCCAGCAAAGTGTGAAACAGCCATCAACTCTGCTCAGAGAAGCTCAGGAAAGTTTATTTCATTACTAGGAAAAAATTTTAAGTGACAGGAAGTACTGATTCTGGAGCAATATTTAACTCTGACATTCAATTGACATGACATGACACCATTTATTGCTCTCGCATCTGTGGCTGATCAGGTGTCTAGTATTTGCTGGAAGGTAAAGGTTGCTCTGCAGTACTGGCACATCTACTGTTCATTTCATTGTATTGAATAGAAATTAATTTCATGTATAGATGAGCTTAGTATATGTGTAATGGTTGTTGCACATGCACTATGTTTTGCATAGCTGTTTATGCCCACAATGGGATATAGCTCATATTTTGTACTTCTGAGCTGAATTGGTCTTAAGCATATTTTCCCGTGGTGGTAGTGATGGTGTTGTTTTCTGCTACCTATCAAAATCATGTCTCTGCAGAAGGTTGTATTAGATATTAGTTTTGTTGTAGTATTCTTTGGCTGTAATATCGTAGCATATTTGTACTGGCGTGCACTTCATAAAGAATAGTTGTTCTAAACCAGTGTCAATACTTGTATTTTCACTGCGTTGGTAAGAATAGAATTCCATTTCAATTTGATATTAAACCAGAGAAAAACTTGAGGAGAGTGATGGGGTTAGTATAGCAAATGTCTCAGCCAGTGGCCAGGCTTTGGTCCCAGACCACTAGGCCATAACAACACCTCTCCTCAAGATCTTTTTAATGCTTTCAGGTCATTGACTGCACATCTCGCTCAGTCACAGTTTTGTTGGCTAATCTGACATTATGTGTAGAACAAATGTTATAAACATTCTGCAGCCTTAAACCCTGCAGAATTCATTCTGAATTATAAGGTCCATATTATATTTCCCACGGCTGCATGTCTGGTTTCAATGGCCTTTACTCTGGTTGAACATCACTGCAGCGTAAACATCAAACCAAGGGAATCATCCATCCGTCTACCAGAGACCCAGGCTACTGCTCCAGACCCTCCTCCCCTCGGCCTCCA
The DNA here is from genome assembly GCA_033238685.1 of Lates japonicus. Classification (NCBI taxonomy): domain Eukaryota; kingdom Metazoa; phylum Chordata; class Actinopteri; family Centropomidae; genus Lates; species Lates japonicus. The sequence continues at coordinate 30,693 of BRZM01000189.1, read as the reverse complement.
TCACACACGTTAGCACTTCCCTTACCGCTGACCCAGAAACGCTAAGGTATTTTCAGATGTCTGCGCCTCCAATGAAGAGTGTGTATGTGGGAGGGTGTGTGAGTGAGAGAGTGTGTTGTATAGAGATTTGTGCGTTAGTATACTTTCATAAAACTGTACTGCACTGCTTAAATCAGTTAGATGGTGTAATAAAAAGAGAATGAAAAGATATCTAGACTGTTTGTGTCTTGATAAACGAAAACAAACAAACCTCCTGAACTAAAGAGAGCTAAAAAGATGAGGGCTTGTTTTTCTTCACGATGGACGATGTTACATCACATTTAGACTCATTATGTCTTTCATTCTCCTTTTTATACCTTGCACAAGGTCAGCTCTCTCTGTCTCTCTTCTGTGTATGTCTTATTTTGATTAGGGAGGTAGTCCTTTTACAAGCTCATCAGAGTAGGTGAACATTGCAGGAGGTATGACCTCAACGGGCACTCAATGCAACCATGCTAGTTAGAGCAAAAGTAAAGACTTGAAGCTGAAATTCATATTGTTTTTGTGCTGTTAGCAGTGATGCCAGAGGACACTGATGCTGATCAGTTGTTCCATTTGTTGATACGATTTCAGGTTATTCTTGTTCTGGTTGACAGTAAGCACCAATAAAATCGTAATACTAAATTTGTTAATTAGTTTAAGGATAAAAACACTACATTTCAGATTTAAAGCAACATAAGTGACTCTAGTAAGTCTTGTACACACACACAAAGAGAATAATATGTATTGACCTAATTTGGTGACTTTCACTGAATCAGATTTTTCAAGGGCAATGTAGGAGGGCTGACCGTAATCCTTTGCAAATCTGACCACAGGCCTTTGAGTTACATGCACGTGCCAATAATAAAATTGAATCAAACTGTTATGGAAGCTGCAAAAAAACAAACAAAAAAAAACAGAAATGTGGTCAAAAACCGACCTCAGTCTGTCCTTATAGGAACAACCATCCCACACTGTTTCTATTTCTATTTCCGTGGTATTTCTATCCCTATTTCAGTCTTACTTAAGTGCTAGCACTGCTCTGAGTTATCACCATGCAGAAAATGACACTTGGCAAAGGATTGTAAGAATGATGGGTTTATTTCACTTGTTTATCATCTTAGAACCCTGGCAAGTTATTTTGCTTATCAGTCTCCAGAAATCCATAAATTGGAAGCTTGTTTCGATACATTTGATGAAAAAAGCAAAACTGCCTTGAAGCATTTTCTTTGTTTCATGGCTTTCATGTGCTAAGAGTTTATATTTTCATGTTTCAGGAGAAAGTAAATGAAATGAGGAGGATTAGCATTTTACATTGACATTTTTGACTAAAAATAGCAAAAAAAGTGTTGAAATAGTTCTGGACACAGGATAAAATACTCAAATGTGGGTAAGGATAGATTTCAAAACTATTTTTTTCCAGGGGGTAAAAACTATTAATTAAAAAGTATCTACATGTTTTGGTCTACAGGAGGTGAAAACTTTAATGCTCGTTATCTCAAAACTACAGTGAACCCAGCTGGAACCTTGTAATTACAATGCTATGGCATGTGATTCTCTCTCTTCCTGCTTACTCTGTCTCATCATTCGCTTTATTCACTGCTGTCTGGGAGCCAGCATGGCATAAATACCACGCAAGTAATTTAGACAAACATGAATGAGCGCATCAGCCCAGAAATGGTTTGAACAGATAGTGTGCATGCATATGATTCAAAGATAAGGTGAGACCTAGAAACAGAACGAGACATCCTTTCATCCCATCGGGGACATGTTGTATCTGATATAGACTTATTATAAGTCTGTCTTTCTGGGTGCTGATCATGGGGCGAGTGCTGTTCAGAGCAGTGATGCTCAACGTCAGTACCTCACAGAGCCATAAAAATGAAGCTGTGGGGAAATATGAAACAAACATAAGATTTTTCTCTCCCATTTTCTTGCTACTTTGCTTGATTAATTACCACAAAGCTCTAATATCTGCAAATAATACAATTCAGACAGCTGGTGGTTGTAAATTAGTATTATATAATGAACAGACCAAATAGGCATTTGTCACAAATCTTAGAAACAAGACAAATTTCATTCAGATCTCATGAATCATATTGCAGCCCTTCTAACATAATCGTGTGGCTGCCTTGTGGGTCTCTGCCCTGCGGCTGAGAACCTGCTCCGGATCGTCCCTCTGTCCCTGAGTCTTAGTGCCTCTCTGAGCATTCATCAAAGTGTCATGATGATCTCCTGAGGCTGAATTTAAGAGTTCCCCCCATTCTTTTTAAGGCACTTTTCTTTTTCCTCTGTTACCATCCAAGAATTCATTTGTTCATGGAAATTTTAAGGTGGACTCACCCACTCCCTCCTCAGGCACTCGTAGAGTGAATTCATGTAGACAAATGAGGTCCTGTTGTCTCCCTAATATGAGTCACAGTGTGTGATGGTGCTGGATGTAAATGGCAATTCCTCAGCTTGAATTTCCTTAAGAATATTTCCTGTTGTGTACTCTCACTGAGTGCATTATCATTCTATTTAAACACAGATCTGTGGTGAATATATGAGAATCAGGACAAATTTAAGCATCTTCCACAGCCTAAAATACACACACATCACAATTAGCTTCTACATACTGTCAAAAAGCATTACATCAAAATGCCATACAGTCAAGTTGCTTATGGCATACTTACATTTTACAGAAAACTGTGGTGTGTTTTGGATTAAATGGATATAGGCTAAATGAAATACATCCTGTGTCCATGAATGAACTGTTGTGCCTTCTCACAGTACATGTCTTATATATGTAAACAAAAACAGAATTTAGTATGACTATATCAAAAACTATCTCATTCCTGTTAAATATTAAAATATTTTTTGATGACTCATCCTGCACTCCACACTGTGGAAGTTGTGGGTTTAGGCAAACGATCCTATGCAATTGAATAGAGGGTGGTAACAAGCTCTGAGTCACTGTGGTTGTCCAGACATACCATGCTCACTGTCATACCCATTTTCTTCTCTTTTTTCTTTTTATTAATTTTGCAGCTTTATTTTTGTTGACATTTTCAGGTAACACAAAGGGGTTAATGTAGACAACATTATACTATCATACTTGCACAGGTAATGAGCCTGTTTGTCCCTACAGAAGGCTAAATATATTCTAACTACAGGGACCATTTCAACCAATTACTACCATGTATAGAAAGGTGAGGCAAGAGATATAGTAGCAGATGTGTGTATCACTTACAGAGGAAATAAAACAACATATAAACCGTTATTAAACAGGACCACTTTTTACTAGACATTGCTTGACTTGAGAATGATGTGCTGCTAGTAGATCAATTTAATGTCTGCCATCACAGTTACAGTGGTAATGTTGAAAGAACTGTCAGCCTGTGAAGCACTGATGCCACCATCATAACCCATAAAATCAGCCAGTCCAGGCAAATTGTGGCCAAGTGTTAGCATGCTAAACTGTGTCCCAGCAGCAGATGTCTATTATGTTTGTCATCAGGTCTACTTGAAATGATAAAAAGGCTTTGATGAGCTTTAGAGTGGGTTGTATAGTAAAAGTTTGTGGTTTGTGGTTTGTTTTTGTCATATGTGATTGGTGGAACTTGTTGGTGCCCCCACATAGCTTGGAAGGAACCTCTGCCTTGAGAACTCAGGGGACTATTTTTTCCCAAGTTGAGTCTCCCAGGCTAGAAGTAAATCCTCCCTCTTATTAACTGAAGACTCTAAACCCCTAACCATAGCCCCTAACCCTGTCCTTAACCATCTACATCCTAAAGCATTTGATCAAAGGAGTTTGCTGGGGGGTTAGTAGACAACCTTGACAAAAGGTTCTCCCTTAGAGGATCAGTTTAGTCCCTTCACCACATCAAAAGCTTAGCTGAGGCAAAAAGAGATTAAAACTTTGTCCAGTGTTAAAAATGGGGGTGTCATAATGAGGTTACAGGAGGGAAGGAACTACAAATGGGGCTCATTCATATGTGCATTCAAGTTTAATAGACAATGCAAAAGTGTGATGGTGTTTTTTGAGTGGTTTGACTTAGAAGTTGCAAGCAACTAACGTAAGGAAACGGGTCATAGCTAGACACATGATTGGTCCTCCACTAAACCTCAGGCCACTCAGAGTATCTGAACCAAAAGTCTCCAATTAGCAATTGCCCCTTATTTGAACTGTATGAAAACCAGACTGATAGCATGAGAAATTAATCCTCACATTGTTCTAATACCCATTTTATTATAATCATTATTCATGTGTGGAGCCACAGTATTTGTAAAACTAAAATCTGAATTGCATTGGACCTGTAAAACCTACAGAATGGGAGGTTTATGTGGACTACAAATGCCAGATAGATCACCTTAACATTGCAGCCCTAAGGGATGTTATAAACTGTGTGAGTTGAATGGAAATGAAGCTTTTGAGACATCATCCCAATGGGGCTATCCCAATTTCAGTCACCCACATTCAAATTACAGTACATCCAGGTCCTGAAACTTGTGATTGATATTACAGGAGCATAGTCTGACTTGTACAAGACACAAGGTTTGAAAGGTTTTTTTAGGAAAAAAAAAAGAGTTCCATCCTGATGTTGAGACAAACCCCTTGTGAAAAGTCTACAGTGGAAGGAGGAAGATGTGATTCGACTTGAATTTTAGTCCCAATGGACGTTTGCTCCCCTGGGTGATTCCTTGAGAGGGAGATAAGGCAAAGACAGAGGGGCAAAAAGAACGAACTGAAGAGATCCAACTTGACTCAAGTTTATTGAATTCACGCTTGGAGTCGTCCACCAAGCAAGAGCGGAGCTGACGTTTGACCGCTAGGCCTCATATCTCAGATGAGAGAGGAGAAGAAAGTTGTCGAGCCCGGCTGGCCTCAGCTATTGATTTCTTGGAGAATATATCAGTGCTGCTGCCAAGAGTCGCTTCTAACAGAAAGGAAGAAATATGGAGCCATTTTGGTGGTTCATTGGCCAGAATGTGGATGAAGGATTTTGACCATGTGAACATCAGCTTCCTTCTGGCAGTTGGGTTAAAAACTGTTTCTATGATGTAACTGTGCTGAAAAGACATATCATGGGAGATGTGTTTGAAAGAGGCTATTGCTGATAGTGAAGTGGTCATATTCAAGGTGGATTCAGTTATCTGTGATTGCTGTGCAACCTTTTAAAACTGCAAAATAGAATTAATATCCTCCCCCACATGTCAGAAATCTCAGCAGGTACTAAATAATAGTTTAGTCATTGGTATTGATCCCAGTGAAGTTGCAGCACATATACTGCAAGTGATACGATCATTATGAGTTTAGGGGGTAATAAACCTTTGTTAAGTTTTGCCTTCCTTGTACCCAGTGGTTGAACATAGCTAACTATGTTATCACAAGTGCTGCACAGAAGAATAGTTTTCATGTAATTTTACTATTTAGCTTTATTTATTTGAATATATCAACTTTATACTGCTTTATACTTTAACTAAATAATATTTATTTTATGGTTTTTATTATTATTTTCCTCAAACATATAACATGTTGTTATAATAAGCTTATAAATGTGATTCATATGTGATACATTACATTAAACTTAACAACACATCATATAAAATATGATACATAATTAAAAGGACCATGTAAAATATAATACAGTTACGTAGTACAGTAAACAACAATAATACCTCAAATTAGCTTCACCCAGACAAACTATAATATTTACATGCTTCTTAAATACTGAAGTCTCAGTAATCATAATCTGATAAATATATGATCTGGCCAGCCACACACCCCTCTCTGCTTTTCTGTTTGTCAGTGACCTTCATCAAGAGCAGTTAACTGTCAGTTATATTTCATATTGCAATACAATTGACTGAAGACATTAGTGAATACTTTGGCACACTGCAGAAAGAGCTTGAAAACAGTGTCTCATTTTCTACTTATTGAGTTGAGAATTGATTTTGAATTGAATTGTTACACCAAGAATTGGAATCAGACTGAATCGTGAGGTACCCACCCCTCCTTCTTTTCATGCATTACATATTTTGCTGGAAGTATTCTTCTTTTTATCCATCATTCTCATGTACATTTATTCAAGTGATTTTTTTAATGCAGAACTTTTGCTAGTAATGGAGTGTTTTTACATTCTGCTATTACTACTTTTACTTGAGAAAAGGATCGTACACTTGACACATGACTGAATCTCTAATTACAGTCCCATTTCATGTCACTCTTTCCTTCTGTCCTATTTTTTGTGCAGTTTTATTACAGCACACACTCTATTCTATTAGAACAATTCACCTGTCTTAAAAGAGCATTCTAAAGAAAGCAAATGGTCTATATTTTACAGCTTCAGGAGTTTAACTTGCACCGACTGCTCAACAAAGGGAAATGATTAATTAGTGGTAACATGATTAATTAGAAGGTACATCAAGTAAACAAAGAGGGAATGTAGATTGAAAACTTAGCCCCATGGCCTTATTAACAAAGACCTTCTTCCCATTTTGTGTGTGTCTGGAATTTATGTTAGCATGCAGTTTTTGCCAGTCTTTGTAATATTAGTATGCATGTAATGATGCATGATTATATGCTCTTGTCTAAACATACATCATAGAATTTGTGACTTTGCATATGTAGCATCTAGGTGTGTGGGACTGGATTTGTATGGATGTGTCCACTTATTGACAGTGTGTGTGTGTGAGAGATATTGCATGTCTGTGCATCCGCCGATAAGCACGTCTGGAGAGACCACAGCCACTAATGTATTCGTACCGCTCACACGTGCTGATTAATGACTTGGTGGTTAGTTTAGAGATCCAAGGCTCAGATACAGTAAGACAGACTGATTGCCTAGCTTTGGAGACCAACTCATCCTTAAAGCTTGGGTTAGAGAGCAACAAATTACATCTCACATGATCAGAGACTGGACTTCAAAGAGAAAAAGCAGTAAATGCTCAGAGGGGGAAATGGCCTTGACATGTTTTTTTTTTATTTCTTTCTTTTTTTTTTTTTTTTAACTTTCCCGCCTAGTCAAATGGCTCACAAGGAAGTCTCTGTTCCCTCAGCAAGACTTTATTCTCTGTCCACATTGGCTCAGATATCTAATCCTCATTCTGATTCTCAAAGGGATGCTGCCTTTGTTTGTCTTTATACAGTCACAAAAAAGCAAAAAGGTGGTGTTGACCTCTGAAGTACATGTGGAATTTACTAAGAGGTGTTCTCTCTATCGTTTATCTTCTTCTAGGGAGCCGAAGAGCAACTTGATGCTCATATTGAACTGCAGGTTTTTTATTTTATTTTTTTTATAAAGCATTATTCTTGGTGTCATGGTTTTTTTCTGTATAAATCAATAGGACAAAGCTCCATCTTCCCTCCGGATGTGTAACGTATGGATGATTTCTACAAGATGTGCTACTTGCAAAAGCTGCATTTAAAGCATCTTTTCACCCTTTTTATACCACTGCACAAACAGTCTCTCCAAAATCAGCATGGTATTACCCAGAAATCCCACTTTTGGGACTTTAAACAGGTCAGCAGCTAGTACTAATTAATTACTCTGTCTGAGTCACTTTGTCTATTATTTCTGCAATCAGCCACCAGTAGAAATTCAAACACACCGTCATTTAGTATTCCCATTCAGGACAACCAAATTTAATCAAATAATTAACTTCTTTAATTTTGGCTCCGCTGGAGTCTAGGCTCTGGCATGACTTCAAGTGCACGGTGGAATGAAAAAGGAGGTTAAACTAAGGATCAGCAGGGAAAACAAACAAGCCAAGCAATAAATTCAAATTAAAACGCAATAAAGAAGTGTAGTTCATCCTAATGCTTATCAAAAGGCTCAACTCATATTTTACTACAGTAAGAATCTACCTCTCCATTCGATCGCAATTTCTCATTCTATTGTAGTGACATGGTCCCATTCTTCCAAAGAACCTTGTTCAGAGACTTCTTGCAGCACTGATTAATCTAATCTATCTCTGTAACTGAGGAGACTGCTAATTTTTCCTTATATGTTGGTAACTTTATAAAGTCACAATCACCGTAGTGAATAATTATAAGCTTTTAACAGATGAAAAGATGTTCTCAGCAGAAGAAACACAGTAGTGGATTGAAATTTTAAATTGGCTTCATTAATATGTGACATAGCATTTTAAGAGGACAGGTTAAGAAAACATAGTGACCTCTTTTTTAAATTATGGATTTTATTCATTACAAATGTTTGCAAGCAGGTTTAGGCATTATAAGGTTAAGGTCATAGGGAGGAGAACAGGTCGGATGGTTGGGCCAGTTTGACACAGGTGACCACTTGAAGGCCCAGCTGAGGATGTACTTCCTGTGGCAGCTGAAGAAGTTCAACCTACCATTGACAATGATGGCGCACTTCTACAACTCCATCACTAAGTCCATCCTCACCTCCTCCAGCACCATTTGGTACACTGCTGCCACAGCCAAGGACAAAGGCAGACTGTAGTGTGTCATCTGGTCTGCTGAGAAGGTGACTGGCTGTAACCTGCCCTCTCTCCAGGACCTGTACTCCTCCAGGACCCTGAGGAGAGCAGGAAAGATCATGCCCAACCCCTCCCACCCTGGTCACAAACTTTTTAAGTCACTCCCTTCTGGCAGGAGGCTGCTGTCCATCAGAACCCAAACCTCACACCACAAGAACAGTTTCTTCCCATCTACAACTGGCTTCATCAGCATAGTCTAGGTCCCCCTGTTCTGACACGGAGTCTTACACTCTTATTACTGCTTTTTGTCTTTTTACTTTTACTTTTTTTTTTTATCTCTCTGTTTACTATCACTGTTTTTGGCACCAACATACCAAGACAAATGTCTTGTGTGTGTAAACTTACTTGGCAATAAGGTCTGACTCTGTGATTCTGATTCACTGTTCAGATCCCATTGCCTACCAGTTGTTAGTGTTAACCAAGATCCAAGTTGTGCAGAAACCTAAGCAACCCTTAATCATAGCAGTGGGAGTTTTGAGTTTTGATAGTTTTGTTCCTGTAACGGTCTATTGCCACAGTTTTAACAGATCACGTTTTGTAGTCTTGAAAATAATTACAGAAATTACAGTAAACAGTTACCTTTACTAGGCCTTGTGGTTAAATATAGTGTCCCTTAGATCTAAAATTTTAGTTCATCCTGTTCTGAAAATCTGTGTACTGCCCTAATATAACTTTTTCTAAAAGTGAGTCACTTTCAGAGATATAAATGCTTAAATTAAGAAAGTCCAGCCTGCGTACCACGTCACTGCTCACACTGCTTTCTTGAAATCTTGAGCTATATGTTTAGTATTATTGACTGTCCTATACTGGCCATTCAAACTTACACTATGGAAAATTACCCAGTATAAAAAATTCCTGCTGTCGAGATACCCAAAACATTTTCAACAACTTCTTCTGAAATATATTTAGATGTATTTCTGTGTTCTCGTCCTTCCACTCTATGAACCTGTTCAAACCCATTACTAGTGTTTTAAAATTACATCAAAGAGAGAGAGAGAGGGAGAGAAAAGCAATTCCTTTATCCAAAATTTTTCTAAGGTGCCTTTTCCCTCACTGAAGTGTAATTTTACTGTGATTTAGCTGAAGAGGATCATAGTTTTGAAAAGTCATCTGAGCGTTAACAGCCGCTTGAATGGCGGCAATGGCCTGGATTTACAGTCCAAAGTGGAATATAGTGAACATTAAGCTGGATATATGGGAGAGCTTTGTACCTTTTCATTAGAGCCAGTGGTCTGGCCAAAATAGACTTTATTAACCCAGGCAGCAGCAGCACACATACACACACATGCACATACTAAGGCCACAAGCCAATATCACATCTTTTAACAGACCAGAGGAAATGTCTGTTTTTGTTGACTCGTTGCCATGATGGTTTAAAACCCCATTCTTAAACAGTAAAGTGGTGATTGCATCATTGTGGTAGTGAGAATAGGAGTCGGCAGGCGTGTTTATTAAAGGGGAAAGGTTTGAGCACCTTTCCCCTTTAATAAACACTTCAGTGTGTTAGTACTGGAAGAAGTATTTATGCTAACAAGTGGAACCTGCACCACCAGTATCAAGTGTAGTATCATCTGATGTATTGTTTAGCTGTTGTGTCTTTAAATCAGTAACTTGATGGTATCAAGAAATTATCGCCAGGTCTACTGCCTCCTCTCTGATTGTAAACTACTGATGCCATCCCTTAACGGTAATACACATTGGCCATGTGGTTGAGCATTATGTAATTTGTAATGTGCTGACTCATGCATGTAACACTAACATATGTTTTATATAGATAAAAGAAGTAGGCAAAGTTCAGTAGCTGGGATGTGGCAAACCGGGGAGCAAATTTGATTAAAGTGTGGAGTTTCTCGAGAACTGGTGTGTGTTAAAGCATGGAAATAGGACAGTGATGTGCCCTTTGAATTTGACGGCGCTGGTGTGTAGGCTTACACTGCATGTCTGCACAGGAGACATACAGTAGGGTGACTAGCACATTAGTAGCGCAGCAGTAGCGTTAGTGCTTTGTGTGTGTCTACACAGGAGGCGTATGGGCACAGTATTGTAGGTCACCTGCATTTTGGCAGTGCTCAGAGCCTAACACACAATCACTGTAGCTACACTATAAAACAGAAGAAAATACCCTCAAAGCATAAAAGTACATGTCAGGTTGCATTTATGTCTTTATAGCACAAGGAAAAGGTGAGCTGTTGCGTGGCCAGTGTAGACAGCTGTCAGACTTGAATGAGACTACAAAACTCATAGTTGGAACACTTTGTGTGTAGACACGCTGTTTTATGAAACACGGTGGGTGTGGGTGTCATTAGCTGCTGGTGTGTATTGTCCTTTAGATTTTCAGCCAGTTAGTAGAAGACACTTTTTAGTCTGATGAGTCTCTCTCACTTTTTTTTTTTGATTTTTAACTGGGCAAAGTGGGCAACTGCACTTGGGCCTCAGATACCCTGTTTTATCACATCAGTCATTTTTGCTAATTTGTTGAAAAATTATAATAATAAATATTATGTTCAAAGCAGGGCGGCACGGTGGTGCAGTGGTTAGCAATGTTCTCCCTGTGCCTGTGTGGCTTCCTCCCACAGTCCAAAGACATGCAACTTAGGTTAATTGGTGACTCTAAATTGCCCGTAGGTGTGAATGTGTGTGTGAATGGTTGTTTGTCTCTATATGTTGGCCCTGCGATGGACTGGCGATCCGTACAAGGTGTACCTCGCCCAATGACAGCTGGGATAGGCTCTAGCCCCCCCCACCCCACCCTCCCTCAACCCTTAACAGATAAGCGGTATAGATAATGGATGGATCGATGGATGTTCAAAGCATAAAAGCGCTGCCTGGCTTCTGGCATTTAGCAAAGCTGTTAGGTATGGTTTGTGGGGTGTGTGCGTCCCTCTCTTTTTAGGTTTCTTTTACATTTTTGAATGCCGTCAGTTCCATTTTATGGTGCCAGATGCAGCTGCGAATTAAACCTTGGTTATTTCATTCATTATCCTAAAGTAAAACATAAGAGAATCACAGCCCATAGGCCCAGAGGGGACAGTGAGTCTGTATCTGTGGTAAACTCAGCAGCATTTGGAGTGGAAATATGCATTGTTCTTTGTCATTTCACTTGACAGTGAAATTAGACCACAGTTGTTTTAATTGTAGCTGAAGTGGTGGATAGCTCATAGCTCATTGTCAATGACATAATAGGTTTTATAGCAGGAGCTCTTTGCCCACACAGTAACACAAAATGAGTATATGTAGTATCTGTTCACCATCACCCCCTGCACCTCCTGTACAGTAGTAATAAATAAATTGCAGGTTGACATTCATTCAAGGTTTATTTACACTTGGACAGGGGAATAAGAGCCTTCTCTCGTAACTGTGCCTTACTAGAGTGGCAAAACAACTATTTAAACAAAAACAAAAAATTCTGCAGTGCACAAAAAAATTAACTTTGGTGGTATGGATGTAATCATGCAGCATGTGGGTAACAGATATGTTGTCCCTGCTGCCTTCAGTATCCAAAAGCGTGAGAATGACTGTGACATCCCTGCTGTAGACGCCACCTGCCCTCTGAAAACAACCCGAGGCCCAGAGAAGACGAGTTCCTGGGAGTTTGGAAAATGTGAGGATGGCATGAATGCAGCTCTGTGAATCCAACTCAAACTTTTCTCCCCAAGAGAAATCAAACTGAATGGCTTTTATCTCATCCTCTGAAAACCTAAAGAATAATGTCTAGGTGAAACACTCACTCACACTTTCAAACAGATGAACAAAGCAGCAGCCAGGCAGGCACTAAAAATGATGCACTTTCACTAAGCTTTGTGTGCAATTCATGGTGAAATCAGCAGTTTTGGGCTCAATAAATAAGATGGAAGGAGTGTAGAACTGCCCCCCTTGTATCCAGTTAGCTGACTAATCAGTTGCTGTGGTATTTTCTTAATGAGGAACAAGCTACTAGTCATTCATCATTACCAGAAAATGATATCACAATAATACTCACAAAAATGCTCAGCTACGTCTGTAATAATAAGCACTGTATTTTTATTATAAAGAGTGACTGACTTTAGATTAATCACAAGAAAAAAAAATGTAGTGAAGGGCAGTGCTAAAGGAGTTAGAGTTGCTATAATGACTGGAGCATGTTCTCCTGTAGTTTTGTGCCTTAGAGCTAATAAACTTAACAAGGACGTTCAATGCCACTGATGTCAAGCAGCACACTTATAGAACATTTACATGTGCATGTTACCTCAGCCTAGCAGGATGATGAAGGTTTGGGTGGAATAAGTGGGTAGTTTTATTCAATCAGAAATAGTTTTAGATGCAGTTATAATGACTCCTTTTCTTTTCATGTTATCATGGCAAGTACCAACACGCTGCTCTTCATTCAGAAGCTTCCTAAATAGGGGTGTGACGGTGCACTCAGCTGACAAAACGAGACAATGCACGATATCGGGTTCACAGGAACGAGATGAGATTTTAACCCTATTTTTAAGAAAACTTCAATGACAAAATAAATGACTGGAAAGAACAGTGCAGGTGCATTTTGAAATGAGTTTCTAACTTCTAACTGAAGCGTGTGACCTTCTAACTGAACTCCTTTCCTCAAATAGAACATAGAAAATAAAGAGAGAAAAAAAATTAAATTAAATAAATAAAATAAAACTAAATTTTTCTTAGTCTTATTTTTAAGTGCAAACAGCAATCAAAGTACTATCAAGCACAATATGCAAATTGTAAAAATCACACATAAAAATATTCATGTTCAAAGCCGTGTTTCACTCCTGTGCCTGAATTCTTCGCATGTGTACAACAAAAACTTCTCTAATTATTTACAGCTTCCACAAAATCATTAATTAGGACAATGGAAATTTGTGCATTGAATCCCCACAATATGATTAAAACTAAAAGTTGATAAATATTATATACTGCTTAGTCATACTGCAAAATCAAAGAATATTATCCGCACATGTACCTATTGTACTTTGATTTTATCATCAGGTTCTACTTGTAGTTTAAAAATGTGAAAGTGGTTTTCGTATGTTTTCTACACTTTATTCAAAAGAATTTTGATATTTACTACTGCACAAATAACTGTACTTTACCTTGTCCAGTACTGCCTTGAATCTGGATTTCATTATAGCTTCCTGCCCACAGGCTGAGCAGATCCTGCGCTGTACTGTTCCCTCCCTTACCATTTTAAAGCTCTTTCAAGGATAGCTATGTGGTCTATGAATGTAAATGAATACAAGATCTGCCATTTGGTGTCCACTTTGATACCAGGAGCCTCCATTGAGTAGCATTAATGCATTTTTAGCATTCAAGCTACTGTGTAAATCTGCGGGGAATGGAACTTTGTAACCCTGAAAGTGTCAGCACTGTACAAAATGCAAAATATGATCCAGCAATTTCCAGTCATCTGTGCTGAAATAAATTCTGCCAGCTGAGGGATGAAAAAAACCTGAAAATGAAAGCCTTAAATAACATGCTCACTTCACATTCTATCCATCTATTTGAGGCTGACCTTAAAAGACAAGACAATATGTAAGAAAATGGGAGGAAAAGGAGTTTTAACTCAAAGACTGAAGGCCTGTTGTCAGCTGGATGACACATTCCTACGGCACTATGTTTCCCCATAGTTTTAAACTGTAAATCCAGCAGCAGACACAGACAGAATCTTACTTCCATTGTGACCTAAGATGTACTGTATT
>BRZM01000189.1:0-16101 GCA_033238685.1 Lates japonicus | reverse complement strand
GTCTGTGTGAAGGTCTATCTAACTAGCGGACTACCACTAATCATTGTTTGTCCAAGTTTTCCAGAAACCTGGACTTGGGGACACTAAACTCAAAAATCATATTCATAATGGATCTGAAGCACTGCATTTTCTTCAAGGGCACAGACCACAAGTACTTATGATTTATACAAAGACAGATAAGGATGCGCACACAAACACACACTCCACTCACACTCTATCTGTAAATCCTGAGGCCTCTGGGATTGACAAACTGAAAACCATATAAGGAGCTGGAGTGAGCTCAGAGCTGTTTGTTAGGATTATACAAGATGAGGCTCCTGGAAAATATCAATAGACTAGATTAGTTGTAGTCATCCCTGAGGGGAACCTTGGATCTAGCAAACAGCAGCAGGTAGTAATGGGGTGAATCAAAGAGGAATAGGAGATGGCTCAGACAAGGTCAAATGACGGTTTTAAAGTTTTGCTCTCTGACATAAAACTGCTTAAAAACATGAATTGTCATTGTATATACAGCTCATAATCTTAACTGTGGAAAAAAGAAGGTAACATCACAAGATGAATTTTAGGAGAAAAAAAGCTTATTTACTTTCTTGCCAAAAGTTAGTGAAAATGAAACTACTAAAGGCAGCTGGTTGGCATGACTAAGCACAATGACTGGATACAGGGGGAAACAGCTAGTCTGGGTCAGGGGGTTGTGTGCCTTTTGGCAGTTCCCCCCATTTCTAGTTGTGCTAATCTAATATTAGCTATATACTAATATTATATTTATTTGATTATCTTCTCATCTAATTTAACCACACCACAAGGCGAATAAACATATTTCCCTTTAATAGAGCCTTAACTACCCACTGTATAACTGATTAATCTGTATTTGCCTGTAATTTTTTACAACCAATCGATCATTTAGTCTGTAAATTCAAGAAGACATTTGCTTGGGATCAAATGTCTTATTTTGTCAGCCAAACTGTCCGAACCATATGAGATATAAAGATATTCATAAAACAGCAAATCCTCATATTCTTAGGTTATCAATATTTCTTACTAAAAATTATCTTTCAATTTACTAATTGTTTAATTGAGTCAGCCCTACTTCTTAAAAAGTAATTTTGTTAAGAACACCTAAGTAATGTGAATGGAAGTTTACCCAAATGATTTAGAGATTTATTCTTCACATAGCGTTTGTAGTGAAAGTGCACAGAACAGTGAAATGCACACTTATAATTTTATAATAATAATAATAAGAAGAAGAAGAATGACAATAATAATGATAATAATTAGAATAATATTAATAGAACAGAGAGAAAATACACAGACATGTTAATGTCAACCACACTGTAACTAAACAATGCACGATTCCAAACTTTACCTTAAAGTTAATTCTAGTTGTTCAAGGACTCTGCTGCTCTCACTTCTCCCTGCTCTACTCTGTGACTTGAGATAAAAACTGCTTGTCATTTCTTTGTCTCTAATTAAATATGCTGCTGATGCTGTTTAGGCCTATTCTCAATTGGAAAGGAAAATTGCGACCTCAGTGGAGCTAACCTGGATAAATGAAGCTCAACTGAAATGAATAATAAATACTTGAATATATTTTCTGCAAGCTTCGGTCTCTAGCATTTGTCCTAACTAATTGTCACCGACTACAGCTCTTTTCAATAACAGCATCAAACTCTATCCTGACCTGATACACTTAAACTGTGTGAGTACTAAAAGGACTGGTTCATCCATGTGTAAACTTCAACCATAGATTAATTTGTAATTAGAATAAGAATTGCTTGCATTCCAGCTGTGAATGTAGAAATTTGCAACACAGGGTTAAAGATTCATTTCCAAAAAGGGCCACCCATGCCCATGTTTCAGTTGGGTTATTTTATCCTAAACATTTCAGAATACCCAATCCCCTTAATTTCAATTTATTTATCAATCAGTTTTAAAGTGATGATCTATCTTTTAAGCCCTTTGTAATTTTTTCCCACAAGTAGGTGGGCCTAAAAATGGAGCTCTGTCAGCTCATGCAACAATATATCTTGACAACTACAGGCACGATTATCATGAAATTTAGTGTGAGGATGACAGAATGACATTTTATTACTTTGGTGACCCCTGATGCCTTGTCTAGCACCACGATCCAGTCAGGATTTCCTCCAAGTTACACTGAGAAACTTATGACTACATTTCCATTCATTCAACTTTGGAAACTTTGCTTTTAATATTTATGATCCCCACTTGATGATTTACAATGACCTCCTGACCTTAACTGGCCATTAGACCAAAATTAAAAGATGTACGCAATCTCAAAATCTAAAAGATATATTGCCCTGAAATCTTCATGATCCCCAGAGGACACTTCACTTACCAATAACTCTTTAGCACTTGACACTCTATTAGCTCCTCTCCAGTGCCACCCTCAGGACAGATCTGACGATTGTAGAGCTTCGTGAACTAATATGAGAGCTGCACATAACATTATTAGTAGATTTAGGTTTTTTGTTTGTTTTTTGACTAACCACCAAGACATGCATGTCAACTTAAAATGCAGGTTTAAGTTTTCAAAATTGTCCAATGCAATTAATAAGAAGACAAATGTTGTGTAGTCTGAACCAGCATAGAAAAAGATTATCTGGTTATTATCTGGTAAATAATTCAGAAGAGACCCGTCTAATGTATGTATGTCTCTGCATATTTGTCTCTTTTAGCTCTATCTCTCTATCTGATCACAGCTATACTGTGTAATTTACCCTTGTTTCTATTTCCCACTGACTCCACACTCATCAGGATGATGTAGGGCGAACAAGCATCTTGTATAGGCGTTATGCCACTGAACAGATGGCCCCGCTTCGCTATAGGCAAGAAATAATACCGATTTATTCCATAAGGATCTGACACCTTTGCAGTGTGATGTACTCTAAGTGGAAAAAGACACTTTCCCTTCTGCTAATGCACTTGAACCTGTGTTTGACACCCTCTTATTCACACCAGCAGCCTGCACTATTCAAGGTCAGAGACAAGGAAAAAAAGAAAACAGGTCATGGCTAGAGATCAAATGAAATTGCAGTGATTGAGTGTGCTGAATTACATTAACATTTATTTTTCCAAAGGAAGAGTTTTGTTGAGCGTGTTCAGAACCACAAATTACTTAAACAGGGCTGCTCAGAGTTCAATAGCAGATGATGGTGGAAGCTGTACTCCTCTGCTCCCTGTGTGTTTTCCCCTTATTTCTTTGTGGAGTTGGGTGTTGCTTGAAAACATTCAGCCTCCCTGGGGAAACTAAAGCTGTAAAAAAGAAACACTGGCAGAGCTTAACCTAGTGTATAGGGAATCACACTTAAAGATATCTTATGCCTCATTAGATCATAAAACATCAAATGGAGAGTGGAAAAAAACATTCACACACAAACATGTTCTACATTCAGTGACTTTACCGATGAAATTTGACTGGACAAGTGAGTTTTAAATTGCCAGTTGCCATATGACCAACAATAAGAGCAAGTGTCAAGGTCATGCTTCAGAATAAATCACCAACACTGCAGTAATTCTGGATTTGAACCATTCCTGCACAGTCACAATAAATGAAAGGGCCTTTTTCCATCCTATTAGGTTGATTTTTTTTAACGTAATGATGATGAGTCACTATGAACACCTATCAAAAATATAATATTCCTTTTCTATATAGAGTAATTTGATGTAATGTAATCAAACTGTTTTACTTTGAGTTTACTTTTGCTCTCGTTGAGTTGTAGAAGTGGGTGAAAATGCAATTTCAGTCAATTAATACCATCACGCCGCCGTTCTATTAAACCACCTTTACTAACAATTGATATCAAATTGCTTTACACTTTTGAATGATCTCTCCCTGTAGGTTATAATTCACAGGATTTATATTCATTATTTTCAGAGAATGGCTGCTGTGCCCAGTCATTCCAGCATCTCTAACTCTTTGTTAGTACAAATGATGAAACATTGAGCTGAGGAAAGAAATAGGTTTGATTTAGAGGAGGTGCAATTCTGTCAGATCATCAGCCAAGTAGACCCTGAGTTGACTCGCATTTTGTCAGTCTTGTCTCAAAATTACTGCAGACTAACTGCAATGAAACAGAAAGGGGTGACGGAAACTCCCTGCTTCAACGCTTTCAACTCTGGTGCTAAATATTAGCGAAATCAGCCAAACTACTTTTAAACTAGACACTGGCACAACCTCCTCTACCGTTCAGTGCGGTTGACTCTTCGGCTCACAGCGCTGTCAGCTGCCAATTAGGAGACACACTTAGAGGGGAGCTGGGATTTTGTAACCGAACTAACAACAGGACATAGTCTTTATTTCACTGACTACATGGAAATCTGCCACAAAAGTAAAGAAAGCATTAAACATGAGTCTTATAGGTAAAACATTAGACTCGTGTGAACTAGCAGAAGAGTAATATATTTCTCCTAATCAGAGGTAAGATGTACTGAAGAAAAAAAACATAATGTTGAGTATTTATTAAAATATTTATAGATAAGGAAAAGAGAAAAAGGTCCAACATTTCCCCCAGTCATCAATGTTTCTCCTCACTGTCATACCCTTCTCCTGCCTCATGGAGTGTGATGGACACTCTTTATGGATGAAAGCTGATGGGAATGGAGGTCATGTAGAGTGAAATGACAGTATGGCTGCCCTGAAGCATCGTGGTCATCAGTGGGTGAAGGCACAGACATGTCCAACGCTTGAAGCAAGAAATACACGTGTGGCATTTTGGATGCAGAAGATCATTCTGACAGGAGCCATTGAACTGAGCTCATCCTCAAACTATCTCTGCTATTATTTTAACAGAGGCGGGGGAGCTTGTATTTTGGTTCCTGTGTGCACTTAATGCCATTTCTCAGTAGGGATGGAGATACTCACTGAGAGAAAGTGTGAGCCACCGTGACTATTCAAGCTGCCCTGGCACGGTGCACGTGTTTTCCCACAGCACAGTAAGGTAAAAGGTGTTGATGATGTGTTGGGGGTGTGCTGGTGTGATCTCAGTAGATCCTGTCCCCTGAAGCTCTTCTGACATCCAACAGCTGGTCAGTTTTACAAATTGCAAGAGAAACAGTAACGCAGAAACAGCCACAGTGAACTTAGTAAAGAGCATCCAACATGTCCATATCTTGGATGTGGGCCTTTTTTAAATTGAAAGATAGCACTGCTAACAAAGTCTGCTGACTCTCAGCTCTGCAAATGCTGAAAGTGATCTGTAAACAGTAAACAGGCAGATAAAGGGAACAATAAACACAATAAATGGAACTCCAAAGCCCAGATGGCGTCACAGTTTGGCAGTGAAATAGCCCTGAAATAAAGCAAGACCACAACAGCACGGCTCGACGTGGGTTGGTCTTGGATAGAATATAGCTTGCTGCATCTCAGTATTGACTTGAAATAAACTGGAGCAGCTTTTGGAGGTGACATGGAAGGTAACCTCGACTATGGGCCTGGTTTTATCCAGAGTATCTCACAGGATCAATACTTAATGTGTTTCCTGCCGTATCTGAAGCATAATGGTTTCCAGGCTCATTAACTTTGTTGCACAACATTACTGTATGTCTCCAGCACTGCCAGTGACTCATGGCAGAAAGTAAAACCTCTATAAATTAAAAAAAAAAAGCAAGGCAGCCTTCACCAGTCATCCTTACTCAGAGCAGAGTCTACATATGCAGCACATCCAAAATGAATTTACGTGGTCCCTAACAAAACAAAAAGAGCTTTGTTCAAAGAGATTAGCAGACAAATCCATGTCATATTAATTTAGACATTCGTGTTTTGAGTATCACAGCTTCATCAATTTTCCCTTCATGATTTGTTCATTTAACACTTTTTGTCCTGCGTTTCTGAGCATCCCAGCAGTACTTGCCTCCACCTGAAGATCTGCAGTTGCACACAATGGTGAAGTAACCTCGGTAAAGACAATTACAATAGAAATATGTGTGCAGTGTAGTGAATGTGTTTAAATATGTACATTGTTCTTTAACCATCTTGAGTCCAACTATGTATTAATATTTTGATTTTTAAACCCCTTTTGAATTGCCCTTACCCCACATGCATGGCATCCTTTCTTCAGTTTAACTTAAAACTAAAGGGTAAAGCTGCCAGAAACCCACAATTCATGTTTTTTTTTGTTTTTTTTATCTTCTGCATATATAAATGTGTGAGAGCTGCGCATCAGCACTCTTACTGGTTTGCTCGGCTTGTCCCCAATTCTGGACACTTACAGTCAGTTTCCGTTTTCTTATTTCTCCACTATTCCATCTCCAGAGTAAGTGAGAAAACAAACAGCACAAGCAGCCAAATATCCTGGATATTAGAGATTGTAACACCCTGATTGTCAGTGTAACACATTAACACATTGTACACACACCATTTGATTTATCCCTATCTGAATTAAAGTCCTAAAGTCAGAAAATATATTGTAATTAATAGCAAATAGCAGGCTGGAATCTGAAACCTCTTCTTTCACTCCGGAGACCATAAAAGGGAAAACAACAGTCTATCTGATTTGCAGGAAATTTTTTCCTCAGCATGTGACAAACTCATGAAGAAATCTTAATTTATTTCAGTGATACTTTTGATTTGAATTTGAAGGAGCTGAACTGAAACTACATTTCTGAGTGTAGAATCAGATCAGTTTCCTCTGAATGTACAGTTATACCTACCTCCAGTTATACCTTCCAGAGACAGATGACCTTTTTATAATTCCACCAGGACAATAACGTTAGTCTGACAGAGGTTTCAGATTGACCCTTTTCACTTCTAATCCTTAAAGCTTTGGGGACTTACAGTACAATGTGACAACAATCTGATGACTCGATTTTCTGACCTCGAGTGACCACGTTTGATTTCAGGTAGACCAGAAAGAGCTGCAGGAATAAGCTGATCACACACACACACTTAAAGTAAAGTGTACATGTACACCTTTCTCCCAACATTGGAGCACTTCTGGTGAATACTGGATGGAGTGGTGGGGAGGCTTTTTGAGGAAGAGCTCTGAGAGAGAGGGTGGAGTAGAAATGGATGAAGCCAGGGGGAAAATGGAAAGTGACGGAGGCTCTCTCTTTGTCTTCTGCCCTTAAGTGCTGAAGTCGATTCAGTTCAGCTGAATTCAACTACCTGCAGTTCATATCAGGTTCAGACTGACAGACCTTCACATGGATGTACTCCGGCATTAGTTGATTAACACAGACAGACAGAGCTACTTCACAGCACTCAGAAATGAAAGTAATTGAGAGTGCCACATTCATTTTCTCAGTACCATTACCTGGAGGTCATTGTTGGAATAAGGATAATCAAATTAAGAAGTTTTCTACGCTTGAAGACATTTCAGACATGCGCACACGTGAAACTACCTTTAACCGGGAAACCTCTTGTGATAGTTTTATGGATCTGTCTTAATCCCATGCAGATCTGCCCTGTCCTCAGTCTCTACAGTGACTTTTCAGTTGCAGATTGCGTACAAGATTTTACTAAATGCAGAAGTCTCATAGTACTAGTTTTGCATGAAATAGCACAAAAGCTGGGCTTCCAACAGGTGAACAGCAACAAGGCCTCGGACCCTAAAGTGGCCCTAAGTCTCCCTTTCACTTTGTCTTGTAGCTAAAATCTCGGTGTTAAGATTTAAGGTTGATTATTTTAGTTTATCTTGTATTTACATGGTGGATTTGACTAAGAATTTTACATTGACATTTGTGTTGAATGGGAGAAATGGGGGAATTGGAAGGGGCCAGTCAGGGCCCCCTGGTAGGTTAATCCAATCCTGCATAGTGATACAGTAATGAGATCCTCTATTTTCATAAGAAGTCCTTTGTTTTACAGAATGTTTTCTTCATATGGCAGGCCAAGACTAAAAGAAGCTGCAGCGGAAATTAATGAGAGTGCTGAAGTGATTTTAGGCGTAAATTCAGGAGGCTCATCAATCTACTTATAACAGTCCTAAAATTTTAATATAACGCAGTCATCCTGTAAATTACATGTGATCTCAAGGTCAAAGTCTTGAGTTTTGGAATGCAACCCAACCCCAGCAGCTCCTGACAAATGTTTAGGTTTCATGTTTGGGTTTCATTATTTGGGTTTCAGGTTGGATTTGGGCGTCTTCAGTAGAGGAACATTCTGTCCTTATTTGACCCCTAATCGTGCTTGTGGATGGTTAGGTTGTTGAAAATAATGTTTTGAACTTCTTTTCCAGCCACATCTATCTGGCCAATATCAAGAAAAGGTGAAGCTGAACTTAATGAGGACTGACAGGTAAGAAAGACCCACTTTTGAGTTTGTTTAGTGCTGCTGCTGTCTTATATGAAAGAGACAAGACTTATGTAAGCAGTAATAAACAACAGGATGTTATGTTATAATAAATTAATGCACAAGGAAAATAATGCCTTTATGCAAAGTGGAATTATTTGGCCTTTGCTTTCTCCACTGAATATATTTTTTTATTATATTTTTTGGGGTGACCTTTTTTTGTTTTTCACCTGCCAGCCTATCAGAACATTTTCTGTGGACCTGGCATATCAAACCCCATATTTGATGTTGGGTTTAGTCTGCATTTCTCTGCAATAGCCAGTCAATATATTTACACTATGTAATTGTCTCTCTACATAGTAATTTTTGCTACTAGTGGCGGAGTCCACCACTCCTGTGCTGAATTTGAATTGCCTTCACATGTGAAAGGGATTTACAAGAAACAAACATGCATGCAGTTCAGTCATTTAATATTACTGATATCAAATTATTTTATCAATTAGTAAGCAGCCATGGGTAGAAAAGAGTAGCAATATAATAATAGCCTAATGTCCAAAGAATGAATGTTAAGAAATTCATCTATATGCTTCAAAAAACAAATTTATATAAATAATTGAAAGTCTTTTTTTCACCTCTCAAGTATTTTAAACATTTTAATAACAATTAGTAACAATTGTTCTCACACACACATTTAGACATACACAAATACTAAAGACGATTATGGACACCCAGAGATATTTCATCAGTAAACCATTTTAATGTGGCCGTTTTGTCTGACATTTGAGAGGCAGAATAATAATAATACACAGATACACACACACTGCCAGCCCATTCAGCGCAGCCAAAATTCAGGTCTGGATGGTGGAGGAGATACAACCATCTGGTCCTGGATTCACTGCTGTCCTACATTCAGCTCTTACCTCCAATTTTACCGTCTGAGAGCCTAAATAATGCACAACTGTAAGGGTTTGTTACTTTAATGGAGGAGATCTCTCAGTTTAAAAAAAGAAGTGAAACTTTTTCAGGCAAAAATGATGGATCCATTAAAAAAAGGTCACACATGCTCTGGATAAAATGTCTGTCTTAGTATGATCCTCTTTTCCAAAGTGGGGAAAAAAATAGTAGTGACATATGAAGCACCTCTGTGTTGATTGATAGCATTTGTTTTTTAGCTCAGAAAAAGTTTTGGGGATAACTATGTGAATGACTGCTGATAACTCTCCAGTGGGGGTTGTTCAAGTTCATTGTTCAAGTCAAGCCACTGACATTGTTTTAGAAAAATGTCAAAAATAATTGGATTGTAATGGGATTGTCGAGCACCTCTCTCCTCCATCTCTGCAGTCGTGCAGCCCATTAGAGAGCAGCACAGAGAGCACAGAAACAGCACTGCT
This sequence comes from Lates japonicus, assembly GCA_033238685.1. Taxonomy (NCBI): domain Eukaryota; kingdom Metazoa; phylum Chordata; class Actinopteri; family Centropomidae; genus Lates; species Lates japonicus. The sequence continues at coordinate 6,462 of BRZM01000189.1, read as the reverse complement.
GGAGGAGGCTGTTCAGCCCCACTCAGGCCACCCACATGGACAGTGCGTTCACACCCAGTGAGTTTTTTTTTTGTTTTTTTTTCCGTGTACTGTGTTTTTTGTTTGTTCAAGTGAGAAAAATGGTATTTGATCTGTAACACTAAAGAACGACATCTAGACTCCTGAAAATGGGAGTCTGTATGTGTCACTGTCCTTAAGGGGATGCCTCTATCTGTCCACATTTCCAGATCGAGGATGTGGTAATGGATCAACAAGACCTGTGCAGCTAATAAAGCTTCTCTTACTGCAGCTGTATTCTCATCTCAACATCCCTGTGTGCCATTTTGAGTTGGAAATTATGAATCACTTTGCGGATTCCATTCCAATTATTAGACTGGATCTCTTGTCAAACTGGAATCTGAATCAGGACTTTCAGACATTTATGTCTTTCCAGATGGTCACTTTGTCAGATTATGTGACTGCAGTGCCTTCATTTCCCACCATGCCATGTGTCAGACTCTGTCACAACCTGCATTATAAACAAAAGTAATTGAGCTGGAGAGGCCAGAGATGGACCTGGAGGTTCAGGAATGTCTGTAACCATGGTGATCAAAGTGTCACAGAGCACATCATGAGTGGTATGTTACAAACGTGTGTTGACTGAAAATAACATAGGGGGTTTGACAAACCAGTTAGGACTATTTTAGGGAAAATAACAACTCAAATACACATGATGTCAGACTGAATAATGAAGTGAAATCAAATGGCAGTTAGATTTTCAGACCAGTCCAATGTTCATCATTCTTGACATTCTTCATTTTGCCAGTATGGTGCTGATATTGCAGTTAGAGCGTATCAAGACAATGATATTTGTCAATGATATTTTGTTCTGTTGTGCTGTTTTTGTGCTATGTTCATGTTGATGTAAGATAAACAGTGTAGCAGCAACTGCAGCACCAGTTTTTGTGGGGCAAAAAGGGCTGTTAGTCTTACACAGTTTACCCAATATGGATGCAAACACCCTCAAGCATTCCTAAAGCTACTCTTATATTTATATTCTGTTTGTTTTTTTTCTGACTTTATCCTGTTACGGCTGCTATATGACTCCAGTTTCCCTCTCAGAGGGTTAACCTCTCTGTCTGAAGATAAAAGGTATTATCCAGGGCATTTAGGTTTTGGGGCAATTTGGTCCAGATGGGAGCTTTGGCTGTTTGTCTGCATCCTTTAATACATCCACACTGGTGTGTCTGTTAAACCACCTGTGCATTGTGTGTGTGTGTGATGTTTGCAAAATCTGTTCATGCTTTGTTTTAATCAAGTTGGTGCCAGATGGACAGAGTTTAAGCAGGTTGGATTTGAAGTTTACAAATATTTCTCGAGGACACAGATTGACTGCAGGTAGCTTATTAATTGGAATAACTGGGGAATCATTAATTGCACACAGTCCCATGCCCAATGTTTGAAATGTTTGAAGGAAATATACAGGACAATAATTTCATTTGTTAATGGATTGTCTGCAGAAATGTTCATGTCTCTGGAAATTAACTTTCATCATGATTGAACTGAAACCAATGCCTGGAAGAAAGGAAATTAATCCATTGATGTCAGACAAACCAGTCTGCATTTAAAGAGAATGAAAAACAAAACAGTAAGGTATGCACTAGTATACACATTCATCAACAACATGATTGATAGCAATACAGCAAATTATGCTGCGTTTGAAAAGAGGCATGTATAGCTTTGTCAATTAGTCAGTTGATTGGTTGATAGCGGTCATGTGAGGATTTCATTCTTTTCTTTGTCATGTATGACAGTAAACTGAATATTTTTAGGTCTTCAACTGTTGGTCACAGAAAACAAGACAAACTCACATTGGGCTGTGGAAAATTCTAATACATTTTTAAAAAGTATTTTTGCCAGATTAATTGACAGTTGTTAGAGGCATGTAGCTTTCAGTCCTCAGGTGACAGTCAAAACCATTTTGTCACTAAAAAGTCTTTTGGGATCCTATCTTTCACCAGGAGCAAAGTGCTGCTAAGCATGACACAAGTGTCTTGTGTTAGTTTTAGTCCAACACAGGTGTAATTTTCCTGTCCAATGCCTATGCTGTTGTATTTGTTCCCATCTGAGCACCCAAGGGTGCATGTTGGACTTAAAATGAGGTGTTGTCAGGCTATCTTGAAGCAGTGGAAGGCGATTGACCAACAAAAATGTGGTCTGCAGTCAGTGGCACAGTATTTCATTGTTGGTGTATTATCAACATAGTAATATGTGCCTACATAGGCAGGTGCACAACGTGTGTCCACCCTTTTTGTCACACACAGGGAAGCGCAGCAGCATATAATGTTGTGTGTTGCATAACGTTGCCTTGTGTTATGGGTGGCACTCTGATTGGTTTATTGCATGTTACACCCAAAACACACCCGTGATTAATTAAGAGACAAAGCACAATCCCTCTGCAGCATGGTTTGCTCAGTTTCCAGCTGTACTATGTAAGTCTAGCGTTTCTTGCTCTAGATTACACAACTCAGCCAGTTAGCCTAGCATAGCACAAAGATTGAAAAGGGCAAATGGCTCTTTCAGTTGTAACAAATGCCGCTTTTCCATTACACAGTTTTAGCACTACTCGCCTCTACTCGACTCGCCTCTACTCGGTTTCGGTCGTTTTCCATTACAATTGAGTACCACCTCAATATGGGTGAGGTCGTCATAGCAAGGCGGCCTGACACTCCTGTGACATCATTTGTATGCGCCAATCAGTGGCCTGCAGTCTGTTGACATCACATTTTCAGCTCGACTCAGCTCGCTTGGAACCCCGCCCGAGTAGGTAAAAAAGTACCTAATATCAACAAGTACCAGCACCGCTAAAGCTCACTTATTATCATGTGTCTTGTTTGTTTAATCTGTAAAAAGAACAAGTTGTGGCTTTAAGGGGCGTTATATGTGAGACTATTTCTTGCCCGGGAGCAGTGACTTTCAGAAGTAACAACAAGACTCCAGGAAATCAATATAACTGGCCAAGACAATGCTGGCAGATTGAGCTTCATGCTAACCTAAGCTAACCGGCTGCTGCCTGAAGCTTTAGATTTGCTGTATAGACATGAGAGTGTTATCAATCTGCTCATCTAACTCTCAGCAAGAAAGCAAATAAATTCATTCTCCAAAATCTATTTAAATTTACTATCCATTTTCCTGTGAAGCGGTAAAGATGAGCTTCACTGTAACTGACAGACGATTAAAACAAATAAATAAAGGAAGTAAAACAAGAGCTCTCTGCTTCTACAATGCAATCATTTGGATTGTGTTTGAACAGCATCACATCAGAGCCTGTCTGATGTCCTGTTCTTTTCATTTGTATTTATGTCTTTGGCATCTGTAAACGCACTTTGTGACAGACCTGTTCACTGAAGTTAAGCTATAAATAAATCTGCTTTGACACAGGCAGTGTGTCAAATGTACCTTAAAATACCCACAGTGTCACTCCCCTTCTCTTGAACTATTGAAGAACTAACTGCTTCCCACTTCCCACCTTCCTCTCTACATTTTGTAATATTGCACTCAGGTCACAAAAGAGGTGACAAATCTCAAAGACTTCAAAGCACATTCAACTGAACAGGATTTGTGTTTTATTCTAAATTTGAATGGTACATTTATTAAATCACCAGGAAATGGTGCAAGTTGCAAATCCCACCTCATGATTCAAAGATGGGTAAAATAAGAGTTTGACTGGGCAGGACAAGCAGAGCAGAGGACCTGGAGGTTAAAAAAAAACACTATGCTGAGTGTATTCAAAGGTTTTACAGTAGAAAATCTAACAGTGGTAATCATCACTGTGCAGCTAATTATCCTGTAGTCTCTTACTTGGTGCTCAGCGCTCTGTGCTTTGGTGTGGGCGAGATGTGACGTGTTTTTCTTGGATTTTCTGTCTCTTTTCAGCCACAGTGGTTATCTCTGCTCATGATAACTTCCCACTTCTTTTCAAGTCTATTCTTAATAAACCCAAAAACTCAAAACACGACTGCCATGGAGAAGAGATGACAAGCAATCAAATGCCGGAAATGGAAAATAAGCAAAGCCAAAATGAAATGTAATCCTTAACTAAACCCCTGAACTGAACGAACATACAGTCACGTGAAAAGGAAAGTACAAAAGCTATTGAATCATGGGGTGTACTTAGTTTTTCACACACTGCTTCTGCATTTTGGCCTAGTTTTTGTGAAATAAATGATGACACGGTGTAATATGTCATGTGGTGTTGTTCATCTGAGGTTGTATTCACCTCATTTTAAGAAAGGTTAAAGACCAGGTGATTTTTTTTTGCAATGCAGAATCAGTCCACAAAAGCACAAAAATATCAAAATAAGACAGTGTCATGGATCATGTAAAGCAGACAAAGGGCTGCTCTTTTTGTCCATTAGGTAATTCTTTATGTTTTAATTTCTGAATAGTCTGGGTGTATATGTTGTGTATTCTCATATTTTTGTCCATTACGACTGAGTGCAGATGATGGTTTCCTCACCAGCTAGATTTTTGAGATTTGGGAAACGCAGACTCAGGCAAGATCAATGGCAATCAGGACAGACAGCACAGACTTCCTATAGCTTTAAAGAAAACTTCAATCTAAGCGAAATCATGCCAGACAGTTGTTTTTGAGCCTCACACAGAAAGTATTAGTAAGTAGTGACCGTTAGCACCCTGTTAGCATCCTGTTAGCATCCTGAAAAATGGATACTAGCAGCTTTGGAGTTGTACAGATGTTAATGTTTTAGTTAATGTTTGAGCCACCAGAGCCAGAGGTTGTAGAACTAACTAAAATGACATGGTCAGTGCAGAGACGGGTGTTGGTGGTGTTCCTCAGCTCTCCATCAGTGTGGCTCTTCACTAAATCAATCCACTTCTTCTTAATGCCTTTGAAAATTCAAATAAGGCAACAACCAAGCTGTTCTGCAAACTCTGGCATCCAGGGAAGATGTATTTGCGCAAAGGACGACATAGCTAGCTAGCAAAATGTATAATAACTTGCAGCCGAGCGGGAGAAGCACTGGTGCTAACGCAGCGCTGCTATTTAGAGTTACAGTGTTAGGGGCAGGGTTATGCTGAGTGGGTAGCTCCAGTGCGTCATCGAGCCACAGTTTCAGACCCGCCCATAAAATCCTGAAAATGCAACTGATGGAAAATGATCTAACTCCACAATGCAGAAATATATACTTTACAGTTTTTTCACATGTTTTCAGGAACTATTTTCTAACATAAATAATGTGTTTAGAAACAAATCTCTGAATTTGTTTTACACAGACTTTAAGCCCAATCCAAACCCTGAACTCAAATTTGAATCCCTAAATTAGCCTCCGATAACGGGACCACAAAAGGATAGAAGAGTATAAATAACACTAACATACTGTGGCTTATATCTCACTTGCTCATACATTCACATTCCTGCGTATGTGTGCACATGTAGATTGCGAACAGGAAGGCAGCGCTGTTCAGACAGCACAAAGGGCCCAGCTGTGTGGGAAGTGATTGCTAAAATTGCATCATGGCAGCCTCTCCATCATTCACAGAACACATGACTGCTTCTCCTTTCTCTCCGCTCTCTGAAAGAGTTCCTGAGCTGGAAGAAAACAAGAAGGAAAAAAAAAAGTGTCCTTATTTGAATTCTCACCTTCGCTGCCATCCTCGCTCACTCTCATCCTGTCTCATTTATTCTTTGTTCTGTAAGCTCTCTTGTCATCCCGCTCAGCCTGATTCTTTTTCACCTCTTCTTGTATTTTCTCCCCATTTACCCTCTGTGGATGTCAATTTCCCTCGCTCTCTATTGTATGATTATTATGATGCTTCTTCCTAATGATGTCTTTGGATTATACTCTTTCTGAGGAGCATAAAGCGATAGCTGTATGGAGCGCTTCTGGCAGCACTAACATGACACAGAGGCAGAGAAACGCAGACTGTAGCCGTTTCAAAACCACACATTCAGACCTTAACAATCACTATTTAAACATTAGGGAGAACACATGCAAATAAGTCCCAGCTTCCCCTCGACCGTCAGGTCTGTGCTAGATGTCTCAGTTACAGTTTGATCCAAAACAGCATTGTGCAACAATGTTTTTTTTTTTTTTTTTGGAAGTCCCACCTTCCTTCTGCTCAGTCCACTGATTTCACACTCCAGCACTTGTCACTCCTCTTGATGAGCTGTCTGATGAAGTCTCTGCAGTCATATAGTATCGAAACTGTTGACATCATAACTAATATGAAGTATAGTGGCCTTGGCCATAGTTTGTGTGCAACAGGTTATTGGAGATTAAGCAAAAAGTGAGCTAAAACTAAAATGTTGTTAGTCTGTAAGCTGTGACGGATAGTTTGGATAACTACTTCAATAGTTTCCCACCTGTCTGACAATGTTAATTTAGTCAAGGAAAACCATGATGAAAAATCTTTGTTTTTTTTGTTTTATTTAATACACCGTTGACGAATAAACAACACAAA
>BRZM01000188.1:169194-180018 GCA_033238685.1 Lates japonicus | reverse complement strand
TTCTCAGACATAGTACTTTACTTTGTTGAAATTCCTTTTTTTTTTTTCTTTTTTTTTTGCAGCGTATTTCTGATTTGGATGATGGAGCTTCCCACCAGCACATGGACATAGAAATACCCCCTCCCCTCAATTATTCTTTGGGGTTTACCACCTGAAAAAAAATGCTCAGCCTGTGAGAATCACAAATCCTCAAGATTTAGCGGTGTAATATTTCTATTTCTATACCATCGCTGAAGATACAGGCCCATGGGATTAGTGTAGCTGCTCTCTGTTTCCCTAAAACCTAGCAGGTGAATACAGTCGCACGTTTCCCCCAGTCCTTTTCACCCCCCTCCTGTAGCCGGAGAGCCCGGGGCGGGGAGGGGGGGCTGCTGTACACTCACCGCAGGCGTAGACGCAGGCATCACGGATGCCTTTGTGCTTGTGGCCGGACGCGTCTTTCTGAAGCTTTCGTAGGATTTCCTCCATGCTGGCCCCCCAAGAATAAACGGCCTTACACTGTTAAAGAATGGACACACGGCCACCGGCGCTGGGTGGGTTTGTGTACGTGTTGGGTTTGTCTCTGGTATTTTAAGGGTGCAGTGACAGTGACAGCATCTCTGAACCCCCCCTCTGATGAAGACGATGATTCATTCCCAACGACCAGCCAATGATGTCAGGCCAGCCGTCAACCCTCTGAAGGTGGAAGGAGGAAGCGCCTGTGGTTTCAGCCTAAATCCACCGCTGTGGCCTCCAGGCGGATCAGCGAAGATCATCTGACGTCTGACACATAATTATCATAAACTGTCACCCGTCCAGCGGCGGATAAATTCAGTGAATAACCGCCCTTCTCTCATCCCCGTCAGTCATTTATTCCTCGGCACTACCGTGTTTTGAAAATCCGTTCCAGCCGATACGTGTGTTCTTCACGGCATCCAGATCCGGTCCCCTCTATCCCGCATATGAAGCTGTTTGCACGCCAGGAAAACACCGCGGCGCTACATGATGAGAGCCTTCCGCTAAAAGGTGGATTTCACTCCAACCTGGCAACACAGTATTTACATCGTTTTCCTGTGGAGAAGCTTGAAAATGCGGCACGGATACACGGAGTCACTGGAATGGGATTTCCTTTCCCAGGGCGACAGGTGGAGGAAGCTCACGCAGAGCTGCCCTCAGGCAAATCTGCCTTCACAATAAAGGTCTTTTCACGCCAACCAAGATAATCTTAAACAGAGTAAAATTCACTAGTTATTAGTTTCAATTAATTTCATATTTAAAAGTATCATTCATATCGCTGGTGTGCTGTGATTTTATGTGGCGCCTCACTTTGTCCACTTGTGCCCTTATGAGGCTCTGAACCTGTGTGGCTCAGCAGAATAACACTTTTAGCATGCTAACATGCTAAAACCCCTGTTGTTAGTGTCGTTGCTGTTATATTAGCATGTTTGACATTATGACTGAAATTACAAATCAATGGCTTCTAAATTGCTTACTAATGCATCACAATTCAGTTATCAATAACAACAGGTTTTGGATTACCAGGTTGTGGAATTCCTCCTCTGGCATGATACTTTGCTAGTACTTAAACTCAATAGTGAAACTCCTCTGAGACAAGCTCTAAAATCTGCAGTTAGAAATGTTAATAAGCAGTTAATAAAGGCTCAGTATAATGCAATAGTCCACAAAGTTTACAGATGTAAATGTTATAAATGTGTTTAGAAATGAATTTTGGACATGTCCTACACCCATTTTCCAGAGGGTGAGTGGTCTGACAGTTCATTGAAGGGGTACTCCCAATGAATGAAATAGTTAAAAGGACATGTGTCATATTGGAAGAAGAAAGTAGCAACCCAAAAGTTGCTCTCATTGATAGCTTTACTATAACGCATTAGTAAAAGATTTATTAACCAGTAAAACAGAGCCATTAATTTCAAATGCACTTTTTCAAAAAGCACATGCTCACATGGCAGTGCATGTTAACATGCTTGGTTTGTAATGAAATGGCTAACATATTTGCTAGTTAAATGGTAACATGATAAACAGACTGATAATGTATGAACTTAGCCTTTATGCTATAATATGCAAAATTTCAAGCATGTAACATTTAACATGGTAACATGTTTAGGACGTTGCACTGCAACATTTAGTGTTAGTATGTTATATTAGCAATAACCTCAAAAGCCGACAGGAACTTGGTTTATCATTAACTGAAGTGCTGGACAAGTGGAACATCTTACCTGATCTGTCTTTAAAGTCAGTGAGATTCATCCTCCAGGGAACATGAACATCTGTAGCCTTATTATTATTGCAATTCCTCCAAAGGTTTCTGAGATACATAACTTTTTCCTAAAATGCTTTTTCTGTTGTTCCTTAATATTTCATAATTACTTACTTAGACAGTAATATTAATCAAGATTTCATAACAAAAAGTTTTCCAGTACCACTGCAACAAAATCATGACCTTCATAAACACATTTTAATCTGCCTGGTAAACAGTTTGTAGCTGGGCAAGAGGGAAGGAGATGATTGATATTCAGTCATTTATGTATTCATTTATTCATATATTCATTGGCTTAATCTACCTATTCCTATCAGGATCATGGGATGGGGCAATAAAAGAATAAGGTAACAAAAGGAAGATAATATAATAAAATTAATGCGAGAATCACAGATGGTGGGTGAAGAACAGGTATTAAAAGGTCATAATATTAAAGCCCAGCAGGTGCATAAAAACTGCCCAAGAAAATAGGTGCTTGAACAATAAACTGAAGTCTGCAAAGAGATGAGAGTGATGAATATGATTGTAAGCCCGGCAGGTTTTTTTTTTTACTGAGGCACACAGTTATGCAACCATGTTTTTGACTATGAAATTAATGAGATTCTTGCAAAGACAACAATCAAACAGGAAGTCTCTCATATTCTACAGTTTTGAAGAGCCAAGCTCCAGGTAAACATCTGAGCTTTATACTGTCGCAGAACAAAATGGCCCTAATACACAGTCTGCAGAGGCAATGTCATTCTTAGACTCAGACTCAAGAGGTCTTTGAGTGCAAAGGCAAAAACAACCAGACACTCATTCTTCCATTTTTGTTATTGTGTGGGCTGTTAATGCCCTGTCTGCTTTTAGTGGATGATCCCTAACAGAAAGTATATGGTCTCACATACATCACACCCTTATGTGATAGCTAAAAATGTTATTTCCAAACCGTGGACATAATTTGCTGCTATAAAAGACACTACTTTTTTAGGAAGCCCTCCAACCATATTTCAGAAACTTGCTGCAGGGTTTTGCTCCCATTCAGCCACAAGACACTTAAATCAAGACTGAAGTCAGCCACTGATGCTGGGGGATATGTAATTTAACTTCATCCAAAGGTATGGGAGAGGGTTGAAGTCAGGGTTCTGACCAGGCCAGTCAGAGTCTCAGGGTTGAAACAGGAAAGGGTCTTCCCTGAAACCACCGAGTTAAAAGTAAATATTGTCTACATATCATTGCATGCTGTACCATTAAGATTCCTTCACTGAAACATTTTTTCATCATCTTCCATGGCAGAGCAAGTACTGTCAACAGCCTTTTTTTAAAGTTGCTGACAATATTAAAAATATAAGATCAGGTAAGCACTCAGAAACAGGTCACCAAATCACTAGCTTAGAGGAAACTTTGATCCCGACTCCAATACACCGATTCATCATGTTGCTCAAATAATAATATATTTATTGTCATGTTTTTTTTTTGTTTTTTTTTTATTTAGCTTATGTGAGCATTAGTGGGTGCTTTAATGGAAAATTGCATTAGATGCCTGGTACTTTTCTATAGCTCAGGAATTACTGAGTATGCTCAATGTCAAAATGTAATTAAAATATGAAAAAGGTTGGTATTTATTCCCAAAGCTACACAACAGGAGTTTCAATATGTTGTCATATCAGCAAGAACACCGACCTCAGGTGCAGCTGGTGTCAATCTGAAGACTTTTATTTTCATTGCTGCATAACTGCGCTCCTGCTATGGGTTGGAATAGTCTTTTTGGATTAGACGTCCTTTCAAGCAGTCTGACCTGTTTATGGTTGAGTCTTGTTTACGCAGAGGGCTATTTTTTGCAGCCCTCTTGTGTATGCACCCTGCTTTAATGTGACTTTGTAAGGGAAAAGCAACGATATCACCTGTTGAAATCACTAATGCAAGGAGATATGGCTCGGCTGGCAGTCAGCATTTAGATGAGATGAGATAAGATAATCCTTTATTAGTCCCACAGCAGGGAAATTTGCAGTGTTACAGCACCAAAAGGAATAGTGCAATAGCAAGAGCATCAGTAAAATAAAAACTAAGACATGGAAATAACTAAAAAATAAGTAAAATACATGAAGAGTAAAAATAAATACAAAATCAATTAAGTACAAAATAAGTCAAATAAATAAAAGACTAAAAGAGCTCAACAGTTGAATTTCCATTATGGTCCATAAGAAATATTGCACGAGTCAGACCGGTCAGGGGCTTCCATACCAAACCATTTCTTGGTTTGCTTGCTGTGTGCATGATGGCAGTGAAATGCAAACAGGAAAGTATCTTTCTTGAAACTACTGACATAAAAATAAAAGCTCATAATTGTCTAAAATACCACTGTATGCTGTAGCATTACTCACTGGAACAAAGCCTCAAATATGCAGCAGATAGATAGACTCACAGACTCACACCTACATACTGCACATTTTACATGTTCTCTTTTAAGATGTTACTTTTATTTTATGATACCCTGTATAATAAAGAGCACAGTCTTCTCAAGTGGTCCCACAAACATACAAATACAAAATCAAATATTCTGACTTTTATCTTACTTTTGATTTCATCCATGAAATGTGGTTTAAACTCTGCAACTGGGCAACTAAATATCCTTCAGTCAAAACAATATGCGATGGAAAATCCTTTGTTGGCTGACCTGCTATAACCCATGATGTGTGGTCACTAGTAGATGTTGCTTCATTTTAAGGAGTCACAAGCCAAAAGGCTGGAGACCACACAAATTAATGAGAAAATGAACAATACCCTGGGCAACCTTTTGATGACCCCCCTTTTGTCCTGTATTAAACATGATTCTGTAGGATGTTGTCAAGTATATGCCTTGTAAGAACGATGCAAATACGTTACAATGTAGCGTTTCTTTCCAGTTTGAAAACTAAAATTATAACAAAGACTGACATTCAAACACATTATCTCCTACTGAGAAAGAGGGAATACTGTACAATGTCCTGTCGAAATCACAAGTAGCAGCACGCAGTAGAGGTGTATGACCGCTTGGGGGCGCTGCTATCCAAGGCTAGCCATGGCATTAGTATCATAGCCACGTATGGTGTTATCATATAATAATTGGGCTCAGATTATAAAATGATGAAAAGGCTTCAAGAGCAGTTTGGGTTCCTGCTCTCACCTCACCACTTCTCACATAAATCTGATAAGTTTTAGAAGTGAGATGAAGGCAGATTGCATCTCTCGTCTTAACACTCATAATTGAATGCCTCCGCCTGAACTGTAAATAGCAAAATGAATGAAAGGGGAATTGGAGGGGAAATCAGCACTTCAGCTCTCTCTCCGTGGTTACATATGGACCAACCGATGTTTAAAATTTAACCTGTTTTCATGGGGCAAAAAAAAATCACTCAACCGTCTCATGTCTTTTCCCATAAAAGTGGAATGATCAAAGTTAACTCTGGAATAAATCAGAAATGTAGCCTAGCAACTGTTATTATCCAAAAATATGACAGAAGGTTACTCGGATTTTCTCGGATGGATTATTTGTATAATAGTAGCAATTTTCTTTAATACCCGCCGACGGCCCACTCTGTCACACCATCATTTCTTGTCCATTCACATTTTGCGTAATCTCACTCTTTGTCTCTCTCTCTCCTTTGTGTGTATAGGTGTGTGCGTGCGTGCGTGCGCGCGCGTGTGTGGAGGGGAGAAAGGCTTAATAACACAGGCGACGCCAAAATAGCTTTCATTTGAAATCGACAGAACATTTCTTCATTCTGCGCAATTACGCACGGTCATCCATGGACACAGTTTGTCCTTGCCGAGATGTTTTCAGTACAATAAACTCCAACAAGGGGCCCGGGAGATTTTGTTTTCTGTGAACCATTTGTGTGCACGTTTAGATACAAAGTGTTCAGCAGCCTATAGGCTATCCAACATGTCTTTTGACGTCACACATCAACTTTTGTGATATATATATATATATAAATATACGCGCGCACTGCGGGTTTTAAGTTTCTGCTTTTCTCCACATCAGGCTGAGAAGTGGGATGGATGCCAGGGTAGCCAAAGACAACAGGAAATAAAATCGTATTTTATAGGTCAGGTATTTTGGGAATATGCCCGCGGCGCGCCACGTGCGTAATGACGAGTATGCCTCTAAATAGAAGAATTAAGGCGTCGCGGCTTTTTGAAGGGAAAGAGAGCATGTCAGTGTAGTTTACCCTGAGGGGGGCTGTGGAAAGGAATTACTTATTTCTCACATCCACACCGGCACATCTGTGCGCGTCTATGTCACCACCGGACGGGTCTCCAAGTCCATGGATAAAAAGGATCAGGAGGCAGCAGAATGGTTGTTGTGGGAGCGAGTAACGGAACCTTCGGTAGTGGCAACATGAGGTCGTCGTTCATGATAGAGGACAGAGCCGGTGGCGGAGATCCCGGGGGTTCTACCAACATGATGATCTCGGAGGCTCTTGCGCCCCGGCTGCTGAAGATTGCGCAGGGCGCCGCAGAGGCTGCAGCAGCAGCGGCAGCAGCGACGTCTCCCTCTACCTCCAGTCAACCGCAGGTCATGGAGACGAACGGGACCCGGTGCGGCGAGCAGATCCTGAGCTACGGCCGGGTGGAGAAAGTCCTGATCGGAGGGGTCCTCACCATGCTCACGCTGTCCACCATCTGCGGGAACTTACTGGTGGTCATCTCCGTGTGCTTCGTCAAGAAGCTGCGCCAGCCGTCCAACTATCTGATCGTCTCTCTGGCCGTGGCGGACCTGTCGGTGGCTCTGGCCGTGATGCCGTTCGTCAGTATCACGGACCTGATTGGTGGTCAGTGGATATTCGGACAGTTCTTCTGTAACGTTTTTATCGCCATGGACGTGATGTGCTGCACCGCGTCCATCATGACTCTGTGTGTAATCAGCATTGACAGGTGAGATGAACTTCTTTTGTGCCTGGAACAAAGTTACGACTTTTATCTTGAACGCAGTAAAACAATGTATCAAATAACCATACTCCGTAACACTATGTAAGCATAGTTTAAACGAAATATGTAAAACTTAGTTTATAACATCAGTCTCTTTATTGTTATAGTTTTTTTTAATTTTTTTTTTATCATTGATTTAATAAACTTTTACGCATCGCCGTTTTGGAACCAAACTCTCCACACTCCTCTTCTTTAATCCCACATTTGACCTTCTTGCAAAAAAATCCATCACGCAGTCTAATGAAATGTTTTGCCGCTCAGACCTCTCCGACATTGAAACGTAGGATTTGTCCATGGGAGGTCAGAGCGCGGGGACACACAGTGGCTCGGGGTCTCGCTCAAGGCCACTTGGGCGAAACTGGTGAGACAAAGAGGCTGATGCGGGCATCGAGCTTGGGACCTTTCGGCTTAGCTCTTTGTCTACTCTGCACCAGACTCCTTTCTGACCGAATACCCCGTTTGAATCCAATAAATGGGTCAGAATGAGAGATGGAAGCATTCAGAGGGAAGATGTTGCAAATGACTCTGAACCGACTCTACATAAAATTCATTATTAAAATTTACTGTGATAATTAATTTCTAGCTTGTTGTTGGCATTATGGCTTAATCAGCCCAATAAAGTTAATATACCATCCACTGAACACCACACATGCATCCATATGTGCTGTTGGTTGCCTGGTGAAATTCAGTAGCCTATTGTTTTATAAAGGATTTTTCCAGGGAGGTTTTTTGGTGTGAATAGGGACATACTGTACTGTAATATTATGCTCTTCTGTGGTTCTGTGGGCTTTATTTAACACTGAAAGGTTTGCATATGGTCCTTCGCAGCATCTTGGAGCTTCTCTTTCATAAAATACCCAGTTTCCCACCTGGGGGCTGCATATGGCAAGCACAGATTGTTAGGCAAGGGCACATTGCTGAGGGGGGGGGTCATTGGTTTCTCAGGGTAGGAAAATACCTGAGTATGTGGAATTTTATTCATAAAAGATTTTCTTCCTGTTTATGATGTCTTTCATTCAGACTTCTCTCTCTCTGTAGGTATTTGGGTATCACGAAACCCCTGACCTATCCTGTCCGGCAAAACGGCTGCTGTATGGCCAAGATGATCCTGTCAGTGTGGCTCCTCTCCGCCTCCATCACCCTCCCCCCTTTGTTCGGCTGGGCACAGAACGTCAACGACGGCAGAGTCTGCCTCATCAGCCAGGATTTTGGCTACACTGTCTACTCCACGGCTGTGGCGTTTTACATCCCCATGTCAGTGATGTTGATTATGTACTACAGGATTTACAGAGCGGCCAAGCTCAGCGCAGCCAAGCACACCATCACCGGCTTCCCCAGGGAAGGGGAGCACAGCGCAGGGGTGGCTCCGAGAGGGGGGCGAGGAGGGCACGAGGCTCACCGGCCACCAGAGTCAGGAGAGACAGGAAGTGTCGAGGGGACGGAGGCCGAGGAAGAGGAGGAGAGCTTGGACTGCGTGGCAGCAGCGCTGAAGCTCCAGCGTGAGGTGGAGGGGAGTGCAGCACGCGCGTCTCCCGCCTCCTCAAGACCGGTGAGCACCACCAGCGCCGGAAGAGGAAAAACCAGTCCATCTTCAAACGGGAACAGAAGGCTGCGGCCACTCTGGGCATCGTGGTTGGCGCCTTTACCTTCTGCTGGCTGCCGTTCTTCTTGGTGTCCACCGCCAGGCCGTTTGTCTGCGGCGTGGAGTGCAGCTGCGTGCCGCTCTGGCTGGAGAGAACTCTGTTGTGGCTCGGGTATGCCAACTCCCTTATTAATCCCTTCATTTATGCATTTTTCAACCGTGATCTGAGGACCACCTACAGTAACCTCTTGCGGTGCCGCTACAGGAACATCAATCGTAAGCTGTCGGCAGCTGGCATGCATGAGGCTTTGAAACTGGTGGAGAAGCCAGACACTGATGTGTAAAGTTGTAGGTCTGCCAATCAGCGATGCTACACAGACCAACAAAGACAACCACCAGGGAAAACACCCAGTGGGGCTCAGACTATGGCACAGAGCAGCACACTGTCAGACTGGTTATTTCCCTAAATGTGTATGATGATTGCTGAGGTGAGAAGAGGCAAGATGCTGTGATTAAATGGATGCACATGAAGGTAAACAGAAGAAGCCTATCATTGGCTAAAAGCTAGAAATCTTTTATTCTGAGGACTGAGTAACATGGTGGGGGACTTTAACTCACTGGCGATGAATTCGGAACTCTATCTGAACAGCTTCTGTGTATCAGTGCACTCACAGCCTCTGAACTGTTACTGCCACCACTGTAACGTCCAACAATTACAGCAATGGTTGCTTCCTTGGTACATTCAAAACTGGCTGCTGTCTTGCTTTTGCACATGATATTGTTAGAAAAGTTGGTGGAGCTACACACCGACTTTGTATGCCACTATGGATGGAAATTTTCTAACTCAGTAGCCAGTGTCTTGTATTTTCAGTTTGAGCCAAGGAAAACTTGCCCTCACAAAAAAAAAAATAAAAAAAAAAAAATGGAGGACTTCTTGGAGTTCGATTGGCCCACAAGGCTAAAAACACCAAATGTATTCACCTTGCGTCCATGATTATCACAATGACACTGCTTCTCACCACCTCTAAATATTGAGGTTTGTGTCAGTGGACGAGCATCATAACAAGTGGACAAGTTATGATTAAAACACAAGTGACATGTAAAAATTATTGTACACAAGTCAATAACTACACTGTTTTTGGGACAAACCTTATTATTAGTGTAAAATGGCTCCTTCTGATGATCTGTTGTACCTGATATGAGTTTATATCTTTGGAAGATGCTTGTTTTTTTGTCAATATCACAATGTGTTGAATGTGCCAAATCTTGTTCCTTTTGCCTTTTCACAAGTTATTGAAGAACTAAAACTACTTTATTGAAAACAATTTATCAATCAATCTGTTTTATAATCAGGCAGCTCACTTAGGAACAAAAAAGCATTTTTTTGTTAAAGAGGATGTTGTGAAGTTCTACGACATGATGGTTTGGAACCAACAAGTGGAAGATAAAGACCTATAGAGAAACATGATCATTTAGGACACTTTTTTGAATGTGACCATACCTTTTCCTTAGTTACTGTCAAAGGTTTGATTGCAACACACAGGAGTCTCCTTTCAAACTATGCACCTTATTTTTTAGATTAGACACAATATGTGGCAGTCACCTGGGCCATCCAGGTTGATCATGGAGTTTTAGGGTTGCTGTGTATTACCTCACACAATACCTCATGAAACAGGCACGATCCAGGCAAAGGCTAACAGAGGAGTGATTCTTACGAGCTTTCAGAGTGGCCTATGTTTTTTGTTTTTACAGTGATACTATCCAAATCCAGGATGATTTCTTTTAAGTCATTATCAGTAACAGCTGACTATACTGTTTTTTTTTCTGTTGATTGTTTGGTCTAAAACGTATTAAAAAATAGATACTATAAATGAGCATCACAGTTTCTAAGACCCCCAAGGTGATATCTTCAAATGATATGTGTTGTCTGACTAACAGCCCCAAACAAAGATAATCAATTTAAAGTGTACTAAAGAAGAGACAGAAACAGCAAATTTTTGCATTTTAGAAGATGGTACCTGCTTGATAAATGACT
>BRZM01000188.1:104696-165245 GCA_033238685.1 Lates japonicus | reverse complement strand
TGGGCTTAACAACCTATAAAGCACAGCAAGCCAAGCTTTATGGGATGTATCTGCACAGATGCAATGCATCTTAGACCAATCAAATAGCCCAACTGCTTGTATAATTACCAGCAAACAAGACTGTAAAATATGTTGTTGCTGCTGTCATGGTGAAACTTTGTTGTTCCAATTCTAGAAATTTTTTACTTTATTACTTTTTTTGTTTTGTTTTTTAAATAGGGTTTTACGACCATATGGCCCATGAAACATATTCAGATGTTGTAAAGGAAAGTAAAACAGCAGCGCTGCTACGTAAGATTTTATATTTTGTGTTTTAAGGTCTAGGTGTTCTACCATCAACACTGTATAACCAACAACAGATTTACAAATTGACCAAGCAATCATGGAAGTATTCTACAATTAAAATGCTCTGGACCTGTTTCAAATGTAAATATATTTTGCAGTCTGTACAGTTTTATCTGAGCAGTGAGTGATGAGCAAATATATGAAGTGACATCATTTGCTCAAATGAACCATTAAATACAGCTGATGAAACAGGTCTGATTCAGGTCGTTTGATTTCTTTCAGTGTGAATACCTTCCTTCCTGTGTGGACCTCTTGTTCTGACCTCAGCACCTGAGGACACACAAGATAATAGGCTGCAATTAATGAACGCAGCAGTCACCAAATGACTTTAAAAAGACAAAACAAAACCTTAGCCTTTATTGATTTTAGTGACACATTTTTGGTTGATTGTGGCTCTGCCAGAAAATATGACCCTTTTCGAAAAACATCACTGTTTTTGTCAGAATTAAATACTGTACTGCTTTATGTAAAAATAACACTTGACTACAAAACACAATTTTTCTATTTCAGCAACCCTACATCACTGATTAGACAGGACTAAGAAATACACTGCTCAAGGCTGTTGCTGGGCTTTCTAAAAATGTAATATCTCTGCCATATCACAGCATTTATTTCTGATACACTACAGGTTCAGGTGGTATTGATTCAGTGCCTTGCCCTGGGACTGTCAGGATGAAGCAGAAATTAACCTGAGACTGAAAGATATGCAAGATACATATTGGGCAGCAGGAAAATTGAAACTATGAGGAAAATGGCTGAAAAGCTGGTTGTTTTGATGAAGATGAGGTTTTGCTTGACAGAGAGTCACAGATGGCAAATGTTTGAATTTTGCAGATCTGAATTTTAGTTGGTCAAATATTCTTGTGAAACAGAGCCATCCTTACCAAACATGGGAAAAGACTAACCTCAATGTATTGAGCCAAAGAAACTAGTACATAATGCCACTATGCTACAATGCACTATATGAGTGCACTATATACCAGTATTCACAGGTCAATATTTTGACATGAAGTTAGAATACACTGCCATTTTGTAGAAATGATAGAAGGCATGTCCTGACAGACATCGGTTAACTGACCTGCTGCTACTAAACAACTCAAACAACATACTGAATTAGCCTGGAAGTCTTAGTTTTATCCCTTCATGAATAATGTACAAACACTGTATAATGTTGAGGCTGACTGTTATCCAAATCAGATTTAAAGAGAGTTTGTGTGTCACTTTTATTGCTAGCACTACCTCTACAGTATACTATACTTTACTATATGCTAGAGTGCATTATGTACCAGTGTTCACAGGTCACTGTTCTACAACCTAGTTGTTGCTTAAGTTAAAAGTTAAATTGAAATTCTGTTTGATTTTGCTTTTCCAAGATGTTCATGGAGCTGTCAAACAACCTTCCATAATTTGGTGAAATGCTTTCTATATCTGCTATGTGTTTTGTATTTGTGGAGAAAAGACTTCATCAACGCTTAACTCAAGCTGTTTTAGTAGACATGTTGGCCTCTAAGTCCACTTTAGTGTGTAATGTCTCCATTTTACCTGGTAACCATATTTATTAGAATATTAAAATGAAGTGAGCCGCCATTGGCTGAATTGTTTCCTAATGTACTGTAAAAAGAAGGCGAGACCCATCACTCTTTTTCTTTTCCACAGCATGTTGTTGAGACACAAGAAACACAAGTATTTTTGAAGCCAAGCACATTGTGTACCTATCTTCCCATGCCAGAAACACATACTCAAAATATTGATGTGAGGGGAGCACAAGATTTAATATTTGACCCCGTAGGCAGCTAGGTTAGCCGTTAGCTGGCTTGTTGTCAGGTAGCCAACTTACACTTTAAAAAAACCCACTGAGGTTTAAGAGATTATTTCCGTTCTTGCAGCTGTCTTCTTCTAATCTGAAGCCCAGATCTGACTGAAATTTAAGAGTGTGTATTTATATTTATTAATTGATTTATAGCCAGTCTCCTGAATCACTGTTATCCGTTTTGGTTAACTTGTAAATGCAACCAAAAAAGCAGATTCCTCTTGTAAAACAGTGTGAGTGCAGTGTGTTTAATTGTGAGTACAACGATAAACTATTCTGGGACATATGAGGAAATTCATTCAGTGTTATTGAAAGAGCAGACAAGCATTGTTTTCTCCCCTCAGTGTGAGAGACTTAGTCGATAGTTTCTTTGCAAATACATCAATATTATTCATTTGCATTTTCCTGCCAATGCTGACGTGTAAACTGACAGGACAATCATTTCTTCAGTCACCTAAATGGCTCTTTCAGTCATTTTTAAACACACATGAAGGTTTTGAGAAAAAGTGCATCTAAATGAATATCAAATATACATAAACTTTCATATTTAATATTAATAAAGCATTTAGCAGGTACTGAGGTAGGCCCCTTTACAAAAAGGTGTAAGATTTGAGTTGTTTAAATCATTTCTTTACAAACAGTACTGGAACAAACAGCAGAAAACATTAGAGTTTAGATTTTTTCATTCAGTATCCCTACATAATGAGCTAACATTAAGTTTTAAGAGTGATGTGCTGTGTTTAAAATTACAGCAGTAATGTAACAGTTTCGTTTACAAGTACATAACAGAGAGGGGTGTAAATATTGTGGTAATAATACAGTTAAATAATCATTTCATAACATTAAAACACAGAAAATATATGACCAGCAGTGAGGACTTCTGCTTTTTTTCATCTGCTAAACAGTGTGTTTGGAGTTTTTGTCACACAAAGTTGATATTATAGACTAATGAAACTGAGAAAATTTTTGATAAAAAACAAATACAACTTGTTATGCGGAATCTTTAAATGAAAAGATTTCTTCAAGTCTCTCTCAGAAAACAGGAAACTGAGCCTCACACCAGTGATCATTTTGATTCAGTCAAAGATTAGACCTACATTTTGAAGATAACAAAACATTTTCCTCTGACATGAATGAATCCCAGACACTACTGAAGATTTTCACCCAGGCATCTATGAAAAGACAGCTCTCCTCCAAAAGACAGATGAGTCACCTCTTTGATGTAGAAATGCAGAAAAAAATTATTAAATCTTTGTTATTATTTAATCAAATGAGATTAGATTCTGTGTGAGTGTAATTTTGGAGACTGGGCGCCAAAATATATTTGAGATAGACTAAGAGAGAAAATTAGGAGAGAAAGAAAGGGTCAGATGGAGATTCACTTCTCTGTACTCATGTCATTATATTTTATATTATTTTGTAATTGACTGTCATTCTCATCTGGAGTAAGACACACGATAACATCACATCCAAAAAACTAGGACATCATTTTTTCACCCAAACTTTAAAATTCATGCTGATCTGACAAAAACTTCTCCACAGTGCTGCTGCTGCAGAAAAGCTTCATCAGGAATGAGGTTTTTTTTTTTTTTTCCATTCACATCAACTGATAATAAACTGCTTTGAATAAGGGTCACACACACACACACACACACACACACACACAAACATTACTATGCTGCAATGCATGCAGTAACACTGACCAATAATATAAATCATGAATATAAAATGTTTAAAAATCACTAAAGTTATTCCATAAGTTATTTTAAAATCAATCTCTACTAGAATATGCCATGTAACAAATGTTGCTTCTTTTATTACAGTTTTGAGCCTAAAAGTTCTATTTCATGACAAAAAACAAACCAAACCAAAATAACCTATTTATTACCATGCATGTTGACAACTTGAAGATGATGTAGTTCTGTAACCCTGTCAAAGGTTATTACAGTGTTGATTTTAGTGCAGAAGCTGCGAGAGCTCCTTTGGTTTCTGCCCTTTGGTTCATTTTGGTGCTCACAAATTGTATTTCAAAACCAGCTATATGCAGTTTACAATTCTAAAATCACAATCAACTAAAGCATGGTTAATGTTTTTATGGAAAGGCAACTTAAAGCACTTTGGTGTGGTTAGGGAAAGATGGTGGAGTTGGATAAATATTTAAGTCCAAATCTGACTTGAAGCACTAGTCAGAACATGTTTACTTTAACAGTATTTAACCAAAACTGTACTCTCTCACTAACTTTAACCAGTGAGATTCTTTCACCTGTACACAAGTAATGCAGTATGTGGACAGCCCTGCTTCGTCTCTTAGTTCCAAATGAATGCTACAACTTAGCAGGAACAGTTTGTGCTTGCCAAATAGACTGTTGTCCCGTTACTGTTTCAACACGACAGTGTCCATAAAGAAATGGTTTTCCCAGTTTGGTGCAGAAGAACTTCACTGGCCCGCACAGTGCCCTGCATCCCACACCTTTGGAGCTGGAACACCAACTTTGCGCTAGACCTTATCACCCGACATCAATATTAGACCCAACTACTGCTCTTGGCTCAGAATGGCAACAAATCCCCTGCAGCTGGGTTCCAAAATCTGGTGGAAAGACTGAAATGGAGTGGAGTGGAAGCTGTTGTAGAAGCATATGGTATTAATGGTTTTGGCCATATGGTGTTTGTTTTTTGTTTTTTTCTGTATGTTCATGAAGTTGATTCTCACAACTGTCTTTCCATTGACTTGGTATTTAATAGTGTGACCTCTAAGTTTGAACACACGATAAGTCACACTCACACGCAGATGCACACACACAGAGTGAGAGAGCTGCAGGATCACTACAACAAAGACAAAGAAGAAAGGGTCCTTTTTAACTCATGCACACCAGTGGAGCTGCAGGGTTATTGTGAAGAATATTTTACCAACTGCAGAGTTCAAACCAGCAACCCCCTGCATACCGGGCAGTCTTTCCCACCACCTACAGTTTTGCACAAGGACATCTGGACAATCGAGGACATAGCTGCCTATACCAGAACAGTTGAAAATCTAATCAATGGAAATGGCATACAGCATCATCTGCCAGCAGTTGCATAAAAAGTACAGTTCAGCTTCGTGTATAACTGTGACAGAAAGTTGCATCGATTTTGTGTTTTTATTGATCAGAGTGCACTTGTGATTGATGTCCGCGGTGACGCAGTTTGTTGTTTGACTCATTTACTTTGCCGCCCAGGGCAGCGTTTACATGAGCGGCTGCTATTGATTCAGTCTTCCCACATTCATGCTCAGAAATATCATAAAGAGTGAATTCTGCTTTCTTCAAAACATAGCGGACAGCAGGGGAGAAGCTGATACTTCACACCTACTGTGCTGTGCTTTTACACAAAAGAAGAAGAGACTAGATTCTGTGTTTTTTTTTTTTTTTTGCTTGTTTTTTTACACTTTGTTTCACTGGCAAAGTTTGGCTTTGCGAGCCAAGTGAGAAGTTTTCCCCAAGTCAAAAAGTGAATAGTGTTGCACGCCTGTTGGGAAGGAGGAGGAGTGAGGAGGAGAGAAAGACGGACAGATAGAGGAAAAAGAAATTGAGATGGGAGGAAAAGGAGAGGAAGAAGATCAAAAGGATGAAAAAAAGAGTGGGAGGCATAGAAAGTAGGACTGAAGAGGAGGATGTGAACTGCTGAGCAACACAGAAGACAGAGGAGAGAAAGGGTAAACTGTGAAAAAAAAGGGAGAGAAATAGTGAAGGGAAGGGAGATGTGGGAGAGGAGGGCTAGAAATGAATGAATGATATAGAGATTATGAAGGATGGAGGTGGGCCGTCAGACCCACTCACACACTGAATCATTGGCTTTTAGTGTTATTACTATGACGTGAGCCAACTAGCCATGTTAATATGATGAGTCAAAGACATGTTGATTATGATGAGTCAGTGTGTGAGGAGGCGGCAGAAAAATAGCAGTGACTTCATCTGGACGGCCATCACACTGATTATGTCCTTAAGCCTGTGGCAGCCAGGAGGAAGGGCTGTTTAATCTTTCATTTATCGTCAGTAGAGGTAAAGATTGACCCCGTCTGCTCTCTGTCAGCTACCCGCTGCCAATCAGTTACACAGGGGCACATGTTCGCGCCCGACAGAGCTGGGCTGGAGGCAGAAAGTATTTGACTGGCTGAGTTAAACGTAATGTTAGGTAACGGGCACCTTGTTTGACAAATAATATAGCTGAGTCCCTCCAGCTCTCATCAAACTTTAAGGCATTTAGATATCCTACTTTTATTTGTTAATGCTTTCCGAAAAAACCCTTAGCTGTATGAGCATTTTTGGATCTGGTGCAGGATAACAGAACCTTTGAATACCCAAATACCTGGTACAAAAGTAATTAACGTGAGCATTATCGCCTCTCTGGTTAGAGTTTAATCAAGTAACTAAATCCACTTTGGTTAAGGATAGAGAATATTATTGAGTACTGGTTGGAGAAATGATGTTAGACCAATTTCTGGTGTCAGAATCAGATGCTCTGTACACCAAACCATCTACCCTGGCCTCCACTCTAAGAAGTTCTGAGGCACTATGACAACGTTATACTTCCACCTAGACTTTGAGACACAGGAAATGATTTGCATGGTCAAAGGAGAGTGCTTGACAGGAAAATGCTATCATTTCTCTGGTAGGGAAAGTCATTGGAGGCCACCTATTGTTGAAATCTGCTACCATTAAAATCCAGCTCTGAATGCATTACAGGTTCCCTGTGGAGTTTTTGACCTTTAGTAGTGCTAATGAACTCTTTTCTAGTTTGTCTCTTTCGTTTTACCTTGTGGACACAAGGGTGCACATGAGCATGCCCTTGTACATAGGTGACATGATACAAACTTCTACCAATGGTGTCACACTCTTTTACTGATCAACAGGTGGCAATAACCTGGCGATAATGCTGCAATGCACCAACAAAGGCAGGGAAGAAGAAGACTGCTAGCTAGTGGACACGGATGTAAATGATGCGGGATCTAAATATGAAACAAAATCAGCGTGGTAAATGTTTTATGAGGAAGGAAATACACATAACATGTTTGTTAGATCACAAGGATACACACTGAGTGTAAACATAGCTTTTGTTTGAGGAAACTCAGCAACATACTTTTTGGGTTTCACTATGAAAAACATGCAAAGTCTGTGAAAACTAGAATAAGCTTTGGAAAAAAAAAAAAAAAAAACATTACGTAAAAATGTGAGAGGTAGTTTTGCTCTAGGCAGATGTCTTTCAATTTTTCAAAAGAAATGGTACACACATTTTCCGTGGGTTTTTGGCAAGGTAGTTCAGTGGTCCATACTGTTGACATCAGAGTCACATGAGAACTTGGAATTTGTTGACCTGAATCCAACCAGAATTAAAATCAAGGAGAAGTTGTTTGCTGTAATGTAAAAATGTGTCTGTTTGGGGTCAGCAAAATTGGTGCTGGCTTGGTCCAACATGAACTTGTGTTTTTTTGTGTGTGTTTTTTTTTTTTTTTTTTTTTGAAAGATTTCATCTTACCTGGTCAGAGAAAGATAAGTGTGGTGACTGCTTCCAGTTTTGGAAACTGAGACAAATAGTTTAACATGGAAGAGAAGCATATAAAATGAGTGCTCCTCTAAACTCTGGCTAAACTTATCATAGTCTTAGATCAAATTGTTTTCAAGAAAGATGTTCTGATAAGCCGTAAATTAAATGTACGTGTACTCGCTAAAGAGTCGGGGAGGAGTTAAAAGAAAAGCAAGTCTTGGGCTTAAATTCATCAAGTGGACACAAACACAACTCTAAATAAATGCTAATGTTGATCTTTGTCTGTCGGATGTGTAAATAGGGAACGTTTTGCTAACCTGAATGCTGTAACAGCTATATAAAGTGATGATATGTCACAAGTGTTTGCTAAAGTGTTATTCTGTCCACAAAGAGCAAAAAAAGAAAATCAATTACTGCAGTTTAAAAGGGTGATGCTAACAACCAATTTTAAGATCCAATGAACATTTAGAGTCACTTCATCCATCCATCCATCCATTATCTATATCGCTTATCCGTTAAGGGTCACGGGGGTGCCTGAGCCTATCCCAGCTGACATTGGGCGAGAGGCAGGGTACACCCTGTACAGATCGCCAGTCAATCTCAGGGCCAGCATATATCGACAAACAACCATTCACACTCACATCTACGGGTAATTTAGAGTCACCAGTTAACCTGCATGTCTTTGGACTGTGGGAGGAAGAAGAACAGAGAACCCAGAGTAGGCACAGGTAGAACATGCAAACTCCATACAGAAAAGCCCTGAGCGAACCAGGGCTTGAACCCGGAACCTCGCCTCTTGATGTGAGGCAACAGTGCTAACCATTGTGCTGCCCAGGGCCACTTCAATATACTTGATGTCCCCTTTCACCTCTTTTACACTGCCATCCAGCCAAAATGCCCAACACATAGCCACTACAGAGGTCTCACCATGAAAGCTTTTATGATGTCTATGGATAAAAGATTGTCAGTAATGAAAGATTATGAATTTTCATGCTCATCCACTTTACATACAGAATGGAACACAATATGCCCACTCTCCATTAAATCCACAGTACATGCAGAGGCATAATGCATGGGTTTAACTTTTGATGCATTGAAAGGTCCTTCTTAAATTTCCATCTGATCTGTTAAAGTGGTTAAATTACAGCTAGTGTCTGTCTTTCTAGGATAAGCTAGCCCACCTCATTTAAACATTATACTTACTGTACTTTACACACAATAACTGACATTTTATTTAATTTTTATTCCCCCTCTCTCACAAGTCTCTCATTGCTGTTCTTAATTCACTGTGTCCTGTCTGTGCTTTTTTGCCTGATTTTTTTTTCCATTTTTCTTTCTTTCTATCCATGAGCCGTGTTGCTTGCTCTCCTTGCACATGGCTTAATTTCATTCGTACAAACCAGACCTCTGACTCTGCCTTTATTCCTCTTTTTCATTCACAGGATCTTTTCACTGTTATTGTCCTCCTCAGTTCCTGTCTTAGTCTTTCATTCACATATTTTACCTTTGTCTTCTTGCTTCAGTGTCCTCTTTCTCTCTCACTCCCAGCCTTCAATGCTTGCTTGTAGTTCCTTTCACTTGAAATCCCCCAATTCTGTTTTTAGCTTTCATACACTAGTTAGCTATTTTTCAGTCTCTATTGCCATATTTTCTCAATATTTTATAAGCCACTGCAAAACTGGTGTTTTCCTTTGTTTCCTTTTTATGTATATTCTTTCCATCTATGACTCATTTCTACATCCTGTTCACCTCTTCCTCGTCACATGCAGCAGTCGTGGCAGTAGCTGGTGTTACACTGAGCACAGAGGACTCTGTTAAAGGAATGATATGGTGGATTCAGTCAGACTAATCCCATTAACTGCTGGAAAAAAAAACAACAACAAAAAAAAAACAGAGGGCCTCAGGAAAGAGTTGTCATTCTGATAAATCTTACTGTACCACAGTGTAGGCAGGAGGGGAAAGCTTGTAGTGTGGTGAGTGATCTCCCTGTCACTTCCCAAAAATAATTCAAGACTCAAAATATGTATAGGGTGAAAAAAAAAATGCTTAAGTCCACTAACAGCAGCGCCTGGCCTTTGCCTCCAGAAGAGAATTTAAGCAGCAAGGTTGAGTGGAGGTCTGAGGCAGTATTAAGAGTTTGACATGTGGTCGATCCCTAAATAAATATGCCTTTGGTCAGGGCCGGGAGGAATATTACACCCCAGAAACTGCTTAGGAAGCAGCAGGAATCTTCAAAGTACTTGGTAACCCAAAATTTCCAATTAAAAAGCAAAATCCTTTCATGTTTTTTTTTTTCTTTCTCCGTGTTCATGCCACGTGCTGCAGAATGATGTGAAGTTGAAGGAGCTCCTCTCTGTTGGTGAGTTTAAGCTGATAATGAATGATGAGGCAATGAGTCAATAAGAAGCTTTAGTCGCTTCGCTCAGTCAAAATTTAAATACCTTTTGGTCCGAGATGCACAAAGACACACACATCTTAAAATGCTGATTAAGTGCTGCAGACGCAAAAAGTGTCGCGTTTGCTGAAAGAAGACCGCAGACATTATGCAGTAGCGAGAAATGCTCTACAGAAAAATAAACTTTGTTCAAGTCTTCAGGTACAATAAGTGTCTCCTTTTCAAGGTAGATATTATAAAACTACTGCTCTTTAGTGTGAATGTAATTGTGAAGACTTTGAAGTGATGAAATCTAATTAAAAACTCTTTGGCTAATGAAGAGACTGATGATGAGGGTGGACATTTTTTTAATTAAATCTTTGTACATATTCAATAATTACAGCTTTATGTAAGAAAAAAATAAAATTATGTGATACCAGTGCTGTTCATTGTCTTCACATCTCCTTTTCCAGACATGGCAGATAAGCTGCCGTGAACAAATATGAAAAATATTTCTAGTAAAGTTGCATTTCTGACTTTCCCACAGGATTAACATGCAGCCAACCTTTGTTTATGTATCACAAAATAAAAAGCAATTGTTAATTGTTGAATTGTAATGGATGCATAACTTCCACATTCTTACTTTCTACCTTCCTAGATAAATGAAAAGAAGAGCTCTATAAAAAAGTCTGATGGTTCAAGAAACATTAGCACTCAAATGATCAGACAGCTTGTAAATGAGGTCAGTCGAATTTGTACAGAGGAGAAAATAAAGGCAGACAGTAAAAGTATTACCCAAATTGTCTTGTAAATATCCATCACAGTCTTCCGACAAAGACACTTCCCAACTTTGACCTACAGTACTCACTGTACATGTACTATGATAAACGATCTTTATGGCTTGCAGGTTGGAGGACTTGTTGGGTCTTTTGGTTGCATGATAAATAATGGCCATAAATGGTGAGGACATTTTTACCCCAAACCTATTAAGTACTTAAGGATCTGTTGGGACATTCAAGAGCTAAGAGGGAAAGACTGAAGTGATGACATTGCACCCAACTGCTGGGGTGGACGCTACATCTGTAAAATGGCAAGGACAATGGACGAGAGACTGAATGACCACCAGAAACAGAAATCATCAGCTGTCTGTAAACAACAGACCTAAACTAGTCACAGGTCATTGACCAGTCAGTGGGCAGCCACTGAAAGAAAAAGGAGGTCATTCTTTCATTTCTATCACCTGTATGAGGGACTAGACCAAGGAATGATATCTGAGCAAAGAACCAAAAGTTAGTAAGTTGTGCTTAGATTCTCTTCACCATGCACGAAATGTTTTTTCTTTTTCTTTTTTGGATGCTTAAAACTGTATGAGAACGGATGTAAATCAACTCAGACCAACCTCATGCCTGGGAACCTCAGCTCTCATCCACATTTCGCCATGGCCATAAACAATACTTGGAGCCCTGCTGTGGCTGTAATAGTTTCACCTTCCTTTCCCAAAATCCTAATTTGCATATGAACAGACCCTCAAATACCTCCTAACAAATCATGTGTGATTACCTGCCTCGCTGCAGGATGGAAGCCTCTGCAAAGAGACTCATGAGGAGGAGGAGAAGGAGTTTTTAATGACCATCGTTTTATGTTTTCTTTTGTGCAGCTCTTGGTTGCTCATTAGTGGCAATATTCAAAATATGAATCTCACTCACAGTGAGCTCCACTAAGAGATGCAAACATATTGGACCAAAATATCACAAGGCTGATGAGATGCAGATTGGAGCAAAACTATCTAATTAATTGTAGAGTTTGTCAAGTTTAAGATTCAGAACTCTAGATTCTTCAGCCAAATACAGACCAAAGTATGTGGGCACGCTTGTCCATGTACTTTTGTTTACTTCTGTTCTTGGGTTCCTACCCATTAGTGTAGAGCATTCAGTTCCAAATAAGGGAAAACTTAAAGGGTATGGTGCGCTTGAAATGAACTAAGTCAAACATGTCCAACCACAACTTGTTCTCAACGGCCACATGCAAAAGTGCAAAAAGCCTGCAGTCATAAGCGTTCTCTGGCTTCAAACAAAGGCCTCTCTCAAGAAGAAGTCTGTGCACTTATATTCTCGATGCAAATGAATATTACAAATTAGGATAATGGCGCACACTTTAAGCCAGTCTCTCCATTAAGACTTTCGTGGCATTGCAGTCCAGAATGAAAAAGAACTTTAGAAGAAGAAAAGAGTGAATCTGGCCTTACTTTTACACCTCTGCACAGCTGCTGCATAAAGTGGACATGATTGGCTGATTGTCTGTTTCAGGAAACATTGGGAAATTACTTAACACACAGTGAAAGTAGATTTGTAGATTTATTAGCTTGAGCTGTGTTTCCAACTTGTAGGAAAATACTGCAAGATTGTTGAATGAAAGAATGTTAACACAGACAATGCAAAGTAAAAGTTGCCTGGATGTAACTCCAGTTCTACTGGTACATACGCAGTCCTTTATCATTTTATGTTGCAAAGTAGATGAAAGAGTGTCAACATAGTTACTGTGGTGAATGTCATTAAAGCACAATACAGCCTGATCTGTACAATATATCTATCTCGTGTTGCAGTGGCGATACCAATGGGAGAAATCTGACAATGAACTATAAATCGAAACCTACACCCCAGGTGCATATGATGGGTCTGTTAACCCTTTGAGTCGCGTATAAATCTATCTTGAGGCCTTTCAAGCTACAGCATATAATGATATTTTTAGACAATAGTGTGCTTCCAACTTGTGTATTCATGTGCAAGATCAAAGATCTGGCGGAAAGCATAAAACCAGAAGAGTGGAGGCTGTAATAGCAGCAGATTTATGTATGTGGTCAACAGTAGCCATTAATCCCGCAGGAATTAATCAGCCCAAGGAATTGCTAGCTCTGCAAGATAAAGTATACAGATGTCCTGCAGGACAGTGAACACTCCAGAAGGACATAATAAAATGTTCTGTAGGACTGACAGGAACGAACAGGACCAGATACTGACTGTGAACTCTCTTGTCTCTATTGTCCTGTAGGACATATACAGGACAATAGAGACGTGGATAATTCCTACAGGACACCATCACAATAAAAACATATTTCTGTAGAGACGTTTATGTAAGGGGTGTCCACATACTTTTGATCATGTAGTCTCTATCTAATAAACCAACCAGTGTATGATTGTTAGCCCTGGATTCTTTGCCCAAATATATCTCCCTGAACTTGCCTTGGCCTTTGAAGAGGATCCTATTTCTAGAATATAAAAGCTCAACCAAAAAGTCTTTTTTGGAGTGAGACCAGTAGCCTCAACTCTCTTCTTTTTCTATCTATGTCCATCTCTCCTTCTTCCCCACTTCTCCTCTCACCACTCCACTCTCTCCCAACAAGCTGTCTCCTTCTATATATATATCACGCACTCCTTCAACAAGCACTCATTTCCCTCTCTGTGGGAAAATGGATCTTAGGCTTTTCATTCTTTTATGAAAGAATGTGTTTTGAAATGCTTGCTTATCTGTATCTCATCCATGATAAATGTGTCACAGCTTGAATTTGTTTGTAATTCGTCAGGTCAAATCAAACAAAACCAAATAGGACATAAACAAAACCATGGTGGTTTAAATCATATTCTTGTGTGCATCACTGTATACAAAAGACTCCTCTGATTGTTATTAGCATAACTTAACATTACATTATTGAGTAGGCTAATACACACACATCAGCATATTAGAATGAATTTGATGTTGTTAGCGCTCATCAGTGACTTCATTTCAAGAAACAAACAAAAACCTTCACCCACAGCACCCCAAGGTTATTATAACTATTGAAATTTTCTTTTTGGTATGTGGTAATGATCACAGCTGACTCTGATAGGTTAAGATACCTGTCAATCAAGCAGACAGGCTGTCAAACTTTATAAAACTGATTTTTAAATCACAACCAAAACACATTAGCTACTTAGCTATTATATAGCCTAGCAGTTTCCATTGTTGGGGGTGAAGCCTGTCATTCCTATGGTGAATTCTAATTGCATTTCTGTTTGTATTTTTATTTCAGCGATATCAACACCACTGTTCACTCTACTACAGCTGAATAAGATAGATTAAGTTGCTTCACATTAAAAGCATTCAATTGGCAATCATGGGGTGGCAGCCACAGGAGAAACAATGTTTTTGTCACTACTGTGGTGACAGTGATCGCTCATCAGAAATGTTGTGTTTGCTAAACATGACTTTTGTTCTTTTTTCTTTTTTTTTTGTCAGTGGATCAGATTTACATAATGCAGGAAAAGACTGAACAAAAGGGAAAAGTCACAGCTACAAGTGACAGGCTGCACCTGCAACTCCATGGAAAGGCTAACCATCTCCTTTTATTATAAATACTTGTGCTGCATGCAGCATGAAATCAGATTTTTCACTCACTTCTTTATTAAATCAATGTGAGTTTGCTTGGTTAGGGCTAGTTGCTGCATGAGTGAGCTGCCTAAACCATGCCTGGTAACCACAGGTGTCACAAAATCAGCCAGGACTGAAATCTGGATGGTTGTCTTCGTGTAAAACTGATTATCTTTTCTGAATCTTAACCACAGTGTAGTGTAATGTACCTCTAATTTATTTATACTGAAAAAAAAAAAAGAGTGGGATACAGTATAACCTTCATTTTTATGAGAAATGGTTGAACCATAAGGGTTGCTGCTTTGCTGCTGCATGTTCCTACCGACTAAACTACCCTTTCTTTCGATTTTGTTCTACAGCTGGAACAAAACCTTCTTTGTCAGTGTCCCACAGGAGCATGGGAGGAAATGACAATATGCTAACAAGACAGCTGTCATTATGCGATGTGTCACTATGTCATTTTTATTGTCATCATGTCCTTGAGAAAGACGATTACTCAAAAAAAAAAGTCTTAAAAAAATCTATTTTCCTGACAGGCTCAGTCAGCACTTCACATACCTCATGCTTAACCTCTCTTGCTCATCGCCTTCTCATGAAAAATATATACATTGTATTTTGAGTCGTATGAGGATATTCTGATTTGTGTTTTCTGGGGTTAAGGTCTGGTTATGTTTATGCAACTAAGACTTATTTTAAGATATGAGCAGGGTTTGAATTTTTTATTTTATTTTTTTCACTATTTCTTGTGTTGAGTTAAAAGAATCCATTATCAATGTCAATGCCTGTTGCGCACATGCATCCAAGCTTTGTTTCTGCATTCTGAGTCAGTACCTCCAGACATTCTGGAAATGTCTGTGAGCAATTATTATATGCTTTCCACACAACTATATGAGTAACATAAAACTTAATGTAACTTTTTATACTTTGTTTTAATGTGGGCCTTTGTGTAGGAAAAATGAATCCTAAAAAATAAACATATAAATTTGACCAAAAACACAAATAAAAGGTATTTTAGAAGATATTTGCTCTTAATCAAATGTGTCATTAAACTCCCTTTATCTGACTCCACTATCTTTTTTTTTTTTCTTTTCTGCTGTTTTCTTTTTGCTGGTTTTCACAGCATTAGGTGCAATCTATAAATGGGCCATTTTACCTGGAATCAAAAGACAATTGGAGAAGAAAGGTGTTACTACCTGGGGGGATGAATCTCCAGTGTCCAGACTAGATCTGGGCTTTTTCTGCTTTTTCACAACCAACTGAGGATATATGTATGTTGTTACAACCCAAAGTTTGTACAGCGCTTGAAGCATTTAATACAATATGAGAAGAAACTCTGATACCTGCAGGTGAATGTGGCTATAGCGATGTCCAAAAGTGATACTCCACAGGGTGAAATGTGACCACATAACTAGAACAGGAAATAATTTCCAATTAATAAAGGAAGCACTGTATATAGTACAGGAATTATTATGAAGTTCCTCACTGAGTGCTCTTTGTCTGATGATGAACAAACTTAGGTGAACATGTGACACAGATTTAAAAAAGAAAAGTTAAAGTTATGTCAGACTGTTTCTGCTGCCAAAGCAGAGAGGAGAGAAGAAAAGTAGTTCATGTCTGATGAGATCAATCTGGCCTGAAATGTTCATTTATAATTATGGGAAATACTTAACAGTGTGTGGATAATGTCTCTAATAAAAGACATCAGAGGGTTTAGTTTTGTTTCCAATTATCTTCACAGACTCTCCTTGTGTCATTCTGAGCTGCGGTGATGGAATAAGAAGAAAAGCGTAAACACTGTCAGGAGTTCTGACACAATTAAAGAAACTCTCTGCAATTAAAATGAAGCTATGAAAGTTATTATGTATTCATTTAGTATGATAAACTCTCCCTCGGTTTGTTAGAAGCTCTGTTTTAAAACCAGAGCCAACACACAGCAAAACGATTCAACTGATCTATAAAAATAACTGCTCTTTATTATCTGTCACTTTATTTAAACTCTTTTGTCCATGTCAGGATCCTGTAGGAATGATGACTTTGTTTTACTAGTGACTTGATTGGTCAGTAGGTGGGCTTGTGACAGGTTTTGATCAGAACCTCTCCTGTGGTGTAATAAGCAGCAGGTGAGACACTCTGATTGGCTGAATTGCACAACTGAATATGTGGGTGATTTCAGGAAGCTGATTGGTTCCAAAGTGCCAACTACAGGTTTAAAGACTCTGTTTCCCCCAGTGTCTCTGGCTTCTCCTTAAGCCATGTGCACACATATCTATAGCAGCCCTGGGATCTGTGGGGGTGGGTAACATTTTTGTTCACCCTATTTTCTCCTTTTTGGGGGGATTAGAAATTTCTCTTTGTGTTTAATGTATTTTAGGTTGACTAATTTTGGGTTGTTATTTTGATGCAAGTCTACCCTGAAGCCAAATAATTCTTGTTTCTAGTGGTTCTTGGGGGCTGAGAAGAGGGAAGTCTCATTTTCATGTTGCACTAGGGTTTCCCTATGTCATCTGATTAATTGACTTGAAGGCAAAATCTTTCTCTAAAGCACATGGCTTTTAAAAAAAAAAAAAGGTACCTAAACCAGCAAAACACAGATGATATGATGTCGCATCCAGATGTGTCCAGGACCTCAAAACAAGGTAATTATCAGGTTTTGGTTCTTCATAGATTTTTGCACTAATATTGAGGAATCTGAGGAGAAAACCTCCTTTTTATTTGCACTGCAAAAGGAAACAGGACAGAACATAAAGTTCCTCATGCAACTCCTCTGTGTTTTGGGCAGCAACTCACATCTTCTCAACTGAAGAAAAAAAAGCTTGCTTTTGGCATGTTGTGTCTGTTACTGTCTCCTCCCACACAATCAAAGCTCCCTGCAACAAGTCCATAGAACTGTAGAGGCTGTCAGAAGGCATTCTGGGAAAATTAGAGAGCAGGTGAGGGAGTGAGGAGATACACAAACCAGAGCATTTAAAAACAAAACCCACAAATAACTGCTGAAATGTGTTTAACATCACTGATTGTGGGAACAGTGTTAAAGGATCAGAAAGATGATTTTGCCCTCAGGCACTTTGCTGTAGGGCACTGCTACACTGAGACAGACAAAAAGAGAATTGTTTCTCTTGTAGGGCTTTGTAAGGCGACACATTTTAGTTAACAGTTCTAGTTGCTTGCACAGCTTCAGGCCTCTGTTGCCACATTAATTAGTTATAAATGTTTTTCTCTGTTAGTAACAAGTTAAAAGTGCTGTCAGATCTGACAGTGGATTCAGTAAAGATCATGTGAATTATGTAGACTTTCTGCGTACCTCAGGAATGAAAATCTGCTTTAGAAATTCTTCTTGTATTGTGTCCTTGAGGATTTTCTTTGTATTGATTTTATAAGGAAACAGACCAAGGTTATTATTTCCCTCTTGGGCTGCAACGGTTTGGACATCCTGCTGTTCATCATAAATCACGTCAGCGGCTAACAGCATCAGACTGTGCTGTGAATATTTTGACTGTCTCGAAATACCCCGCCCCACCCCCAAAAGTGGAGCTTGTGAAGAAGAGATGTTGATTCTAAAAAGCTTGATTTTCAATAAACCACAGTAACACGCCGGCTCAGGCTCTTCACACTTTATGACTGGTTGCACTCGGCAGCTGTGAGGCGTGAATGTGTGTAAACTGTGTGAACGTGAGGAGAACTGTTGCTGGAAAAAGAGCACAGCACTAAGTCAACCTTCCCCAACATAAGAAAACAATATGGAAAATTTAAAAACTTCTAAAAGTGACTTATTTAGAATGACATTTTGAATGATATTGTGCAGGATGTGCCTCCTCTCACTGCTCATGTCTCCAAATTCCTTCACTCTTTAATAATTTAATTGTTATTTGAATGACTGATGGACTGACTGGCAGATGAGGTAATATAACCAAGACGATGCTCTACTTAACATGAATGATGAAGTCTGCAGTAGTGTGACACACATTGAATTACCATTTCAGAGCCTCCTGGTGCTAATTTTAGGGGCTGAAGAAAAAAATCAGAATGAGGGGATTTCCCTCTGATATTCAAATATACAAGAGCCTTTTTTTAGTTGTTTGTTTGCGCCAAAGTCAGATTAGTTTTTTTTTTCTCTAAGAGTCATAGCACTATTTTGAATCAAAGCTTGTCATTGCAAGTGTTTTAGGACAGTTATAAAATCTACTATGGCAGTGGTATTTGGACTAAGAATGAATAGAAACCTTAAGCCGGTGGAAATCATGGCTTCACTTAGCCTAGTTCTGGGGTTTGGTGAATGGAATTTTACAAATGACTTAGATAAAATAAATGTTTTAAGAATATGTTTTGAATAATACTCTGTATCTCATGGTTTTTCCACAAAAAAAGTTGAAGTGACAATAAGAAAACATGTTTTTGACTAATGGGAGACTTTGAGATGGGAGTAAAGTTTCGTCTTCAGAACATTGTAGCTTTTTGAAGATGATGCTTTTATTATGAAGAGTTAAGTCTCATTATTGTTGTGGGATATTTTCCTGGGATGACACAAAAGTTTTTGGAAGACAGAGCAATGTTTTCCTCCCACTCAAAACAGTTTCCACCAAGTCCCTTCTCCAGCTCCACTATTTAGAAAAATTATTTATTTATTTTTCCTGCTTGTTTTTTCAGTGCCAAAAAGATGTTGCTGCGCTCTCCATTAGTCTCCAACATTTTGGTTTGTTAGCACTCCAAAATGAAGTGACTACTAGTTGGAATGAATTTATTTATTTTCCAAATGTGTTCAGAGAGAGCCAGCATTCTCTGCAAAGATCCTGTCTGGTCCCTGTGATATCTTTAAAACATTACAGACCTCCAGAGTGGAAAACAAAAGCAGAGCAGGGGTAGACTGATGAAACCTTCCAGAGGTTTTAGACCTTGAGTCCTGAATTACATTTTTACAGGAGTTTGCCTTCCAGTCTCTTCAGCATCCTCCCATTTTTCTCTAATGTCCCATCCACATACACAAAATGCACAGCAAATGTAGAAACACTGAAATTGCCACACAAAAACCAACACAAGGAGTCACACACAAATGCATTAATTCTATAAATGCACACACACACACACACCCTGCAGAGTGGCCAGCTGTCCAGCATCTATGCACCCAACACTTCCTGCCTGTGCTGTCAGGTCACATGACCAGCGGCTATGGCTAAGAGACATAAAACACAGCATCCTTCATGAATTAATTATGGCCAAAAATAGCAGTAAGAGCAGAGTAAGCCTTTGCTGTTACAGACGCGTGTGTGTGTGTGTGTTTTAGGGAGTGAAGGAGAGGGAAAGAGAGACTTTTGGGTCATTGAGGATAATTATTAAGATCTGACTTCAGGGTTTTGGGGAATGAATGAGTCTGCTGTATGCAAATGTCCTCATAAACAACAGTACAAGGAACATGCCATTGTTAAGTGTTCGTGTGTGTGTGTGTGTGTGTGTGTGTGTGTGTGTGTGTGTGTGTGTGTGTGTGTGTGCTACAGGGAGAGACAAAGACAGGTACAGATGTAACAAAACCTGACAGCAACCTGACAACACTAAAATAACACAGAACCAGCGTGACTCGGTCACATCCCAGGGTTTGTTCTGTTGTCCTCGCATTAGTGTTTAAGCGGCACTTGTCACCAGACATCACAATGTGACAAGACACAAATTAAACGGCGTTTTCCAAAACTATTAACAACACATCAGTGAGCCACACCGTTGCACTAAGTGTCCTGCTGCCCCAAATACTCACAAGAGCAGCGAAGGGGGATTAATCCACTGCTGAAAATAGTCCCCAACAAATGCATTATTTTCTTCTGTTTGAGTAACATTTGCTTAAAGCTACAGTGACCAGCTGTTTCAGGAAATCACTAATAAAGCATAGCACTATTTGTGAGTCATTTTTAAAGATTTACATTCTCAACCACTGACTACAGGGCTGAAAGCCAAAGACAGAGACAAGTTGGAGAGTGTTGAGGGACCAACTGCACATTTTAACTTGCAAAGATTTTAAACCTTTTTATTTTGAAGATAGATGCGTCATGCATATTCCCCTAATCATCAGAAGGAGTTCACCAAGAGTTTTCAAATGATGAAATCAAATGCATCAAAACCTCATGTCACTTTCATACAGTTTTATCCTCACCAGATTTGTGTTTTACCTTGTTTTCACTATGTTAATCTACCTTATCACTGCTGTGTATATTTTTCATCTGTGATATTTGCCCACTGAGTCCTGTTTTTTTGTTTTGTTTTGTTTTTTTTATGTTGTAAAGAAGAAAATGTTCTGTCCGCTGCCCTTTGTGTCTCTTCAGTATTCAGACAGAAAGTTTGGAGGGACACAGAGCCACTGTGTTCTGTAAATAATAGATGCAGCCTCTGTTGTTTGTTCCTGGAGGACAGCCTGGGGGCAGCTTTCGTTAATGCTCCATGTTTGCAGCAACCTGTTTGTACCACATCTCTGGTATTTTGGAAAAGTGAATCCCAAGAATCTGCGGTCAGAGACCCAGGACATGAGATATTATCAGTCGACACAGCAGTGGAAGTATAGCTGTGTGTAGAGGTCGAAAGGCAGAAATTCTGACCTTGCACTCAGGTTCACGTCTTCCCACATGACATCATCTCTACTGTGAGTTATGTTTTTAATTGTAAGGCTGATACCACATTGTGAACATAATGTGGTCACATTAATAATATATGAAACATACAGTCACAGTAATCTGAGCTGTGCCACTAGCAATTTTCCATTATATATATATCCGCTTGATGTATGAGCAAAATAATGGGATGAAGTGAAATATAAATAAGAAGGTGTGGTGATGAATCGTGAACGTGACTCTAGTCACATTACTCACATAACACCTTTTAAACTGTCAAACCAATCACAATAGTGCATGATGAAAATGGATGGAAAGAAGAGGGGAGACCTGACTTGAATCTCAAAGTAAAAAAGTCGAAGAGGTGCAGAATAGCAGGTGGAATGTTACAAAAAAAACAACAGCCAAAATGTTGAATATATGACTTTACACATATACCATAAATGAATAAATGTGTAAATGATACAAGGTTGTATTTTGAAATATAGCTATCTACTCGAAAATACATCTGCAGTTGAGGCATTTTTGTGGAATTAAATTGAAATGACATTAAACATAATTAACCACACAATTAAATGTTCTGGTAAGCTGTAACCTGAATGAAATTTCAGTGTGTCGGTTCAGCTCATTTTCCTGCCATTAAACTAAACTGCAACATTAAACCAAAAACCAGAACCTCTTTAGGATGCTGGTGTTTTAGAATCCATCTAAATCCTGAAGTAATTCGAACACTCTCTATTGAATCTACAGCACATGAGTTTGCTGCTTACTTATGTATTGTAGTAGGGAGTAAGGGTACTCCTGCTGTTTGTGAATTTTATGCTACATGGTTGTAAAGTTTATAATTCCACTGCTAACCACCTATAGGTTCTACCCTCCATCTAAAAAAAACAACTTTTATTCTGTGAGAAATTATTATATTATTATTATTATTTATTCTGTTCAGAAAACAATGTCACGTGTTAACACAAATATAATCCCATT
The DNA here is from genome assembly GCA_033238685.1 of Lates japonicus. Classification (NCBI taxonomy): domain Eukaryota; kingdom Metazoa; phylum Chordata; class Actinopteri; family Centropomidae; genus Lates; species Lates japonicus. Next base: position 143,221 of record BRZM01000188.1, on the reverse strand, counting down.
CACAAAATTGGGTGTAAAGGGAAAGTTTCTTCGATCGTAGAGCAGAGGCAAGAAAGTTGACCCACACCTCCATCTCTGAGTGGCAGAGAAGCCATTATTTAAAAAGTCTTCCCTGGTTCAAAAATTAATTACACCATCACAATCAATCCTAGTGACACCGGAGCAGGGTTTAAATGACAGCTGAAGTCTGCCGTACGCCACTCGACTGTCAAACCCCTAATTAAGATCTCTGTACCTCTCACATTAAATGACCTTGTCCCTGCAGTTTCCTCCATAACTGACACAGAAGTGTGATGAAGAACAATCAGACACACTGCCAAGGATAAGGAAGGATATAGATACATGAGACTTTTATTATTAGTATATGGTTGATTCCTTTCTGACTAGACTCAACATGTTTTGTGAAAGAGTGGCTGAGTAAATTTTAATATCTGTGCATATGAGGGAAAAAAAAATGCACAGAAACATGCTGAACTCACAGTTTAATGCAATTCGGGACAGCAAAATGTAAATGTCAACTTCTATAATTACCATCCACTTGAATCTATACTTCCTCAGCTCAGTCAGAGAAGAAATCCAAGCATTAAAAGCTTTCTTGTTGAAGCAGGTCTTGAACTGCTCTGGGAGCTGTCCATGGTGCTGAACTGTGCACTGATTTATTTACTGAACAGAAATGGGAGGAGTAGTCTGTTGCAGCATCTTTCCCCAAAAATGTACTTTTAAATTCAGCTCAAATTGCTTTTTTTTTCTTCCTCTAATCTATGAATGTGATTTCTTCCAGTTTGGAAAGCCCACTCTGCTCACCTGACTGAAGACAAATATGCTGCCACTTTGGATCATGGTGCTTCCAGTTGTTTCTTTTTCACTTTCACTTGGAGGCAGTGAGCTTCAAATGCCAAGAAGTCCAAACAAGAAGAACAACAGCATCAGTCATTTCAACAGCTGCCCCAAAATGAAATGACAAGTAACCTCTAGCAACTGTGGTACGCAGGGAGGAGGTCAGGGTGGAAGGGTGAGTCAACAAAACATCAGTCTTCTACATGGGAGACAGCTGTTTGTTCCTCGTTTAACACCAAACAGTCAACATTGTTTATCTGAAAGCATTGTCATGACCTTTCCCTCACTCTAACCATGCGTTTATTATTGTAACCATGACAATGACGGTCCCCTAAGCTTAACAAAGAACCAGTTGTAACAGTTGTGGAAGGAATAGACAAATGATGTCATCCTGCTTATAGGGGCATCAGATCAGACAACCACCTCTATGAAGGGCATGGGTAAACAATATATTTTGTCCTTAAATTTGGAGGACCTGTTGACCAAGGGAACCCTCACCAGATTCCAAACTGGGAAAACATACAGTTGTGGTTGTTGGAAGGCACAACAAATCTATATATGCTATTACTAGGAATCAAACCCCAGCCAAATATTGGTCCTGATATGAGCCATTTTGTTTTCCAAAGCAGCTGTGATCTTAATTTTAAGACTAACCCAGAAGCAGGGCAGAGATTAAGGCACCTTAAAGCCCCATTGTCCAGAGTGGCATTGGTTGGTGCAGCTCCCCTGTCCCAGTTAACACTTGAAAAATGGTTTAGATGCCTGAGTTAAAACTACAGACTAAATTCAGTTGTAAAGTGACAGATTCTGTTGTGCTAGTTGTCTTACTTAACATACAGCAGCCATTTGTTTTAATTCTTTACATTTCTCATAATAAGTGCATAACTGAGTGATAGTCAGTGGCTTCAACAGCCCAGCAAGTTCAAGATCAATCAGTGAGAAAACTATGAAAATATCAATAATTCTAAACAGAATTTGGTATATATGTTAAAGCGACAGCACTTCCGATGATCATAGGGAATACACACTGTTCAGCCACATTTTAGTTCAGTGAGTGCGACTATGCAGTCGGAGCTCTGGTCAAGCGATTGATAGGCTTTGTTTTCTGTACGTGAAAACCACTTAACCACTCAGACTCGGAGCCCAGCAGAATTAATTATCACTTGTGACTGCAGAGGGCGCTGCTGCTCAGCAAAATTACTCTGTGTTGCTTTAATACGATTAAATGTGATCTCAAAGTCTGAAAGATTCCCCTCTTTACCAAATTTGTCAAATTTAGCTTAGGTAAACCGAGATATCTGGATGTTTTTTGTATTGCATTTAAACTGTATTTAAATGGTAATGAAATCAATTAACCCAAAGTTTTGTAATGGAGACAAAATGTCCCATAGATCTTCACAAAACATGTCTATACCATGATTTCCACAATAGAATAAAGGTCTGTATTACTTAAAAATACTTCCTTTTTGATATGAATAAATAAATAGATAAATACATTGAGCCCAACTAAGTATGGACACAGTCAGATATAGGTTGATAATCTGCAAGGAGATCTTCTAATTAGAATAAGTTGTATATAGTGTTTTATCTTCAGGATACTTTGATGGCAACGGATACACTGACTCTTCCTGGAATAAAACTGGTGACCTTCTGGTGGTGGGACGCCCTCTCACTCTAATTATAATTATAATGGAGGCATTAAGCTGCCACTGTGAGACAGCAACACTTAGAAGCTAAAATAATTACCGCAGTAGAATAAGCTGGCATTTTTGATTCCCGTAATTTCATAGTTGCTTAGCAATCAACGCTTATAAAGGACAGCAACACAATGCTGAGCAGCAGAGAAGGTGACTTGTTTCCAAACCCTCCTCTCTCATTTAGCAGCACAGCTGAAATTTCACTGTTTGACTGAAGCCCTTTAATGAAAGTTTACGACGGCACCCTGAAGGTTTAGTGGAATTGAGTGCTCATCTGGGAAAATGAGCACACTGTGAAAATATGGGGGAGCCTTCATGTAGAAGTTTTCCTGTGGGGAAATGTTTTTTCCCCCACAGCACTTTTGTACCTTTGTGACTGTTGTAATGTTTGGATTCCTTTAGGGTTTGGTATTGGGTTGCAGAGAGCTAATGGCTAATGCCTCAAGCTTCTGAATGTAGGAGGGGTAATCTATTCAGAGCAGACTGAATTAGTTGTGTATGTGTGTGTGTGTGTGTGTGTGTGTGTTTATCTGTGTGTGCTTGTGTATTTCTATCTTAGTGAGGACCAATTTGAGTTTCAGACCTTGTGAGCGAATCGACCCATAATCAGAGTGAATTACTATTTTGTTTCACTTCATTCATTCAGTCTGACACTGTAGTCATGTTAGCTAATTTATGTTTAGGACGGGGGTAATTTTTGTTTTGTTTTCTCCTATCCAATCATACTGAGCGATGTATCTGCTCTAGCAAAACAATTTACATTTGACATGAAACCGGAGGAGCAGGGGTTGCCAGGAGCAGTTAACATTTTCATTCACACTGATCGAAGAAATATCCTGTACCAATTCTATTCATACTGTGCCATTTTTGTGGCCATTTTTCTGTCTGCATTTCACATTACTGTTGCCAGGTAGCCAGTTAGATATGTAGAAAGAGGATGTAATCATATTTCCACCTGATTTTTTCTCCACTCCCATGCCAAATGTTTGCTTGTTTAGCAGTCACAGAGCAATGCCATCATTCAGTTGGAGTGGTGTCACTCCCTTTTAGCTCTGTTTTCAGTCTCAACCAACCCCCAAGGCAGTTGGAGATCTGGTTCCTTAACTGCTAAATGCTCCACTATGTTCACCAGCTAGTCTCTAACTGTGGCTGTCTGCCGTTTGCTGCTGGGCAGGTAGTCTACAGTGGCAGCTGTCTGCCTTGGCTAGAAACAATGCTATGACAGCTGTGAGAGTGCACCAGAACAATGAAGCTGTGGCCCAGACAGATAAAGAAGGGAGTGGAGCTGCAGATTCAGCTGATAATTCTCTCACCACAAGCGACCAATTTTGTATTGCAAAATTGCTTTCACATTGTCATTTCATACGTTGGTATTATAAAATATCAATTATAGCCACTTTAATAATACCACCTACAAAGCTCTAATTGGTAGCCTATTTCTCCAACCATGGAAACAGACATCAGTGAGCACAACCAAACCTGTTGAAATCAATGACCAAATCACACTATTAGCATGGTGCTCTCATCTAGTCAACCATAACAAGCCAAGAGACCATCAGACAACCAACATTTGTAAATGGTTGCTCATTACAACCTGTCTGATCACCTAATTGCTTGTGTTTCCTCTGATGTCACTCTGTTCCCAGATCTCAGCAGTTACTCATAAACAATATGAATTGTGGTCAGAACTATGAGGAAAAAGATCTACATTATAATAAATAAGAATTATGTTTTACCATTCAGTACACATAGTGTAAAATTAGGGTAGGAACTAGGGAATGTACTGTGTCAATAATGGTCCTCCCAAGTGTAGAAATAAGAATGTGTGTTAGTGTGTCTAATCGATGGTGTGTGCCTCTGCATCTATCTCCCTGCCCCTGTCCCTGATTTTACGTGTATATACTCACCAAACACACACATCCAAAATTTCAATCTGAGCTTTTGCACCTCTGTAAATGGGCCACATTTGCATCTTTATAATGTTCCCTTTCAGCTGCCTCAGCGCAGGGAGCTCTGCGGCTTGGTTTGATGTATTTGTGCTCTGCTTACCGCTCCTACTGTTGGATTAATTCTTAAACATCTTCCGGAAACATCCTCATAGCTCTCATTCATTCCCACTGGCCATTCTTTCATATCTTCTTTGGCCCTGTCGCTGTCTTCCTACTTCTTTTCCCCCCCGTTTTGCTGTCTTTCTTCTGCTGTTATTCTCAGTGTCTGTCTGTCACTGCCTTTGTCTGTCGCCCTCTCTGCCTCTAGATTTCTCTTCAGCTGACTTCACTCCTGCCACAAATTGTCATTTAGCTGAAGCGATTTTCCAGAGTGACTTAGTGTGGTGGTATAATCAGTTTGCAGTCACAGGTACAGTGCGGTTCATTTTCTTTGATCTTAGCCAGAGTGGAAAAGTTTAATTTGATGCATTTTTTGGATTTGGTTCATGTCACTCAAAAGCAGCCTGTTATTGGCTATTTTTTTCTGATATGTAATTGGAGATTTTGTAGCAGGAGTGCACTAAAAATGCCACATTTCTGCACACCTCCACTGGCATTCATGCTGCCAGTTGTGAGGACATGAAGGATTAGCTGAACAAGAGCATTTTAGTTTCAGATTTCACTTTGTTGTGCCAGGCTTTATGCGCAGGAGGAACTACTGACTATCAGATGACAACAGCCGTTGTTAGTACCCATAATCCCTTACTGTATGTTTTGGGGTTGTTTCCTGGGGTTGTTTTGGATCTTGTTTTGTTACATAAAGGATCACATCACAGTTCTCTCACATTGTACAGTAATATTGTTAATTTCCACTGCCAAGACTGTCACAGAAGTTTGAAAGAAGTATACACACCACAATGAATAAAATGCGCCAAACAGACTTGGTGTGTATTTGAGCCTTTTCTCTACACGCCCTCTCTATTTTGTCCCCAAAGTTATAATCCTTAAGGCAGCAGGGGAACAAGCTGTTAACACAACTTTGACTTATTGTGTTCTTATTAAATTGTTGTGGCATGTGTCAGCATTTAAAGTTACACATCCAATAAACACAGAGCGACATCAGGATTAATTTAGTTTTGTCTGTTGCAAATGAATGTAGAGTAAGTCACCTCCTTTAGCAATGAATAACAGGTTGTATTGTTACCATGACAAAGATGATTTATCCGTTGACAGTACAATCAGACAAACTGTGGGCTTGGAGGATTCACTGCATCATGTTGCTTCAATATAAACAGAGGAAGACAGTCAACATGGCTGTGGTTATCCAGGAAGGAAGGGCAACTGGACTTTGTCGTAGATGCTTTAAGACGTTTCACCCCTGCCTCAAGAGGCTTCCTCATTTCTGACTGATGGAGAGTCTCAGGTATTTAACCTCTGTCAGGTTGTTATTAAAGCCATCTGTGTCACTTGGTTCATTACTGCTCATAGCTGTTGTAATGACAATCATTAGAGTCATTGCCGAGTGTGTCAATCCAGTTTTAAGACAGAAATTGTCTAGACAGGAAGCGATCCATTTGAAACACTGCACATCTAAATACGTGAAAAGTAATCTAGTGTAAGCAGTTCAATGCAATGAGGAAGTACAGGGCTATACAGTGTATCAGTGAAACTAAAGAACTCTTTAACAAAAGAATTGTTGGGGGACGAAGGATTACCTGTCTGTTTGCCCTTGTTTCTCTTTTGTTTTCCCCTTCCCTGCTGTTGAGTGTTTGTCCCCTGTTAGTCCCCTCGGCTGGGCATGGCTGACCTACTTCCACTCTGCCCCCAAACCCCCCACTCACCTGTTGCTCATCATCACTGATTGCCACCTCCTCCTCTGCAGTATTTAAGCCGGGTCTTCCTCTCCAGTCCTCTCCAGTCCAGTGTATATCTCACAATGATCAGCCATCTCCAACCAGCTCCGACCAGCCACATCCAGCCAAGTCGTTGTGTACCTGCCCAGTTACTCTGTATTATCTTCCCTGCTCAACCCAGGATGCCCACAGCCTCTGTTCCCCCAACCAGTTCATGGACAGAACCTCCACGGCGCCCTTCTCCCTTTACTAGATCACAGATACTCCAGCCAACATCCCTGTTCGCCTTTCTCTGAACGTTTCACTCCATGTTGTGCAATACACAGTTGAATATTTTCCATCTGTATTGGTGTTTGCATTGTGGGTTCAGTTACGGTATTCTGTACACTCATGGCTCAATACCATGGTGCCAAATCCCCAGGTCAAGACTTAGCAGTTTATCTATACTTGAAGAACAAGGGATACTCCTTCAACAACAGCAACATAGATATTTTATACAGTCTGTTCAAGACAGGAATGTTGCACTGTTATTACACCTCACATTTCTGTTTAAAGGGTTGTGCCACCTTTAAGCCTGCAGTGGAGGTAGTCACAGAGTCACACTGATGTCTCTGTAAAAGGGAGAGCCGGCACAGTGACTGATGCAAAGGCTGCTGTGTTACATCTCACGTCTCTAAAAAATCACACACCTGGGCAGCATTATACCAGCTTTGTGTGGTTCATTGTAAACTTGCAAAGGTGGCATAGTCAAGGAGCTTTGTAATGCCAATATAGCACGATCAATATGTACAAAGGGCTTCTGTTAGAGTACAGAAACCATACCTCAACAAAGGAGGTCTATGACACCACTTATCCCCCACCTACAATGCTGTGATTTCATGCCTTCCCAGGAGATTTCACAGGCATTCACACATGGCCTCAGGTGAGTCCAGTGACTCCAGCTCCACTGCCGTTACCACAGCCAGCAGCACCAACTAACCAAGAGACTTCAATGGCCTTGATAATGACCCCACAGAGGTTAAATGCCTGCTCTCCACCAGTCAGACAGAACTGAAGAAACTTACTGTATAAGAGCTGAAACATCTTCAAGTATCTACAACCAAGCTCAGCTGTCCTCGATTCAATCCCGTTAGGATAGTCAACAATGACCCGACACACCACTCAACTCAGGATTAAATCCTGTTTCCTATATCACATGAAACATAGAACACTGGCTTTTGTCTTCCACATCATTTCTAATACATGTTTGCACCTTTTACTGTGAATCCCTTGTGCATGGGTTTGCTATTTGAATCCTGAGCGGGGCTGACAGGCTCTTCTGGTTACAGTGAAAACTACTTTACGGAGAGGCAATTAGAGAATTCAAATACACTGAACAGCTTTTGCTATGAAAATGCAACCCATAAATCATTTCAGTGATTATAAGATTTACTTTCATGCTTTCCTTGACATATTGAAATTTAATTTGGCCTAAAACAGTAAGATAATAGTGTAATATAAAACTCTGGAAACTACAGACATGAGTTCGCCAGAAACTTCAGTTTTACAAGCAGAGAACTGACATGTCAAAGTCACAGCGCCAAGCTTTCCTTCTCTCCACATCTCTATTCCTTACATTTCATTTTCTCCCCTGGAGACAGCGATCCATTCCCATTAGGGAGTCGTCTCATTCCCACTGCTGAGTCCCAGTGTGTGAAAAGGATTAAGGACTGTAGTTACAGCACAGGATATGAATACAGAACAGATTTCCATCACTTTGACTTCCCCATCATTCAGAAACTTACATTTAGATATTGTAGAAGTGTCACATTTATTGTGCAGCTGCTATAATATCATTCTGTCTCTGGGACGATTTGTTTGTTGAATTGAATTATTTTCCTTTTTCTGCCCATCACTGTATCACGTACGCCAAAAACCATCTAACATGTATGTGTTTGATACAGTGCTGAAAGTGCACCAGCCCTGCTCTTCTTCTCTTTAATCCCCTGGAAATGTTCACAGTTCTGAAGCTGAGCAATACAAGCTCAATAAAGGATCAAGTTAAAGATGCTGTTTGTTACTTTAGGGCTCAGCCACTACAGGGATACATTTTGAGTAAATGCACTAATGGACAGAGGAGCAGAGGCTTGACAATTATCTGAGGTTGAAAAGCTGCTACAAGGTAAAGTAAATCACTGAAGGGCATTGAGTCTGTAGGCTCAGAGTAATAATTGAGACACTGCAGCAGAAAGAAACTGTCCAAATGCACAGTTTTAGGAGGAGTTAACGAGATAAAATTGCGGTGTGGAGATTCTGCTTTATTCGAGAGGCTGTGGGTGATCTGAGAAAAGTATCAAAACAATTATAGCAGAGTGAGATCGAAAAACAAACAAGAGGAGGTTTTAGGGAGGCAATCAAACCTTCTCTGACAGGTAATTGAGAACTCAGGTATATGAAAATGCTCGTAGCAGATTGAGGGAAAACGTACGTGCTCCGGGTGAGAATCTCTGTGTGAAGGCTTTTGAGGAAGACAAATAAAAGAAAACACCTGGAGGGTAAGTGGAGGACAAGGCGACCAGAAAATGAATGTCACAACTATGACAAAGCTGGACACATGGATATAACTGGCTATATCCAAGTATTTCTAGACAGCAGGGACACTGTACTAGATATAACTTAGGCAGCAAGAGCTTAAATGAATCCATATTGTTAGTACTGACAGCATCAGCTGTATGAGCAATAATCATTGGATCAAAGAGAGATTACACGAAAGACAAAGCTTCTCAAAGAAAAATCCAGACTCAACTTGGTAAAGGACGAGCAGAGGAAAAGTGAAGGCTGAAGAGAAAGGAGGAGACGAATGCATACGCCTGGTGCCAGGGATCTAAAGCAACAACAGACTATCTGCAGACGCAACAAAGTGAAATTAAGCTGTGTGTCTGGAACATTACTCAGCAGAACAGTTGTTGGCGCAGCTGAATGGATCAAAGGTGCTCACTCAAGAGGTGCTGGGTCAGGATTTTTTTGGCAAATATTACCAGTCTCAGAAAGCTGAGCTCTTGCCGCTTGTCTGACCCCCCTTCGGCAGGTACCGCTTTAATGTTCTCCCTTTTGGAAAATCATCAAGATGTGAACATTTTCAAAAGCAGATGTCATCACACTCAGATGGGCTAGAAGGTGTAATGTGTCATGTAGACAGGAGGGGCTGACAAACAACATGATCACAGGCTGAATGAAGTACTGGCAAGGATTCAGGGGGCCAGGATTAAAGAGGAATTCAATTCGGTTTTAAAGAGGTTTTCCTGATTAAACATGAAACAGACTTACATATAAACAGTGGGAAAAGGCGGGGCCATTGATAACGTAGAAAAAAGGAGAACAGCTATCTAATACAGAAAAGTGAAAAATTTTATATGCTAAAAATACAGACACTCAAAGCCATTGAGAAGACAACAAAGGCTTTGGCAACAACTCTAAGGGGAGCACAACACAGGAATAGATGAGATGATTGGCATTAAAAGAGTGGACAAGTTAATTATTGGATCCCATGTACATGGGACAATTTACAGGGAAATACTTACCTCACTGACTGGGTTACTGAACCATTTTATTTTTATTAACATGAAGCAGGGAGGGAAGTGAACCAGAGGTGTTGCTTACCATAAGAGAGAGCAGTGGATGAAGGTTTTCGAGTGTGGAATTTTGCACTGCTTCATTTTAAGTATGACTAATCTGCCAAATTAGAAGTGATATTTAATGTCAGGAAGTTACCGCAGCAGGTACTGGGATTTTAGCCAGAGAAGGCAAAGAAATCCAATCACCTAAAACATTTTCCCAAAGTTGCCAGCAATTTAAGCTATGTTTCTGCCACACATTAAAAGCACCTCCAAGCCCTGCAGAGATTTACTAAGTGAAGGAAATAAGAACAAATCAATTTCTGCCATAGCCTAAAATCTTAGATTGAATTTCTGTGCCATTAACTTGAACTCACTCCAAAACTGTTGCTGAACCAAGAAATAAACCTAATAGAATACATCACCCAAAAAATGTGCTGCTCATCTCATGTCTGCTGGAATGGGAGATTTAAAAAAAGGGACTTTCCATAACTATGGTACCATTTTAAAACAAAGCAATATTAATTTAATTTTCAATTTCAAATTGTTTTATGGGCATGACATGTGAAATTACTTTGTGTCGTGAAAACATGTAGAGAAGGGAAACAGGAGATTTAGGAAAAAATGTACCCTATCTTTGAGAATTATGTTTATATGTACATGTATATTCATTCTAACTGAGATGGGAGAATACTGTATACATATATATAAAGACAAAATGAGTCCCACTACAAAAAATGAATGTTTGCACTAAAGTTACTTGATTTTTAAAATTTGCCAAATAAATTCTCTGCATTTGTAGGAGAAACATTGTAACCTCCATGGAGATGAGGTTATTAAATGACAGTTGAATTTGACAGCATTACTTTAAGCTGGGTGAACAGCAGCTAAATGTATGCCATCCTTCTGTTTTGTTGTACAGCTCAGGTGGATCATTGAGAACAAAAACTCTGCAGCGGTGTGTCATGACCGCTGTCTGAGGTGCTGATCCAGGGATCCTCAGGGATGAAGGAGCTGTCCGTGGTACTCACCGCCAAAGCTTTGAAAGGATTCAGCAAATAGGATTTTTCTTTCCAAACATCCATATTATTTTAGAAGCCTTTCTGTTTATAGCGGCATTTGTTGACACTATACTGGTGGATTTTTTTTTCTCAGCTTTGTTTTCTCCGTGCTGACACCAGACTTGTAGCTGCTGATTAGATTTTGCTGCCTGCTGCCTGACCAAAAGACACCGATGCACTGTCATGTAACAAAAGGAAAATATGGCTCAGGAATATATACAATATACTCAATAGGTGCATCAAGTGGGTCTGGGCTGCCCTGTATTGTTTGGCACTGCTGAAATGCAGGACCTTGTGTGGGCCCCCCTGCCTTGAAGGGGCTGCAGGGGTGTATTTTCCAGTCCAGTCAATGACCACAATTTGGGTCTGATAGGGGACGGCAATAGAGCCCAGCAGCCCTGCAGCACTGTGAGAACAAACTGGGACTTTGTAGAAAGCTTTCTGAGTTGCAGAAGCTGATGTGTAGCAGCTGTGAGCACAGTGCAAAGTACAGGCTTCCAGAAGCAGAGTCCTTGACCTCCTTGAGAGTCATGCTCAGCCATGGAGATAAAGTGCAGAGAAGAAGAGGACAAAGAAGGAACATACTCACGTGAGCGATAACTTGTATTTGAAGAGGACCTTATTTTTTGTTATACATGTAGTGTTACAATGTCTGAAATTCATATCAAATGTGGCCAAACTTTCAGATCACCCTGCTCTGAACGCTTGGTTCCAATGATTTTTTTTCTATTTTCACGTCAAGCAGATGTCAGCTCGTGACATATTCCACATTTCATATGCTCACAAACACTGGGTACCATCATGTGTTTAAGCTGCTCTGGAGGAAGCTTTGGGAAGCTGACTAATCAGAACAGAGTGGGCTCATCAGGAGCTAAAACTGCCTGTTTCAGACAGGACAGAACTGGAGGGCTGCATAAAGGGCCAGTACAACACAAGTAAGGATTTTTTAATCTATGCAAAGTTACTGTAGTGGAGTCTGAGAGGTCTCCTTTAACATTTCTACTTTTTATTCATGAGATACATGTTAAGCCACCCCTGCCTTTTCCTCAGAGGGAAAGTATTAAAAGATCTTCCAGCCAGGATCAACTCTTCAGATTGTAAAAGGTAGTCCATGTGTCAGTTTAAGCCTTATCACAGGAAATACACTCTCCAAAGCACATTACACCTTCCTCAAAGCTGCTCTCCATAGGAGGTCTACCTATGAAGTGTAGATTACTGAGGTTTTCTGAGTAGAGATGCAGCAGGGGTGCATGACGGACACATGTCAAGCAAGGGATTAAAGCAGAGACGGATGACTGGACTGGAAAAAACAGATAGGGAGAGAATGAATGAGCAATCCAACGTGTGTGCGAAACCCTTGTTTCCATTTTCAGCGAACAAAAACTCAGCTGTTTTCAGCTCAGGAAAACTGCTTGAGCAACATTTTTCTTATGAGTTTGTAGTGCAAGTGCCACAACCTTTTGTGTCACTTGTTTTAACAGGTCAAAAACAAACTGTAGTCATTAAAACAGTATACAATATACAGCTATTTGTAATGAATGTGGATGCAAGTTTGGTAATGAGCTGTTGCAGCAGGTTATAGGATTTATTTATAGATTTGCATTTGTCCTTTATGGGACAGTTCAGAGGTGAGAAAAACATAAGGGAAGAGCAGGAATGTTTCATGCTTTAATTAGAATTAAAATAATAAAAATATCCCATAACGTATCATTTTAGTTGCTTAAATCTAACCATTAAGTAAGCCTTTAATGTAAAAGGAAAATTGTCTGAAATTATTGGCACCATAGTAAAGACCAACAAGGTCAGTCAGCACAGCATCCCATGTGGTCATGACTTTATGTATTTTCAAAAAAACTTGAACATCTGTTAACATCTGGTGTACACTCTTACACTTTACTCATGCAGGATGGAACCATCTGCTCAAACGGTAACTCTTTCCCTGCTGTCAAAACGGTGAGATTAGGTGAAATTGGATTATCCGTATTTACCTGATCCTGAAAGACATTTTCTGCCTTTCGTTGTTCTGTTTTCAACATAATGTGTTCTGCTGTCATTGGATTTCATGCTTATCATTTTCACCTTAATGTGTTTCTCTCTCTGTCTCTTTCTTTCTCGATTTTGCTCGTGGTGATGTTTTGGTCGGAAGCTTTGGTGTTTTTTTATCTTAATCTGCACAAACAGGATTTCAGTCGTTCTCTTCCTTTCTATGTTTTTATCCCTGCACCATCAAGACTCAGCTGATGAACTGTGAGATGAGATCAGATCAGAAAAGGAAATTTCACTCCTTGAATTTTTGCAGGATATGAGACTTGAGGGGCAACAAATAAAGGAAAGCACCGTGAATACACTCAGAAGAGTGAGTGGGCCCTTCAGGTCTTCCCAGAAAAGACGGGTGAAAAAATAAGATAGTACAGCCAGGAAAAGCACTGGACAGTGAGCGGCACCTGAGTCATTTCACACTGACAGCAATAACAAGTTGCTACTCTCACTGTAAAATAATTTAAAACTGGTAAATCAGAACTGAGACCTAAACTTGCAGCTACAGGCAGTTCATCTTAGGATAATAAGAGTATTAGCTAAAACACCTGAGTTGTCATTAATTTTAATGTGATAAATTTCATTAAACCATAGAGATCGGGAAATAATCACTTCAGTTTCAATTCTTGAGTGGATTTACATATGTATAAATTTGAGTTTTACTCTGTTGGATATGAGACTCTCTCGGGACAAATGTCCTGTTGATACTGAGCAACAATCCCACACACGGATATTGCTCTTCACTTCGGTATTCATCCTGACTCCTTGTGTGTGTTTTTGGCACAGTAATGAATGGTGTACCTCACAGTTTGCTGCTACAGGCTCTGTTGCATGTCACACCACCTGCAGTACAGTGAGGAAAGTGCTTTGTGTAATATGAATTTTCTGCAGAGATGTTGTTGCCTCAGCTGCACACAGAGCTGCTGCTGACATGTGCTTAATTTATGACCAAACACTGCCCTTTTATTTGAAGTTACTTTTACAGCCTCAGTCAGATTAAGTAAAAAATGATGGAGGCTGACTGTGCATTTTTCTGTCGGTATAGACTGCTGCTTGTTAACTTCCTCCTTCTTTTTTTGTATGCTGTGTCAGTGAATGCACATACAATTCAGTAATTTATTATGCGCTAAACTTTACAGTTTCAGGAATCCGTTTAAGTGTTCAGAAAGCAAGAATAAAATGGAGCCAAAATACTCTACACAGCACCAGATAGAAGTAACACAACACAGCCCACTGCCAGATTGCTTCAAACAAATGGCAGTAGCATAAATACTATTCTGGAACATAAATTTCATGTTTTTCAGTTTCTCAAACAATGTCCAAAAACACAAAGTTTGTTCAATGATATTTCTCGATCCTTTGACCATCAATTCAGTGAGGATGCTTGCATTTTCTGTTTTAAGAACATAGATTTAGGTTAGCAAATTTATATTTAGAACCTGTCAATGATAATTAGTGAGGTTTTTAGCATATTTAATTTTTACATAGTTTTTTATGGCTCAACATATTATTCACTTTCTGCCCAGACAGTTAGATGAGAAGACTGATTTCCTGTCTAGGACCGGTAACAACATATTAACACCTTTAAATAACCATCTCTGGCTGTAGCTTCCATATTTACCATATAGACATGAGAGTCTGTCTGTCTGTAAGATATCTTTTATCTGCCTCTTAGCCCAGAAATCAAATAAGTTTATTTCCCAAAGGTTGAACTATTCCTTTAGTAACCTCCCTGTAATCCCAGGTAGTACCTGCTGGTGGAAATTCTAGTGTTGTTCTTCAGTATCTGCATGAGTCACAGATGAAGGTGGACCTGTGAAATAAATGATCTTTACATATCAATATATAGTCCCTTCTTCCTCTTAACATCGCGCATTTAAACACCACATGACCAGAGATGGAGAATTTGTTCAGTACACAGTGGTGGGTTAGTCTCAACATCACACAAAATTAACTAAAATACTATCAAATCCTCTCCAGAGGATGTGACACTAAGGTGATCCACAGTAGATTTCTTCCTATATACACTTATGTATGTGGGATAAGTTTCAGGAATACTTATTATGAATGTTGTGGTGCTTACATGACCATGTACTGCTGAAATACAAGAACGGTAATTCTGAGATTTCTGTATTTCTTTTCTTTATCTATGTGTGGGCCTCAGTTTGAAAATGTGATTTGGTAGTTTTGTGCAATGAGGATTTGAGTTTTGACTGTTTCTTTTTCTGTCTCAGCTATATAATGATAAAATTGGGATTTGAAGCCACTTTTTACTTTCTTTTTTTAAGGGAAGCTGCTCAATGAATAAATGAAATGAATTTTAATGGAGAAATTGCAATTCAACACACACACAGTTCGTGTTGCTCTCGCTGGATCAGCTGAGGAAATTTGGCTCAATCAGTTTGCAGTTACATGAAACCCTCCATGTTCTTGAGTGGGAGGAACAAACAAAACCAAACGAAATTAGAACAGAGAAAAAACAGGGCGATAGCGGAGGGAGTTTCTGTGGTGGGAGGAACAGGCGACCCGCCAGCTCTGTGCCGGCCTGGACGTGTTGGGGGTTCAGACTGCAAATGCAGCCGATCAGGATCTTCGCCATCAAACTAGCAAAATAACAGGCACACTTTCTGCTGAGACACCACCAAAGTGCAGCAAGGCCAGTCTGTGCTTACCAAGCAGGGGTGAACACAATAACAGAAATACAAATAAATTATGTAATATACGCCAATATAAGCATGTACAGAACTGAAGCCTGAATTCATCCTTTCATAAGACGGTCTGAGCTTTCTGCATGCATTTCCAGAAACAGCTTAACTTGAGCATGGTGAAATGAACAATGGAATATGATAGGTGACATTTCAACTTCACCCCGAATCACACAGATGACACTTTTGATCTCTCCAGGGACTGAATAGATATGGAATGGAAAAGGTTTAAGGGTATTAATGTACACCCTGTTATATCCACAGCTCCAGTGCAGAATAAGACACTGGAAGTGTGCATTTCATGCAATGCTCTAAAATATACATTCAGGAAGAGATTTGTCTTCAAAACAAACACCACAAACTGTGATTTCTTCTCATTTGGCTGACTGATGAGTTATAGCCACCACATAGCCCAGAGAGCAAATACGGCGTTATCGAGTGCGTCTGCTCTGTGTGGGCTCCCATAATCTCTTAGCAGGATCGCAATGATGCGACACACTTGCTGCTGTGAACCAAAAGCTCGGCCATGCGCTTCCCACACACACGCACACACACACACACAAACAAACACACATATTTGCTCTCTGCAGTTATATGTGGATGACTATAACTCATCAGTCAACCCAAATGAGAAGAAATCACAGTTTGTGGTGAAAATTACATTTACATTTTGAAGATTAAAATCTCTTCCTGAATGTCTAACAATCAAAGTGACAGGATGGAGCCTTTCGCAGGATGTACGGAGGACAGGAAAGGTAAAGGGCAGGGTCTAGGATGGCACCAGACCCTAAGACCTTTGACTGAAAACCACAGGTCTACTGAATTTGATGAGCTTGTTAGTCACATGCAACTTCCAGCTGCTTAAGAACTAATGGTTTCTACACAATAAATACCAAAGTCAGGTTTTAATGCACGCCTGCAGATAGTGTTTTGATATTTACTGTCTTTGGTTTGTTATTTCGTATAACTTTAACCTTTCTGCAACATTGTTGTGATAGAAATGCAAATATTTCAGTTTGTTTTGTTTTTTTGTGCGATGATTATGTTGCTGTTTTTTTTTCTTTCTTTTCTTTGTTTGTTTTTACCCGCAGTCTTGGCCCACACTTTAAACCAGGCATTTTCATATAGCTTTTGTAGAAAATGAAAAAAAAGACATTGATGAATATGAATTCTGTTTGACTTTGCTTTTGGTGTTATAACTGTTTATAATGTCAAGTGACACAGTATCTAGAAAAAGCCTAGAATGAGCTGAAAATTTAACACTAATTAACCTGCTTTGGTACTGTACAATTTTATATCCATCAAGAGATCAATAGACCACAAACCTCTTGGTATAATAATTCTAGATTTAAAATCATATCCTCTTAATTAAACATTAATTAAACAAATGCATAACCTGTAACCTGACAGTGTTGTTGTGGTGAGAAAGCGTATTTAATGTGCTTTTATTGAACATCATTGCAACTTGAACTGGTGAGACTAACATAAACAACATTTTAACTGTATTAGTTAAGAATGGCCGAGTTGGAAGGGTGGTATGTGTCAGGTTTTTCAATGAACATGGGATTTTTCAATGAACATGGGTAAGTAGATGCAATCATCTGAATCCAACTATTGGCTGCTGGCTGTTGTTGTTGAAGAACTACAGGCTGGTATTTTTTATTTTAACTTCTAATGTCAGTAATTTCATTACATTGGGTCTGATAACTCACTAAATTCGGAGGCATGTCTTCTTACTAGACACAGTCTAAAAATGTGCCATACATATGACATATTCTGTTTAAAAATGATGACAGTATGGTCCCCTTTCCTCTGAGACTCTGACAGATTGTGTCTGAGCCTATTCCTCGCTTGACCTCACCCTCAGCCCACCCCCACTCAAGGAGCCTTATTGGTTCATAGATACTCCACTGCTTGCCTGATTTTGACTGTAAGCTTATTAGTGCTAGTAGAAGACTGTTCTTGTAAATCTTATCTGTTGTATTGTCAGTCTGTTAGTCGTGGCCCTAGAAATGTAATACTCATTACACTGACTTAACTAAAAGGTGTGAAAGTCAGTTTGAATCTCATCGTGATAAAAACGTCCAAAACATTCTGTAATTACTAAAAAAAAATGTCTACTCTTATTTTTTTCCCCCTCCTTTCATCTCATTTTGGACGATAGGAACGTTGTCTGAATCACTGATGGCCCTATCCAGATAGAGAGAGGAAACACCATAATGAAACAATGGAGACTTTCTCTGTCCCCTCCCCTTCCATCCAGATTGAATTAACACCATTTCTCATCATTAGCTTGTCCTCTTTTTCCTTTAGATCACTGATCATCCGATTAGGCCTACTGCATCCTCTTCTCATGGTATCGATCTCATTATCCGGTCCGTCCCTCCTCATTCTCGTCCTCCTCTGTGTCCTCTTCTTCACTTTTTCATCCTCAGCTGGACTCTGAGCCTAAACCCTCGACTTCCCATTGAGCCTCCTGCAATCCCAAAATAATCTCAGCGACAAAAAAGGGAAGGCCGAAGAGAGGAGAGGAGAGGAGGCGAGGGGATGAGGCGTTATGATGCTCCAGCAGAATAATGAGGAAGGGGAAAGAAAGAGGTTGTGATGGGAAAAGTGTGAGAGAAGTAATGAAATGTGAAAGGGAAAAAAGAGCAGATCGATAATTATTCTTTCTTTTATACTTTTTGTTTTACATTTTTTGCCACTTTACATCATTGGGTTTATTATCAAAGGACACTTCATCTCATCAGTATTTCCTGCGCCTCTGTAGTTTCTCTCAACTGGGTAGTTTTGGTCCCAGCATAATGTTAATGCTGCGAAATCAGCCCTAAATCATCAAGTGTAACTATGGCTGTTCCACCAACTGAGACACCGAAGATTTACCTCCTTTAGCAAATTTTATTTGAGTGTCAATTTCATTTTTAGTCATTGGCCATCATGTGAACTGATAATGTACTTTCAATATTGGTATAAATTACTCTTGCTGCCATTTGGAGACCACAAAATTGTTCCCAATGTTATGTTTCAAATTTTTTAAATCTCTCATTTCTGTCCTAATTATGTTACTTTTGCATGTTTTTATATGATGCACTTTATAACTTTGCAACTTGGTGCTATATTGTTTTAATAAGGAGGTGAGTCAAGTAGTTGATAAATGCAAGCAGCTCTATATTAAGAACTAAACAACATTTTTTGATTAAGGCTTTAATAAATCTTTTTACTTATGTTTTCTCTTATTGCGCTCTGCTTAATTGTAGTTTTTACCTAAAATTGCAAACCTTATGATTTGTAATAAAACCAAAGTCATCTTAATGCAATAGTTATTCAGTGTATACACAATGTGTGATTACCTATCTATATCAGAGAAGATTGCATGTTAGTGGCGGAGTCCGCCATTCCTGTGCTTGATTTGAATTACCTAGACACAAGGGATCAATAGGAAATGATGCAACATTTCCAGTGTTCCTGTTTGTAATTCTATGTCATTAATATTAGACTGTTTGTTGTGAGTTGTATTAAGTTATTGCTAATGTGAATCCATGAAACATTTCCTACTGATGCTGGTTTATATTAAAGGCCCTCAACTGGCAAAACACAGGTTGGCTTTTATTGTGAAACAGCAGCAGAAAACTAAAACACACACAGAAAACAAGCAGGAGCAGCCACAGTGAGCTGTTGGTTGAAGAGTTTCTATTTGTTCCAAAATAGAGCAGGTGTTATCAGGTATGAAATTGGATTAAAAAAAAAAAAACACCTGCAAAAAAACACTTCCACGGTTCAGCTGAATGTGAAGTTTCAGATGTCTGGAGCATAACATCATCACATGAATGCACTACACACATAGACTTGCTTTTTCTCTTTATTGTTCTGAGGCACTGAGGCTTGGCTTCTGGACACAAAGACAGATGTGCATGATGTACTGTATTCAGCTCGGGCATGACACCAGCGTAGTTAGCAAAAGAGAAACAACAATAAAATGTGTTACAGCAACACAGAGATGACAGAAAGACAGAAAGTACACAAAGCCACTGCATTTCTGACAAAGACTAAATAAAATGCTAATTTTATCAGCATGAGCAGACAGGTCAGTGTCTCCTGAGTTACAATGTAAAAGTCACACTAAATAAAATTACAAAAATAAACAGAAACAAAATAAACAGTCAACTACTTAATTTAGCGGTAAATCCATAACAGTTGGTGTCCCTTCAGATGTCAGTAGGTGATTGATTATAGTTGATGAGAAAATAGACTTTCTGAATAATTTTAGACTCCTCTCCTGGATTGAGTCTGCAACAGCCAATCAGATCTAGTAATCCTGATGTCCATTTTATTTAGTCTGAGAAAATGAGAGAGACCGTGGAAGATGGAGAAAAAGAAAGGGAGACAGACAAGACAAAGAGAAGAAAAGGTCTAAATCCCTGGTCACGCCAGCATTTTAAACAGCAGTCAGTAGATTGGCTCACACAGACAAAGTAAAAAAAAAATTAAGTTTAACTTGAGGGACACTGGGAAATTGAGCTATTGACCCATAGCGAAATGTGATACTGCTGACCTTTGAGGGAACAGAGTTGGAGAATTCAAAATGGAGGAAGCTCTTGTAGCTTAGCTGTGTTGACCAGCTTCAAAGAGACAGAATTTGCAGACAGTTATGAGTCAGGAATCAGTGGTTCAAATACATGTCTTAAAGTGTGTGAATTTATGTCCAAGCAAGCTGCCTTTCTAACATACAGTTCACAAGCCAGTCAAATCTGTCTGAAATCCTTCCCCACTTATTATAGAGTGAACAATATTTCCAGTCCGACTGATTTATATTTAATATTTACTGTCCAAATTTTGAGTGTGAAATACTTCAGAGTTGTCAACCCCTTCTCACAGCCCCCAGGCGACATTTCTTCCTTCATCTCCCCAAACCTGGGCAGCACAGTGGTGCAGTGTGTCGCCTCACAGCAAGAAGGTTCTGGGTTCCCCAGTTTGAGCCTGGGGCTTTTCTGTGTGAAGTTTGCATGTTCTCCCTGTGCCTGCGTGGGTTCTCTCCGGCTCCAGTGTGAATGTGAGTGTGAGTGGTCATTTGTCTGTGTATGTTGGCCCTGGGATGGACTGGCAATCCGTACAGGGTGTACCCTGCCTCTCGCCCGATGACAGCTGGGATAGGCTCCAGCCCCCCCCCCCCCCCCCCCCCCCCCCCCCCCCCCCCCCCCCCCCCCGCAACCCTTAATGGATAAGTGGTATAGATAATGGATGGATGTCCTCAGTCTTTCCCTCCATTGTCTCATCACCTGACTGCCCCACCCATCCACACACCTGTTCCCACTTTCACAATCAGCCCTGCACTATATATACCTGTTGATTGCCTTTGTTCCCTGCTCCAACTTTTTGTTGCTGTATTCTTTTGTTTTGCCTGCCTGCCTGCCTGCCTGCCTTCCCGCCTTCCCGCCTTCCCTCCTTCCCTCCTTCCCTCCTTCCCTCCTTCCCTCCTTCCCTCCCTGTGTTTTGACCTTCTGCCTGTTATTCAGACTTTGGATTCCTGAGTGTGCTTTATTGGATTTGTCGCCTGTTTGGACTGCCTTTGCTGTTTTTGACCCCTGCCTGCCTCACCTTCTTGTGAGCCTTTTGTTTTATTTAGTATTATAAATCAACTGAACTTCATTAAGTCTACCTCTGGCAACTGCATTTGGGTCCAATCTCCTGTGTTCCTGTAAGCCTGCTAGCAGCAGTTGTGACAAAAGTCCTCTACAATTCTCACTTTAAAATGAAAAAAGTAGTGCTCACAGCACATTCACTAGTTTCTGCTAACAAACCAACACTGCATTTTAAAGATACCGAAATTACAGCCATCCTGTGTCCAAAATCTATTTGTGATCGGGCACGGTACAAGGTAATCGGGTCTAGTGTGAGCACACCCTAAGAGTAAACTATCGAGTGTTCTGAGAGTAGTCCATTAATGGAAACTCAAAGCTGCCAATGGGATGCTTATAAGAATATGCAACAGACAAATGCACAGATATGAAATTTAAGAAATGTGTGTGTTTTGGTTTTTTATTGTTGTTTTTTAGTGGAAGATGCTAACTGTCTGTTTTTCAAGAATCCAACAATCTTTCAAACTGCAGGCTGTTATTTTCCAGCTTTCTAAAGATTGAGACTCTTTGAGTTTGGGGGTGGTTTGCAGTGTCTTTAGCCCAGCCCTGCAGCCCACACTCATTAAAAGCCATCACTCTTGTCATACTGCCTAATGGCTCAGTTTATGTTTTTAACTACCAAAGCAATATACAGTATATAATTTCAATAGCTCAGTGGTGTTGTCTGATTTGATCACCCCATGGCTTTTTAAGTAGACATTTCAGAAAAAAAAAATTAAGTCATCATGAACCTTTTGACTTTTTAAGCTACATCAGAAGTACATCACATGACAGAGACATAAGGCAGCCTCATATTCCATCCAAAGATGTAGGATAGACAGCAAGCTACACATACAACCAACCATACCTACATTTTTTGATATGTATTCAGGTTGTATTTCATGCAGTAGCTGGAAGATGCACAGGTGTGAGTCCATCAGCACAGCAGAAGCCACCATGAAATAGTTGAATAGAAATGCATGGAATAAATTTCCAGCCTGTGAAGTGTGTGGATCAT
This sequence comes from Lates japonicus, assembly GCA_033238685.1. Classification (NCBI taxonomy): domain Eukaryota; kingdom Metazoa; phylum Chordata; class Actinopteri; family Centropomidae; genus Lates; species Lates japonicus. The sequence continues at coordinate 120,877 of BRZM01000188.1, read as the reverse complement.
AGAAGCCAAATCTACATGGTGTGGGACAAAGTTCATGCCTCACACAGTCATATGGAAAGTAACATGATTATTGACAGAGTAACAGATCAGGAGTTTGGTGTTGCCTTCTTTGAGCAGTTCCAACTTCATTCGCACAGGGCAAAGTGGAAGTGACTTCAGACTTATTCAGACAGGACAAGTGTTAATGTGGGCCTCAAGACATGAAGATTTTACAGTGTGTGACTTCCAGATGTAGCAAATGAGTTCACACTAAATCTTCCTTCCTGTCTTCTTTCTGCAGCTGTCTAGATTTTTCATGACAGGTGAAGACAGGAATTATGTCTAGAAGGAAAAGAAAAAGAAAACAAACAATGGCTGATGTTTAATTTGTATGTGACAACTCATGATATACTGTATGTCATGGGATTTCTATCTTCCTTAAACCACTGTGGGGAATTTGTGCTGGACTATCTTTCAAAGTACAGACTAACATCGATCATCTATGATTATTCCAAATTCACTGGATATAGGACTATTAATCCTGTGTAAATAGCTCCTTTAAGCTTGTCTGTAATTTCTTCTGCTACAAAAGTCCTTCAAATCAAATCTCTGAAGCATAGTGTGACATGATGTGACAACAGAAATTGTCTGGAAGCTATTTAATAATTTAATTTGTTCAATCACTCACTGCATCCATCAGTCACTTCCCTTTATTTCAGAACCATAATCCACAGAATAAATGATCATAACACATGAACAAATTAAACCATAAAACATTTAAGAAATCCTTTAGAAAATTCTAGGAACTAGATCAGGATTTACACCTGAAACTAATCTCTTTTCCCTTGAGGTGTATATTAACTTAACTGTAAAATGTAATTAAAATCTGTCAAGAAGTTTTAAAGTTCTGATAGATAGCAGAAAACCAAAATACGACTTAAAACAGAAGCTCCTCCACTCACACCTGTACTGGTCCCTGAGTACATTGCTAATTAAAAAAAAAAAAAACATCTTACAAATTACAGTCTTATACAGCTAATTTGCTTTGGTTAATGTATTTTAGATTCCCTTTTCAATCAACATAACAACAAAGCATTTAAATTGAACATATCTTCACGATGTTCATTGTCAATGTCTTTCATTTGTTTTCCCTATAATATCTACTCATGGCAGCTAAAGTGTGATTTATTTTTTTGTGATTTATTTTATGATTCTGTTTAGTCAACATACCTGGGTATGGATAAGGGAAATATATTGGTATTAAATAGCGCAGAAATCAATGCTGACTCAAAACACAGGATTGCACCATGAATGAATCTCTAATATTTAAGTCATTTGATTTCAGGCCTCCTCCTTTATGGCTTTTCACCTTGGTATATCAGTGCCACTGGGGTTTCTGGTAATTAAAAAAAAAACAACTCAGTAATTGGTAAGTAAAATATATAGCTGGGTATTGTAGTTTCTAGCAAACATCACTCAAACTGGAGGAAATTTGTCAGGGACTATTTCCAGTGGTGGATTAACATTTGGTGCTCTATTGAGTACTTGGGGTAGCAGGGTGTGTATGTGGGTCTAAGTCAAAATAAACCACCATGTGTGTGTTCATGGTGATGAAGGGGCATGTCACCCAGTGCAACAGTGTGATTTATTGATGTGTTTTTTAGGAATAAGATATATTAGGCTTTGGATACACACGCAATACTTAAGATCAGTGCATTGTTGGTGTTGCTCTTGAAGGGATTTGTTGACAATAAGAAAATATGGAATATCACTAGCCTTACCCATTAAGTGTTTTGCATTTCATGCTAATTTAATCAGTCAGGGATCAGTGTAATATTTCAATTATGCTGGTTGTGTGACTACCACTCATTTTCTTAGTTTTTATAATGGCAATAGCTTGTTAGCGCAGCCAACCACAGCAGAATGAAGCCAATGTGTATAACTTGTAAATGAGGGTTTGTTTTACTTGTACATTTTATGTCCTAATGCCATTGCCCATATATGTTTTCCTTAATTGATTTGAAGACTATTTTGTATTCCAGAGTAGGTGTTTCTGGTGCTATAATATGTAATGTGCAGTATTTTAGGAGACCCTGGAGGTATTTTACTTTAAGTTAGTAAAAGTAGCATCACATGACCTCTTTAATTAAAGAGGCTAACACACACTTTTGGGTTTAATACTGAAAGCAGTAATGTCTCTCTGGAGATGTTCCTTGTCTTTCTGATAATGACTAACCAAAGTGGTTAGTGGTTAAAGTCTCATTTCATTCCCCACAGCCAAAGCTATAAAACCCAAACCCTCCTCATTTTGCGAGGTTTAATGGATACATTTAAAACAGACTAAATCAAATTTGACTCAGCGTTATAAAAATAACGACTGTTGTCTTATATGCTGTTCTGTAGAGCAATGCTTGTGACTAAAGTGTGGGTTCTAATGGCCTGCATGACAGCAGTGTTAATTACCAATCTGTTTTCCCTCGCCCCTCTCTTTTCTTTTTTGTCTTACAGGGGAATCACACTGTCAGTTCTCTGAAGGCTCAATATTAATGGGAATTTAAATTTCATGCATCATGAGACATATTTGTTAAACACTCTTGGTGAAGGACTCTAGGTCAAAATAAAAGCCAGTTTAAAAATCCATTAATATTTGCAGGGAGTTACAGAATATTTTTAATGGATCTATCAGAGTTTGGACTTGGTTGCACGCTTTGCCTAAACAACAGATTAAATCCAGTCAGACAGAGTTTCAGTGAGTGAACTGACATGCCCTGTGGTTGTCCTCCCGAACACATCTTTTCATTTTCTCTGGTTACTGTTTGCAAATTAATGACCAGTGTGACTGTGGCACATATGAAAACAAATATTTCAGATTCATTCAAGTGTGCTCCTGACAAAGTAAAAAAATATGGTCTGTGAACTATATTTTACCCCAGAGCTCATGTGGAAAATACGTAATGGAAAGTGAATCAGCCATTTTTTCCCCATTTTTTTTTCTCCTCATTTGACTTTCACTACTTATTTCTGGAGATTTGGTACCAGAATTAACCAGATGGGCATGCATCACAGAGGGGCACATATACAACCACTGGACAACAACCAGAAACATCACAGGGGGTGAAGCTTTAGTGGAGAGAATTAAAAGGATTAAAAACTGGCTCTGGCATTTATGACAGTCCCCAGTCCTATTTTAAAAGTCTGAAGGAGTTATAGTTGATAATATTAAAGGCTTGTGCTAAAACTATTCAGAATACAGTCTTTTCCAACTAAGCAGTATACAGAATGCAGACAATAACTAACAACATTTGATAGATGAACCAGTAATTAGTGTTTTAAAAAAAAAACTATGGCATTGTGACATAGTGTTCAGCTATCATTATTATTATTATCATTATTGTGCTAATTAATGATACATAAAATAATGCTGTCAAAGATTTTCTGATCAAGAAGAATAAATGGATTTTGTTTGAATTTCCATTTGTAATATGTATGTTTTGAATTTCCAATACAGTACCCATCACATTGTGGGTGATGCAAACAGGTGGTGCAATCTTGCCACTGGAGACTGCCCTCCTGTAAAAAGCAACCCCATGAGTCATCTACCCATACCCATAGTTTCATTATTAGGAGACTTCTAATGTCTGTGGTATGAGAGCAAAGGAGGAAGTTAGGTAACGTAGTCGGTGTTAGGAGGAGGTTGGTGAGGATGGATGGGTTGGCAAAGCACAGGACTGTCACACAGGAGCCTGCTGTCTGTTTCCCATGTTGAAACCAACTGTCAGTGTTGTTTCTTTTACCCATGACTGTTCCACAACCTTAACCGTGTGTTTATTATTGTAACCATGATGAAGGTCCAGTACACCTGCTGCTGGTAAGTTCCTATGGGCCATAACCTTGGGGGGTGACAAATGACCTATGTGGTTATTTGAGTTGGAGGACTTGTTGTGCCAGTGTGAGTTAGCAGCATCACATTTAATAAGTGAATCATAAAGTCCAGATTTGTTAACATCAATTAAGTATTATCATCAAAATCTTTCTGTGTTATCTTCATCACAAAGCTCTCCAGTTCTAACAGTCCAATTTGTACTTACAATATTTGTACTGACTATTGCTGTTGCTTTCGGAAGCCACAGGACTGTCATGGAAAACATTTATTTATCAATTTGTTGCATTAAATGTGTTTAGTAATCCATTTTGAGTGTCCAGAACAGCTCTTCTTCTGAGATTTGCATAAATGCCAGATGGCCAGTCCATCAAGGTTCACAGTCTGACTATACAGTAGATCTGGGGAAGGAAGAGTTGGACTGCTATTCAGCACCTAGGGCTTAACATTTACTTTGCCAAGATATGTAGGAGCAGAGCTGGTCTCAGCTGAGCAGCTGACCTCACATTAAACTTCTGTCAAACACAGTCTTAATTAAAATATCAGGTGTACTGGCACAGATCCATACTGTGCCCACTGATCTCCTGAAAAGGGGGATGAAGTTGATTAAACTATTACATTAATGTAATGTAATTCATATTTCTCCAGACAAGCAGGTTTTCTTTCATGTTTCCAACCTCTAGATAACTCTTTTATTCAGGTGATGATACTATCCTTAAACCACTTGCTGTATATTTGTTGTTTTTTGACCTTGTACTATATCAGTTATTGTATTTCTTGTCTTGAGATATTTGTCTTTATTTATGCACTGTAAAAGAAGTTCATTGGCTTTTATTCTTGATGTCCTTCAAGGTAAATGGATACTGTCCAGCTTAGTAATAGGGTGAATTTGTCAGTCTGAGTGGTCACAGTGGTCCTCTGCTTTTGGACTTTGGTACTCCTCATTAAAATCCATATTCATGAGCCGAGATGCACTACGATGCTCTGCCCAGTGGCAACCTGGTTTGTATGCGCACAGAGCCTTCTGTGCACAGTTGGACTGATGGGCATCAGTTGTTTCTACACACAGAGATGCATTAGCACCACTGCAACAAATGTTTAGTGGGTGATTAAAAATTCATTGCAGATTAAGAGCCCAATCAGAATTTACATGAGTGAATGCCAGAGCTGTAGACTGTTGAATTTGAGTCACACTTAAGACCTGAGCCTCAGTCTGATATAAAAAAGATAAAAATATAAATGCAAAAAATATATGCCAAATGCCACATCTGCATTCAGTCATCCATCCATCCATTATCTATACAGCTTATCCATTAAGGGTCGCAGGGGACTGAAGCCTATCACAGCTATCATTGGCAGAGTACACCCTGCACAGATCACCAGTCCATCGCAGGGGCAACAAACAACCATTCACACCTGCAGACAATTCAGAGTTACAGGTAGGACATGCAAACTCCACACAGAAAAGCCCCCAGGCAAACTGGGGCTCAAACCCGGAACCTTCTTGCTGTGAGGCAACAGTGCTAACCACTGCACCATTGCTGCTCATGAAGGCCTGAAGCTTGACTTGGACTTGTCTTGACTGACTTGAGATCTAGATGTGCCCAAAGACCTGCTAAAATGAATATAAACACTGTTTTCCTGTTTCACTTTAATTAGCAAATGGATAATTGGATGTAATTAAATTACGTCTGTGAATTCACAATTTGACATCAATCTGAAGAACATGCTTCACATTTCATTTGTGGAGAATTTTATGAATGAATGTGACTTTTTGGACACAGAAGTTCTCCTGCAGAGACTGAGGACAATTCAGCAAATCGTTCAGTAATATAAAGAGAGGAGGAAAATGGGAACAAATGCAAATTGACTGCTAATTATTGCCAGAATCCCACAAAGAAAAGTGAAAAGACAAGAAATGGTAAAACTATAATGTTCACTTCTTTAGTAACTCATTAACTTTGAGTTATTAAATATGACTTCTATTTTGCCATTTTTTGGCAATGGCTGTGTCGTGTGTTATCATTCAGATCTCACCTCTGTGATTCTGTAATTCATGCCTTCAGACAAGAAAACAGTTTCAATCAACTCCTGACAACAACAACTGATCACTCTGTTTTCAATTTGCATGCTTGTTTGTCACATTCATCATCCATCCATCTTCATCAAGCTATTGTTGGTGGTTCCGTCATTTCACAGACTACTCAATTGTTCCCTCAGCCTATCCTTGATTACTTCTAATACTTCCCTGTCCTGATTAAGGTTTGATTTATTTGTTTGCTGATTTGACTGATGCAAAATCCCCAAAAATGAACATTTCACACTTAAAATTTCCCAAATCATTCTCAGTCTTAGTAAATTTCAGTTCTGTGATTTAAAACTTTGTAGTTCAGGAGTTCTTAGCCAAATCATAAAGTTACTCTTATAATGATACAATTTGCCCAACTGGTGTAATTTTTCTCATCTGAGCGGTAGGGAAGATTTTAAATATGTCTTCTGAATGTGAGTACTGTGGACATCTAGTAAGGCACTGACAGAAATACAGAAGAGAAAGAAAAACAAAGATGTGAGGGTGGCATCAAATCAAAAGTCAGGAAGTATGAGTTTTTTGTTACCGCTGGACAGACGAACATCATGCTCTTACGAATAATAATGACAATAAATCTATAAATAAATTAATACAAAAAGAAAAAGAAAATTCATGTGATGTAATGTGTGAAGCCGATGGGATGGGAACTTACATGGGCTTCACAAGTTCCACCACCAAAATATTCCAAAACATTTCCACATATTTCAAATGGGATTTTGAAATGTTTTCCCAGGTGAAATTCATGTGGTTTTTCAGCCTCCACTTTCCTGGTTTCAGGCTTTCCACCAGTTGCCGAACCTGCTATGTGAATTTGGCTCCTGTTCAGCCACATTAGTGGGGGGCAACTCTGATGTTGGGACAGTAAGGCTGTCAGGTGGTGTTCCAGTTCATCCCAAAGGTGTTGAGGTCAGGACTCTGTGTAGACCACACCAAACAATGAAAATGATTTGCTTTCTTGAAATGAGGGATTGAGTTGAAAGCAGGGAAATCTGCAAACCAAAACTGTACAAAACAACTGTATTGTTTGTTCTATATATATTGGCCATACAGTGTGATTTTAAAACATGGTAGCTGTCACAAAAGCAGCAGGCATGGTATCAGTCAGCTCTGTGATTTCTACACCAGCTGCTGACATTTCAGGCTTTCAGGAGGCTGACAGAGGTCAGATTCCATGATGGTCTCTTAATGCTGAACAACTCTAATGAGACACATGAGACACATTGACAATGAGAAACAGAAAAACACATCAATAATCAGTGTTCCAAGAAATAATCACTTATCGCTTTCAGCACTACATCACGTCAGTCAACCCAAAGTGCTGCACACTGAGCACCAGCTGAATCTGTGCTTGTATTTACTCGAGCAGTCTTGTCCAGACCTAACTATGTCTTTATTTGAGTCCCCTCCTGCCTGTGTGTGCAGTTATCAGCACTGAGGCAGAGGATGCTGTGATTTGTGCTGCACAGCTGACAGAGAAAGATTGCCCGAGGAAATGTTTTATATTTTTTTGAGAAATCTTCTTTTAATTTGTTAAACATATCTTTATTGTCAATTACAAAAACATTAAATTCAGTGATGTAGCCGGCAATTAATGATGTCAGCTCCACTCCTCTGAGAAATATTTAACCAAACATTTTTCACATTATATCTATTTGTAATCATTTGGCTGTGCAGTTATGGTTCTTTAAACTGGGTTCAGCAAATCCAGATTTCTTCTCTTCCATTTCTTGAGAAATGGACATAACCCTAACCCCAGAATGAAAACTCTAGATATATACTTAATAGGTTAGGAGGAACTGCTTTAGCAACAATCTGACTAATTAAATTGAACACCTTCTCACAGAAGCATATTATTCTTCAACATGGGGATGTGACAAAGAGAATTAATGCAGTTTACACTTGATGCATGTGTCTGAAATATATGCTTAGCATATAAATTATATACTGCCTGTTAATCCATTTATGTTTGTAATGACTACAACTGATGCAATTAATTGATTAGTAAATCAAAAGAGTAGTAATATGCATCTATCCTGACAGTTAATTAATTGTTTAGGCCATTTTGCAATAAAATAGCCAAACATTTCTTAATACCAGTTTCTCAGTTGTGGAGATTTGCTTCCTTCTCTTTGTCTTGTGTGACAGTTAACTGAATATATTTTGTTTTGGGTCCAGGATATTGTAAAGTGCTGTACTGTAAATTACTCAACACAAAGTAAAACAAACAAACAAACAAACAAACCAAAAACATATTCCTGAATAAATTAATAAATCAATGAATTGTTGCTCAGTGAAAGCTTGGACTCTTACAAAATGTTTCCAACATATATTTCCACCCCTCTTCTAAGAAATTCAGACCAATATTTTTAAAACTGGAGAAGGAATCTTTAGCCTTCATATTGTATCAACATTACAGAACTTGCAGCTGATATTTTAAGCACAATACTTTGTTTATGTTTTGGTGCAATTCAATATCGTTTAGAACCTTTCTATTTCCTGAAGGATAATACTGTTTTCCTGTAAAGAGCATGACAAATATTTTCTTAAAAAATGCACAGACAGATTCTCTCTCTCTCTTTCTCTCTCTCTCTCACACACACACATACACAGACGCATATTGACTTTCTAAATTTCTGAAGAAAACTGTTAAAATCTGTTTATAACAAAATGAAATAGAAATTAAATATGGTAAATAAGCTAGTATCAACAGAGGTAAAGAGGGTTAGGGTTAGGTTAGGATTTAATTTTCTGTTGTAAATGTAACTACTGCTGTGCCCCTCTTCCACCCCCCTGGCTAAAACCCATATGGTTCCGTCCACACCTGCATTCAGGTAAAGAGGCTACTCACGGGGACGCTTGGATGTGTAAAGTCATTTGTTTTCCCACGACCAAGTCCAGGCAGTAAGAAAACTAAAACAAAGTAAGGAGGAGCGGGAGAAGGAACACATGGTGACTGAACACATTGGAGGTACGTTTTCTTGTCGGTTAATAGTGTTTAAATGTAGTTTAAAGTGGTGTTTGTGTCGCGTGAACTAGCTTGCTAATGTTCGGACGGATTAGTCAATGTGAATTCAGGGTTAGTTTGACATTAACATCAACATAACCTGTTTTGTGGAGTATAACATGCTAGTAGCAGTTATCTCTGCTCCAGCACAGATTTTAAAAGGCTAAGCTTCCTAAAAAAAAACAAACAAACAGAAAATTAATATCATTCTTGTTTGCTGATAAAACTGTTGTTAAAAGTGAGCTCATCGTCTGATTTTCATACTGACTTTTCTGGTGACAGAGTGATGTTTGAGGATCATTGGTGTAGACTACTTTTTGGTAAAAGGTCTTACAGCACCATTCTTTGCAATTTACGACTTGCTGTGCTATGCTGCGTTCATGTGCTGTGGGGAACACATTTGCTAAATGACCATGCTAGCATTGAGTGCAGAACTTAAAATGAAAACCAAAAAGCATCCTCCTAACAAGAATTGCTATTGAAACAGCCTGATATAGTTTACACCTCCATTGCCAGAGAAATCCACAATCACCCAAAAATATATACATACATATAGAATGACTGGGTAACATATTTCTTCATTTCATCTTTACATTCAAATGTGTTTGTCATCTTGTAGGGATGAACATTTTTCACCAGAGAGTTTCCCCTCAGAACAGTTGACAAAGGAGGCAAATTCTATAATACCTGAGTGTGAAAGGTGAGTTATGATGCTTAACTTAAACATGAGTAACTGCAATGAACAGGTTCATGATAAATAAATGTCTAAGTTCAAGTGATAGCTTTACATGTGATTGATGTCATCTTCAAAACAAACATCTGGTGAATACAACGTGGTCAACATATTTCCAAACTTTTTAAGTGGACTTGAAATGCCTGAATGCACCACTGAGCAACTGACCAATGCACTTTAGTTTGTGGGTTACACACCAGTTGTTTCCTTCCGGCTAAAGGAAACAGGATTTGTCAGATGCGTTTGAAGGAGAAGAGACAGGCCTTGTCAGCTCGATTCAATGCATTCAGTGTAGAAACGTGGATGAAGGATGCGGTCCCCGAGGTGGGACACACTGCAGCCTTATTTCTTACCTATGACTGACGTTGAGATTTTTTGTTAAAGTGGTGTACTATGGAATTACAGCATGTGTTTAAATGCAGGATTAATTGCACTTAACCATAATTAATCTTGCAGTTGATGACAGTTGATTGACAGCCCTAGCGTGGGCACATTTGTTACATCCGTTGCTCCTTCTGTTACATTTTGGGATCTTCTGCCTGCATTTTAAGTCTTATCGCACCAGATGGGTGAAGTGTCTGGCTGAGGCACGGTCGTTGTTTTTTTAATATCCAGTTCTCTCTGACAGACATTAACACTCAGACAGAGTTGGATATATTTTTAAGCAGAGTTAAGTTCTTGTGGATGAGTGTGATTGTCTCTGGATTCTCAGACAAATTACTTAAGATCACAAGAACGTGAAATATGTGAGCTTGTTGATTGATGGAACTGTCTCCTCACACTGATCGCCCGCTACAAATGACTACATCTGTTAGTCACTCACTAACCTGAGTGATCTTTTCAGTTGTACATTTATAATCGTGTAATTAGTGAACATGTAACAGATACAAATGTTCAGTATGTGAAATAACCAGATGCATTAATTGGAGGCCTTTCTTTCTCATGTTAATAAATGTGACTTGAGCTGCATTACTTTTTTTCAAAACACATTTGCTGTTACAGATCTAAAGTAATTTCTAGGAGACAGGGTTTATTTGATGGGCCAGTGCACTGTGTTCCTGGATGATATTGCATTGCAGCAAAAGTTGAGCCAGGTTGAATCTTTTTTAATTTAATTTAATTTTTTTTAAATCAAAAGACCCTAAATTTTTTTTTCCAGAGCTCAAGCAGCCAGACCTCCATTGTGTCAGTGCTGTGGTTACACAGGGCTAATGTCTATCTGGTCACAAAGTCGTTGCTGTGTTCAAAAGACATTCTGAGTCTGGGACGAAAAGAGCACAGTTGCTTGTGGATAACAGAAATCAAACGCGTGTGACCATGTGTCTTTTACCCCTGGTGACTTTCATCCTTTTTCTCCTCTGACTGCTGTCTGTGTGGATGACCCCTACTCTCTCTAAACCCCATATTATTAGTGTTGGGACAGGAAACCTTATTGAATTGTAGCTTACAGCACTGAGGTTGTCACTGTATGTCTTCCATTTGTTATAAATAAAGCTAGTTAATAAACCACCCAGTGTAAGTGCAGTCAGATTCTCTAAAAACTGTGGTTGTCTTTTCCTAATTCTTTATCAATTCTCCTTCACATCTTTTCTTGACCTTGTGATGTTTTCCTTGGAGGTCAAGGAAAAGTGATTAGGAAAGGAGATTTTTTTGACTATTCAATTGCAGCCTTTGACTTTCTGAGTTGGAAAACCGCCTTCATAGGCATTCCAGTCGAAACGCTTGAATATTGAATATTAATTGAATATTTACATTTGTATCTACTGTGAGGTGGTAATACACACAAAATACTTGAACACACCATCCCAGAGAGTCGCGGTGACTGTTTTCTTAATACATTTGTTGGCAAACGACACTTGGCTTGTTTTGGTTAACTCATATATTTGGATCCTGATGGGAGACAGGTGCAGGTAGAGGAGAACTGACATTAACAGGTGTGATGTTGGTGATGTATGGTCTGGTCTTGGGATTGTGTAGAGTAGCAGAGTGAACTGTATATGACCTATAGCCAGAAGAGGATGAACCTCCATATTGGTGATGTTGTGAAGACTCTGCAATGAAACTAGCCTAACTGAAGATTGCTTAGAGTCTGGGAAAAATTTTCTTTTAACAGGTAGAAATCTTTGAACAGAACCTGACTGTAGATGGTGACCATCTGCTCGACCACTTGGGCTGATTTCTGTGAAGCACAAGAGGCTCTTGTGTCCATGTCACATGGAAAGAGCTTGTTAATTGTACTCATCTGTTTGTGCTTGTTCAGCACAGTTGCAAAGCAGGCCTTGTTGGTGCAGCAGTGGGTACGTCAGTCTCATATCTGAAGTTGGGTTGTGAGTCAAGCCTCACACAGGGCAATGTTTAGCTACATGCATAGGGTGCATTTGTGGTCCTAATCACTCTGCATTATGTAGAGACAGAAATAAAAGGGAAACGGATGGGCAAACAGTGAAACATTTCAATGCAATAAGTGGGGCTTTTGGTGTGTTTTGTTACACGTACAGGTTTGGAATTCACGTGAACTCGGCTCTTGGTGGGTGACTCTAGCTAGGCAGAGCACATCAGCTCAGGACCTTGGCAGGACAATATTTGAACGTTGGCATTGTGGGTCAGTGGTGAATTTCACCCGTTATTCAGGAGGCCTGGGTTCAGTTCCAGCTAATGCACAGACTTTCTAAGTGTCCAGGCACATTTGATACAGCTGTATGTGATTGGAAAATACAGTTTGCTATGATGGAGTAGCGAAAGATCAAGTTATCGTGGTAAGTATCTTCAGTTAGCTGTCTTGTGGAGACGAGAAAGCAGGAGCTCAAGTGGTTGGAACCAGCTAGTATTTTCAATTTGCACGATGGAGAGTATAGGGTTGGGGATATACCACCTTCTGTATTTTCTGTTTGCATTAGATTCAGATTTTATGCATACATATAAGCTCAGTATTTTTCTTGCTTTCCATGTTGTCTTCTTATCAATCTCTCTGCTGACACAACCCCCAGAATTCGACATCAGAAAGTTGTGTGAGAGAGGCTTTCCAAATTATTTGATCATTGTGCGTAGTTCTGGACTAAGTATAGGCACAATTATGATTTTATGTCTGATTCTGTGATCTTTGGCATTTTGAATGGAATGGTGTGATTCAAAGTTGGTCTCATACATATTAACAAGCTTCCAACAGTTAAACTCATAATAACATGTGTATATAACACTCAAGCATGTCTGCACAAACCCGGTATGACCTTTTTCACAGCAGTCGCTTTTGTTCGACGCAGACTTGTTATATAAGTTTACACAGTGTGGTTAGTATTCAGTACATGTTTAAACATGCATCCAATATCTACAGGAAATGCACATCATAGGTGTATTACTGCTGCATATATCTGTGTCCAAATTGCATGACCGTGACATCTACCATCATACCATGGGGTTTACAGACACCAGAGACACTGGCCATTTAAATCCATTTTTCTCAGTTTCTCTCTGCTGTTATAGGATTCAGTTCTGTGTAACATTTCTTCATGTTGCATTTTTCGTCACATACCAGATGAGACAACATGAATAAAACATATATATATATGTATTTTGTTTTGGTGGGATGCACAGAGCAGGTTTCTGACAAGCGTTACATCCTTGTATTTATTTATTTATTATTCAGATTTTTGTTATTGTAAATTGTCCTAAATGTTATCCCTTTATGGTATTAAAAAGTCTTAAATCTTAAATCAATCTGCCTAAAGCTGTAGGACCCTTGTTGTTGTAGAGAGATCAACCTTGTAAACCTGTAAATAAATCTGCAGGAGAAATTCAATGCCAGTATGTGTAGAAAGATTTGTATGTGTAGAAGAAGTCTCGAAATATGTTAGATGATGCTTTTTCAGAAAGATGCAACACTGAAACTTTTGACAAAGATGTATTCAGAGGGAGAAAAGGGACGTGATTTGTAAGATGCTGCCATCAGTCTAAGAGAGAGAAATAAGAGAAAGCATAACTTGACCTCAGATTTATTCCAGTGAAAGTAACAAATAGATCGTCTCCCCTGAATTCTCAGCCACTACGACAGGGAGAAGTTCAATGGCAGCGCAGTTCATTTCAATAAGGCATGAGGATGCTCAGGTGTGACCACAGGCCCACCACTGCTCTCCCTCCTCTCTGTACCACATATTGTCACCTGAACAAAGTCGTTGCAGCTGTGGAGGATCACAGATTAAGAAGTACAAATAGGTATCTATGGCAGGAAATATGATTATAGATATTGAGATGCATTCTCCGTCATAACATACTTGTAACTTCAAATATGAACACATACTGTGTATACTGAAGCAGTATACAGCATAGCCATACTCAGTAATGAAACACACTGAGTGTACACACAGATGGGCAGAGTAGATTAGGATTATTCTGGCAGGGTGGAAATCTTTTCTGTGATGCTTTCCATCATAAAAAATGAAATCCTTGTCTCCTGAGTAACCCATCAAATAACATAAATCAACTATTTTTCTATGAAAAGGAAAAGTACTTACCACTAAAACTAATGTTAACTAAGGTAGATGTTGGAGTGCTTGATATGGGCTCCAATTAGGGTCCAAAAGATGAGTTTGTACAGTGATGTTCACAACGATTCCAGAGTTTGTCGCTAGTCGAGCTTTGTAAACCTGTAAAAATAAATTCGTATGAGAAGTTCAACTTTTGTGCATGGGGAAAACAACAGCATACCAAGAAGTTACAAGTGTGTCATGACAAAAGTAATTGAATCTATCAAAACCATAGTGACAGATATTTTTTGGCACAGTTTACCTGTTTATTTTGGCAATTCCTTCTTCTTAACACAATGAGTCCTCCACAGCTGCAACTTGACTTTATTCAGAGGACAATATGTGGTACAGGGAGAGAGGGGAGAGCAGTGGTGGCTTTTGTGCGCACCTGAGCATCCTCATGCCTTATTAAGAAATAAACTGCTTTTCATTGGTGACTCTTCTGTCATGTGTGAACATTTGGGGAGACAGACTATTTATTACTCCACTGAAATAAATCTGGAGTCGGTTATGCTGCCTGTGGTTGTTCGTCTTCAGACTGATCAGTAACCTTCCAAATGTAACTGAATGTGACCTTTTCAAAATCTGTGAAACTGTTGCAGAATATGCCACTGCAGGCAGATGCTGACACACCATGCAGCTCCAGGTTAGTGTTAACAGAGTCCTCATCAGATGGAGGAGATATAAGAGGATGATAAATCAAAGGCTGAACAGTGGTATGGCAGGATTTTCTTCTGGAAAATACAACAAAAGGGACTTCAGTTAAATCAATGTTTATGTTGTATGTACATAAACAAGGCCGCATCAGGACTGGAAATTTATCAAAGTGAATGATGGATGAGATATTCTCATTGTGTTTTTAAAACACACAAAAAATTAAAAAATTAGAGTATGGATAAAATGGCTAAAAGTAATAGTAAATAGTTTATTATCAAGGAATACAGTTTAAAATTATTGTAAATTGTATTCCAAATTTATTGTAGAGATAAGTATAGTCAAATCTGAGTTGTTTAGATGTTGAATTAATGGAGGGGGGGGTTAGATCACGAGGAAGTTCATTTCAATGCAGCTCCACTAGACCGGGAGGTACAGTGAACTGACTGCTCTAAAAGATAAAAGTTATACTGTTGGGTATATTACATAAATGAGTATATGCATAATATGCTTTGGTTTCAAGCCATTGGCATTTATAAACCAATAAAGAATAATTTACCATCTATTCTATACCTAAGAATTAAGAAACTTGAGCCAAATGTATCAAGCAGGGATGCAATGCAGGGTGTGAATGAAAGTATCAACAACTTTGGCTGATTATTGACCAACTTGCCTCACACATACTGCAGTGCACTGTAGTTGCGTTATCATTTAAAGTTTACTTAGTTTGGTATCCAGCCAGCGCCTGTAAATATGTCAGGTGAAAAGTAACCAAACAGCTGGCTGAAATTTGGTGGTTGGGTATCATTTGGCCTGAAGGGTCTGAGAGAGATTTTGGAGATCGTGATCTGAATTTTCTGCTATTAGAGAAGATCACTGTGCCCTAACTGTTAAATTATGTTTGTAAATTATTGTGAAGAGCCAGTATACGGATATTAGCTACACCCTGTATCTACCTGCTGCTACAACCGAAAAATGAACCTAGAAACAAAAATGATAATAAGATATCATTACAGATGCTGCAGTTTACGTTATAGAACTGTTTATTGTTGGTGGGTTTTAAACTCATTCACTCTTATTATAGAACTGGCCAAGAGAAGAAGCTGCAATAAGAACACAACATGAGTCGCCATAATGGATAAATGTAAGAAAAGTAATCAGAGATCAAAAAGAATAATGTCAAATTAATACAGCCATCATTTTACTATTACTAAGAATGTGAAAATAAGTAATAATAAGTTATTAAGAAAAATATTAGCAAATTGATATTCATAAAATATACCTGGCAAATAGGACACAAGAGACAAGAAAGAATGAACAAA
>BRZM01000188.1:0-104686 GCA_033238685.1 Lates japonicus | reverse complement strand
TTTACTCTGGTTGAACATCACTGTAGCGTAAACATCAAACCAAGGGAATCATCCATCCGTCTACCAGAGACCCAGGCTGCTCCAGACCTCCTCCTCGCTCCATCACACACGTTAGCACTTCCCTTACCGCTGACCCAGAAACGCTAAGGTATTTTCAGATGTCTGCGCCTCCAATGAAGAGTGTGTATGTGGGAGGGTGTGTGAGTGAGAGAGTGTGTTGTATAGAGATTTGTGCGTTAGCATACTTTCATAAAACTGTACTGCACTGCTTAAATCAGTTAGATGGTGTAATAAAAAGAGAATGAAAAGATATCTAGACTGTTTGTGTCTTGATAAACGAAAACAAACAAACCTCCTGAACTAAAGAGAGCTAAAAAGATGAGGGCTTGTTTTTCTTCACGATGGACGATGTTACATCACATTTAGACTCATTATGTCTTTCATTCTCCTTCCTTTTTATACCTTGCACAAGGTCAGCTCTCTCTCTGTCTCTCTCTTTCTGTGTGTTCCTATTTTGGATTAGGGAGGTAGCATGTCCTTTTAAGACAAGTTTCATCAGAGTAGGTGAACATTGCAGGAGGGTACAGACTCAACGTGCACTAATGCAAATCTGTTGCTAGTTAGAGAGCAAAGTAAAGACTTGAAGCTGAAATTCATATTGTTTTTGTGCTGTTAGCAGTGATGCCAGAGGACACTGATGCTGATCAGTTGTTCCATTTGTTGATACGATTTCAGGTTATTCTTGTTCTGGTTGACAGTAAGCACCAATAAAATCGTAATACTAAATTTGTTAATTAGTTTAAGGATAAAAACACTACATTTCAGATTTAAAGCAACATAAGTGACTCTAGTAAGTCTTGTACACACACACAAAGAGAATAATATGTATTGACCTAATTTGGTGACTTTCACTGAATCAGATTTTTCAAGGGCAATGTAGGAGGGCTGACCGTAATCCTTTGCAAATCTGACCACAGGCCTTTGAGTTACATGCACGTGCCAATAATAAAATTGAATCAAACTGTTATGGAAGCTGCAAAAAAAACAAACAAAAAAAAACAGAAATGTGGTCAAAAACCGACCTCAGTCTGTCCTTATAGGAACAACCATCCCACACTGTTTCTATTTCTATTTCCGTGGTATTTCTATCCCTATTTCAGTCTTACTTAAGTGCTAGCACTGCTCTGAGTTATCACCATGCAGAAAATGACACTTGGCAAAGGATTGTAAGAATGATGGGTTTATTTCACTTGTTTATCATCTTAGAACCCTGGCAAGTTATTTTGCTTATCAGTCTCCAGAAATCCATAAATTGGAAGCTTGTTTCGATACATTTGATGAAAAAAGCAAAACTGCCTTGAAGCATTTTCTTTGTTTCATGGCTTTCATGTGCTAAGAGTTTATATTTTCATGTTTCAGGAGAAAGTAAATGAAATGAGGAGGATTAGCATTTTACATTGACATTTTTGACTAAAAATAGCAAAAAAAAGTGTTGAAATAGTTCTGGACACAGGATAAAATACTCAAATGTGGGTAAGGATAGATTTCAAAACTATTTTTTTCCAGGGGGTAAAAACTATTAATTAAAAAGTATCTACATGTTTTGGTCTACAGGAGGTGAAAACTTTAATGCTCGTTATCTCAAAACTACAGTGAACCCAGCTGGAACCTTGTAATTACAATGCTATGGCATGTGATTCTCTCTCTTCCTGCTTACTCTGTCTCATCATTCGCTTTATTCACTGCTGTCTGGGAGCCAGCATGGCATAAATACCACGCAAGTAATTTAGACAAACATGAATGAGCGCATCAGCCCAGAAATGGTTTGAACAGATAGTGTGCATGCATATGATTCAAAGATAAGGTGAGACCTAGAAACAGAACGAGACATCCTTTCATCTCCATCGGGGACATGTTGTATCTGATATAGACTTATTATAAGTCTGTCTTTCTGGGTGCTGATCATGGGGCGAGTGCTGTTCAGAGCAGTGATGCTCAACGTCAGTACCTCACAGAGCCATAAAAATGAAGCTGTGGGGAAATATGAAACAAACATAAGATTTTTCTCTCCCATTTTCTTGCTACTTTGCTTGATTAATTACCACAAAGCTCTAATATCTGCAAATAATACAATTCAGACAGCTGGTGGTTGTAAATTAGTATTATATAATGAACAGACCAAATAGGCATTTGTCACAAATCTTAGAAACAAGACAAATTTCATTCAGATCTCATGAATCATATTGCAGCCCTTCTAACATAATCGTGTGGCTGCCTTGTGGGTCTCTGCCCTGCGGCTGAGAACCTGCTCCGGATCGTCCCTCTGTCCCTGAGTCTTAGTGCCTCTCTGAGCATTCATCAAAGTGTCATGATGATCTCCTGAGGCTGAATTTAAGAGTTCCCCCCATTCTTTTTAAGGCACTTTTCTTTTTCCTCTGTTACCATCCAAGAATTCATTTGTTCATGGAAATTTTAAGGTGGACTCACCCACTCCCTCCTCAGGCACTCGTAGAGTGAATTCATGTAGACAAATGAGGTCCTGTTGTCTCCCTAATATGAGTCACAGTGTGTGATGGTGCTGGATGTAAATGGCAATTCCTCAGCTTGAATTTCCTTAAGAATATTTCCTGTTGTGTACTCTCACTGAGTGCATTATCATTCTATTTAAACACAGATCTGTGGTGAATATATGAGAATCAGGACAAATTTAAGCATCTTCCACAGCCTAAAATACACACACATCACAATTAGCTTCTACATACTGTCAAAAAGCATTACATCAAAATGCCATACAGTCAAGTTGCTTATGGCATACTTACATTTTACAGAAAACTGTGGTGTGTTTTGGATTAAATGGATATAGGCTAAATGAAATACATCCTGTGTCCATGAATGAACTGTTGTGCCTTCTCACAGTACATGTCTTATATATGTAAACAAAAACAGAATTTAGTATGACTATATCAAAAACTATCTCATTCCTGTTAAATATTAAAATATTTTTTGATGACTCATCCTGCACTCCACACTGTGGAAGTTGTGGGTTTAGGCAAACGATCCTATGCAATTGAATAGAGGGTGGTAACAAGCTCTGAGTCACTGTGGTTGTCCAGACATACCATGCTCACTGTCATACCCATTTTCTTCTCTTTTTTCTTTTTATTAATTTTGCAGCTTTATTTTTGTTGACATTTTCAGGTAACACAAAGGGGTTAATGTAGACAACATTATACTATCATACTTGCACAGGTAATGAGCCTGTTTGTCCCTACAGAAGGCTAAATATATTCTAACTACAGGGACCATTTCAACCAATTACTACCATGTATAGAAAGGTGAGGCAAGAGATATAGTAGCAGATGTGTGTATCACTTACAGAGGAAATAAAACAACATATAAACCGTTATTAAACAGGACCACTTTTTACTAGACATTGCTTGACTTGAGAATGATGTGCTGCTAGTAGATCAATTTAATGTCTGCCATCACAGTTACAGTGGTAATGTTGAAAGAACTGTCAGCCTGTGAAGCACTGATGCCACCATCATAACCCATAAAATCAGCCAGTCCAGGCAAATTGTGGCCAAGTGTTAGCATGCTAAACTGTGTCCCAGCAGCAGATGTCTATTATGTTTGTCATCAGGTCTACTTGAAATGATAAAAAGGCTTTGATGAGCTTTAGAGTGGGTTGTATAGTAAAAGTTTGTGGTTTGTGGTTTGTTTTTGTCATATGTGATTGGTGGAACTTGTTGGTGCCCCCACATAGCTTGGAAGGAACCTCTGCCTTGAGAACTCAGGGGACTATTTTTTCCCAAGTTGAGTCTCCCAGGCTAGAAGTAAATCCTCCCTCTTATTAACTGAAGACTCTAAACCCCTAACCATAGCCCCTAACCCTGTCCTTAACCATCTACATCCTAAAGCATTTGATCAAAGGAGTTTGCTGGGGGGTTAGTAGACAACCTTGACAAAAGGTTCTCCCTTAGAGGATCAGTTTAGTCCCTTCACCACATCAAAAGCTTAGCTGAGGCAAAAAGAGATTAAAACTTTGTCCAGTGTTAAAAATGGGGGTGTCATAATGAGGTTACAGGAGGGAAGGAACTACAAATGGGGCTCATTCATATGTGCATTCAAGTTTAATAGACAATGCAAAAGTGTGATGGTGTTTTTTGAGTGGTTTGACTTAGAAGTTGCAAGCAACTAACGTAAGGAAACGGGTCATAGCTAGACACATGATTGGTCCTCCACTAAACCTCAGGCCACTCAGAGTATCTGAACCAAAAGTCTCCAATTAGCAATTGCCCCTTATTTGAACTGTATGAAAACCAGACTGATAGCATGAGAAATTAATCCTCACATTGTTCTAATACCCATTTTATTATAATCATTATTCATGTGTGGAGCCACAGTATTTGTAAAACTAAAATCTGAATTGCATTGGACCTGTAAAACCTACAGAATGGGAGGTTTATGTGGACTACAAATGCCAGATAGATCACCTTAACATTGCAGCCCTAAGGGATGTTATAAACTGTGTGAGTTGAATGGAAATGAAGCTTTTGAGACATCATCCCAATGGGGCTATCCCAATTTCAGTCACCCACATTCAAATTACAGTACATCCAGGTCCTGAAACTTGTGATTGATATTACAGGAGCATAGTCTGACTTGTACAAGACACAAGGTTTGAAAGGTTTTTTTAGGAAAAAAAAAAGAGTTCCATCCTGATGTTGAGACAAACCCCTTGTGAAAAGTCTACAGTGGAAGGAGGAAGATGTGATTCGACTTGAATTTTAGTCCCAATGGACGTTTGCTCCCCTGGGTGATTCCTTGAGAGGGAGATAAGGCAAAGACAGAGGGGCAAAAAGAACGAACTGAAGAGATCCAACTTGACTCAAGTTTATTGAATTCACGCTTGGAGTCGTCCACCAAGCAAGAGCGGAGCTGACGTTTGACCGCTAGGCCTCATATCTCAGATGAGAGAGGAGAAGAAAGTTGTCGAGCCCGGCTGGCCTCAGCTATTGATTTCTTGGAGAATATATCAGTGCTGCTGCCAAGAGTCGCTTCTAACAGAAAGGAAGAAATATGGAGCCATTTTGGTGGTTCATTGGCCAGAATGTGGATGAAGGATTTTGACCATGTGAACATCAGCTTCCTTCTGGCAGTTGGGTTAAAAACTGTTTCTATGATGTAACTGTGCTGAAAAGACATATCATGGGAGATGTGTTTGAAAGAGGCTATTGCTGATAGTGAAGTGGTCATATTCAAGGTGGATTCAGTTATCTGTGATTGCTGTGCAACCTTTTAAAACTGCAAAATAGAATTAATATCCTCCCCCACATGTCAGAAATCTCAGCAGGTACTAAATAATAGTTTAGTCATTGGTATTGATCCCAGTGAAGTTGCAGCACATATACTGCAAGTGATACGATCATTATGAGTTTAGGGGGTAATAAACCTTTGTTAAGTTTTGCCTTCCTTGTACCCAGTGGTTGAACATAGCTAACTATGTTATCACAAGTGCTGCACAGAAGAATAGTTTTCATGTAATTTTACTATTTAGCTTTATTTATTTGAATATATCAACTTTATACTGCTTTATACTTTAACTAAATAATATTTATTTTATGGTTTTTATTATTATTTTCCTCAAACATATAACATGTTGTTATAATAAGCTTATAAATGTGATTCATATGTGATACATTACATTAAACTTAACAACACATCATATAAAATATGATACATAATTAAAAGGACCATGTAAAATATAATACAGTTACGTAGTACAGTAAACAACAATAATACCTCAAATTAGCTTCACCCAGACAAACTATAATATTTACATGCTTCTTAAATACTGAAGTCTCAGTAATCATAATCTGATAAATATATGATCTGGCCAGCCACACACCCCTCTCTGCTTTTTCTGTTTGTCAGTGACCTTCATCAAGAGCAGTTAACTGTCAGTTATATTTCATATTGCAATACAATTGACTGAAGACATTAGTGAATACTTTGGCACACTGCAGAAAGAGCTTGAAAACAGTGTCTCATTTTCTACTTATTGAGTTGAGAATTGATTTTGAATTGAATTGTTACACCAAGAATTGGAATCAGACTGAATCGTGAGGTACCCACCCCTCCTTCTTTTCATGCATTACATATTTTGCTGGAAGTATTCTTCTTTTTATCCATCATTCTCATGTACATTTATTCAAGTGATTTTTTTAATGCAGAACTTTTGCTAGTAATGGAGTGTTTTTACATTCTGCTATTACTACTTTTACTTGAGAAAAGGATCGTACACTTGACACATGACTGAATCTCTAATTACAGTCCCATTTCATGTCACTCTTTCCTTCTGTCCTATTTTTTGTGCAGTTTTATTACAGCACACACTCTATTCTATTAGAACAATTCACCTGTCTTAAAAGAGCATTCTAAAGAAAGCAAATGGTCTATATTTTACAGCTTCAGGAGTTTAACTTGCACCGACTGCTCAACAAAGGGAAATGATTAATTAGTGGTAACATGATTAATTAGAAGGTACATCAAGTAAACAAAGAGGGAATGTAGATTGAAAACTTAGCCCCATGGCCTTATTAACAAAGACCTTCTTCCCATTTTGTGTGTGTCTGGAATTTATGTTAGCATGCAGTTTTTGCCAGTCTTTGTAATATTAGTATGCATGTAATGATGCATGATTATATGCTCTTGTCTAAACATACATCATAGAATTTGTGACTTTGCATATGTAGCATCTAGGTGTGTGGGACTGGATTTGTATGGATGTGTCCACTTATTGACAGTGTGTGTGTGAGAGATATTGCATGTCTGTGCATCCGCCGATAAGCACGTCTGGAGAGACCACAGCCACTAATGTATTCGTACCGCTCACACGTGCTGATTAATGACTTGGTGGTTAGTTTAGAGATCCAAGGCTCAGATACAGTAAGACAGACTGATTGCCTAGCTTTGGAGACCAACTCATCCTTAAAGCTTGGGTTAGAGAGCAACAAATTACATCTCACATGATCAGAGACTGGACTTCAAAGAGAAAAAGCAGTAAATGCTCAGAGGGGGAAATGGCCTTGACATGTTTTTTTTTTATTTCTTTCTTTTTTTTTTTTTTTTAACTTTCCCGCCTAGTCAAATGGCTCACAAGGAAGTCTCTGTTCCCTCAGCAAGACTTTATTCTCTGTCCACATTGGCTCAGATATCTAATCCTCATTCTGATTCTCAAAGGGATGCTGCCTTTGTTTGTCTTTATACAGTCACAAAAAAGCAAAAAGGTGGTGTTGACCTCTGAAGTACATGTGGAATTTACTAAGAGGTGTTCTCTCTATCGTTTATCTTCTTCTAGGGAGCCGAAGAGCAACTTGATGCTCATATTGAACTGCAGGTTTTTTATTTTATTTTTTTTATAAAGCATTATTCTTGGTGTCATGGTTTTTCTGTATAAATCAATAGGACAAAGCTCCATCTTCCCTCCGGATGTGTAACGTATGGATGATTTCTACAAGATGTGCTACTTGCAAAAGCTGCATTTAAAGCATCTTTTCACCCTTTTTATACCACTGCACAAACAGTCTCTCCAAAATCAGCATGGTATTACCCAGAAATCCCACTTTTGGGACTTTAAACAGGTCAGCAGCTAGTACTAATTAATTACTCTGTCTGAGTCACTTTGTCTATTATTTCTGCAATCAGCCACCAGTAGAAATTCAAACACACCGTCATTTAGTATTCCCATTCAGGACAACCAAATTTAATCAAATAATTAACTTCTTTAATTTTGGCTCCGCTGGAGTCTAGGCTCTGGCATGACTTCAAGTGCACGGTGGAATGAAAAAGGAGGTTAAACTAAGGATCAGCAGGGAAAACAAACAAGCCAAGCAATAAATTCAAATTAAAACGCAATAAAGAAGTGTAGTTCATCCTAATGCTTATCAAAAGGCTCAACTCATATTTTACTACAGTAAGAATCTACCTCTCCATTCGATCGCAATTTCTCATTCTATTGTAGTGACATGGTCCCATTCTTCCAAAGAACCTTGTTCAGAGACTTCTTGCAGCACTGATTAATCTAATCTATCTCTGTAACTGAGGAGACTGCTAATTTTTCCTTATATGTTGGTAACTTTATAAAGTCACAATCACCGTAGTGAATAATTATAAGCTTTTAACAGATGAAAAGATGTTCTCAGCAGAAGAAACACAGTAGTGGATTGAAATTTTAAATTGGCTTCATTAATATGTGACATAGCATTTTAAGAGGACAGGTTAAGAAAACATAGTGACCTCTTTTTAAATTATGGATTTTATTCATTACAAATGTTTGCAAGCAGGTTTAGGCATTATAAGGTTAAGGTCATAGGGAGGAGATCAGGTCGGATGGTTGGGCCAGTTTGACACAGGTGACCACTTGAAGGCCCAGCTGAGGATGTACTTCCTGTGGCAGCTGAAGAAGTTCAACCTACCATTGACAATGATGGCGCACTTCTACAACTCCATCACTAAGTCCATCCTCACCTCCTCCAGCACCATTTGGTACACTGCTGCCACAGCCAAGGACAAAGGCAGACTGTAGTGTGTCATCTGGTCTGCTGAGAAGGTGACTGGCTGTAACCTGCCCTCTCTCCAGGACCTGTACTCCTCCAGGACCCTGAGGAGAGCAGGAAAGATCATGCCCAACCCCTCCCACCCTGGTCACAAACTTTTTAAGTCACTCCCTTCTGGCAGGAGGCTGCTGTCCATCAGAACCCAAACCTCACACCACAAGAACAGTTTCTTCCCATCTACAACTGGCTTCATCAGCATAGTCTAGGTCCCCCTGTTCTGACACGGAGTCTTACACTCTTATTACTGCTTTTTGTCTTTTTACTTTTACTTTTTTTTTTTATCTCTCTGTTTACTATCACTGTTTTTGGCACCAACATACCAAGACAAATGTCTTGTGTGTGTAAACTTACTTGGCAATAAGGTCTGACTCTGTGATTCTGATTCACTGTTCAGATCCCATTGCCTACCAGTTGTTAGTGTTAACCAAGATCCAAGTTGTGCAGAAACCTAAGCAACCCTTAATCATAGCAGTGGGAGTTTTGAGTTTTGATAGTTTTGTTCCTGTAACGGTCTATTGCCACAGTTTTAACAGATCACGTTTTGTAGTCTTGAAAATAATTACAGAAATTACAGTAAACAGTTACCTTTACTAGGCCTTGTGGTTAAATATAGTGTCCCTTAGATCTAAAATTTTAGTTCATCCTGTTCTGAAAATCTGTGTACTGCCCTAATATAACTTTTTCTAAAAGTGAGTCACTTTCAGAGATATAAATGCTTAAATTAAGAAAGTCCAGCCTGCGTACCACGTCACTGCTCACACTGCTTTCTTGAAATCTTGAGCTATATGTTTAGTATTATTGACTGTCCTATACTGGCCATTCAAACTTACACTATGGAAAATTACCCAGTATAAAAAATTCCTGCTGTCGAGATACCCAAAACATTTTCAACAACTTCTTCTGAAATATATTTAGATGTATTTCTGTGTTCTCGTCCTTCCACTCTATGAACCTGTTCAAACCCATTACTAGTGTTTTAAAATTACATCAAAGAGAGAGAGAGAGGGAGAGAAAAGCAATTCCTTTATCCAAAATTTTTCTAAGGTGCCTTTTCCCTCACTGAAGTGTAATTTTACTGTGATTTAGCTGAAGAGGATCATAGTTTTGAAAAGTCATCTGAGCGTTAACAGCCGCTTGAATGGCGGCAATGGCCTGGATTTACAGTCCAAAGTGGAATATAGTGAACATTAAGCTGGATATATGGGAGAGCTTTGTACCTTTTCATTAGAGCCAGTGGTCTGGCCAAAATAGACTTTATTAACCCAGGCAGCAGCAGCACACATACACACACATGCACATACTAAGGCCACAAGCCAATATCACATCTTTTAACAGACCAGAGGAAATGTCTGTTTTTGTTGACTCGTTGCCATGATGGTTTAAAACCCCATTCTTAAACAGTAAAGTGGTGATTGCATCATTGTGGTAGTGAGAATAGGAGTCGGCAGGCGTGTTTATTAAAGGGGAAAGGTTTGAGCACCTTTCCCCTTTAATAAACACTTCAGTGTGTTAGTACTGGAAGAAGTATTTATGCTAACAAGTGGAACCTGCACCACCAGTATCAAGTGTAGTATCATCTGATGTATTGTTTAGCTGTTGTGTCTTTAAATCAGTAACTTGATGGTATCAAGAAATTATCGCCAGGTCTACTGCCTCCTCTCTGATTGTAAACTACTGATGCCATCCCTTAACGGTAATACACATTGGCCATGTGGTTGAGCATTATGTAATTTGTAATGTGCTGACTCATGCATGTAACACTAACATATGTTTTATATAGATAAAAGAAGTAGGCAAAGTTCAGTAGCTGGGATGTGGCAAACCGGGGAGCAAATTTGATTAAAGTGTGGAGTTTCTCGAGAACTGGTGTGTGTTAAAGCATGGAAATAGGACAGTGATGTGCCCTTTGAATTTGACGGCGCTGGTGTGTAGGCTTACACTGCATGTCTGCACAGGAGACATACAGTAGGGTGACTAGCACATTAGTAGCGCAGCAGTAGCGTTAGTGCTTTGTGTGTGTCTACACAGGAGGCGTATGGGCACAGTATTGTAGGTCACCTGCATTTTGGCAGTGCTCAGAGCCTAACACACAATCACTGTAGCTACACTATAAAACAGAAGAAAATACCCTCAAAGCATAAAAGTACATGTCAGGTTGCATTTATGTCTTTATAGCACAAGGAAAAGGTGAGCTGTTGCGTGGCCAGTGTAGACAGCTGTCAGACTTGAATGAGACTACAAAACTCATAGTTGGAACACTTTGTGTGTAGACACGCTGTTTTATGAAACACGGTGGGTGTGGGTGTCATTAGCTGCTGGTGTGTATTGTCCTTTAGATTTTCAGCCAGTTAGTAGAAGACACTTTTTAGTCTGATGAGTCTCTCTCACTTTTTTTTTTTTGATTTTTAACTGGGCAAAGTGGGCAACTGCACTTGGGCCTCAGATACCCTGTTTTATCACATCAGTCATTTTTGCTAATTTGTTGAAAAATTATAATAATAAATATTATGTTCAAAGCAGGGCGGCACGGTGGTGCAGTGGTTAGCAATGTTCTCCCTGTGCCTGTGTGGCTTCCTCCCACAGTCCAAAGACATGCAACTTAGGTTAATTGGTGACTCTAAATTGCCCGTAGGTGTGAATGTGTGTGTGAATGGTTGTTTGTCTCTATATGTTGGCCCTGCGATGGACTGGCGATCCGTACAAGGTGTACCTCGCCCAATGACAGCTGGGATAGGCTCTAGCCCCCCCCACCCCACCCTCCCTCAACCCTTAACAGATAAGCGGTATAGATAATGGATGGATCGATGGATGTTCAAAGCATAAAAGCGCTGCCTGGCTTCTGGCATTTAGCAAAGCTGTTAGGTATGGTTTGTGGGGTGTGTGCGTCCCTCTCTTTTTAGGTTTCTTTTACATTTTTGAATGCCGTCAGTTCCATTTTATGGTGCCAGATGCAGCTGCGAATTAAACCTTGGTTATTTCATTCATTATCCTAAAGTAAAACATAAGAGAATCACAGCCCATAGGCCCAGAGGGGACAGTGAGTCTGTATCTGTGGTAAACTCAGCAGCATTTGGAGTGGAAATATGCATTGTTCTTTGTCATTTCACTTGACAGTGAAATTAGACCACAGTTGTTTTAATTGTAGCTGAAGTGGTGGATAGCTCATAGCTCATTGTCAATGACATAATAGGTTTTATAGCAGGAGCTCTTTGCCCACACAGTAACACAAAATGAGTATATGTAGTATCTGTTCACCATCACCCCCTGCACCTCCTGTACAGTAGTAATAAATAAATTGCAGGTTGACATTCATTCAAGGTTTATTTACACTTGGACAGGGGAATAAGAGCCTTCTCTCGTAACTGTGCCTTACTAGAGTGGCAAAACAACTATTTAAACAAAAACAAAAAATTCTGCAGTGCACAAAAAAATTAACTTTGGTGGTATGGATGTAATCATGCAGCATGTGGGTAACAGATATGTTGTCCCTGCTGCCTTCAGTATCCAAAAGCGTGAGAATGACTGTGACATCCCTGCTGTAGACGCCACCTGCCCTCTGAAAACAACCCGAGGCCCAGAGAAGACGAGTTCCTGGGAGTTTGGAAAATGTGAGGATGGCATGAATGCAGCTCTGTGAATCCAACTCAAACTTTTCTCCCCAAGAGAAATCAAACTGAATGGCTTTTATCTCATCCTCTGAAAACCTAAAGAATAATGTCTAGGTGAAACACTCACTCACACTTTCAAACAGATGAACAAAGCAGCAGCCAGGCAGGCACTAAAAATGATGCACTTTCACTAAGCTTTGTGTGCAATTCATGGTGAAATCAGCAGTTTTGGGCTCAATAAATAAGATGGAAGGAGTGTAGAACTGCCCCCCTTGTATCCAGTTAGCTGACTAATCAGTTGCTGTGGTATTTTCTTAATGAGGAACAAGCTACTAGTCATTCATCATTACCAGAAAATGATATCACAATAATACTCACAAAAATGCTCAGCTACGTCTGTAATAATAAGCACTGTATTTTTATTATAAAGAGTGACTGACTTTAGATTAATCACAAGAAAAAAAAATGTAGTGAAGGGCAGTGCTAAAGGAGTTAGAGTTGCTATAATGACTGGAGCATGTTCTCCTGTAGTTTTGTGCCTTAGAGCTAATAAACTTAACAAGGACGTTCAATGCCACTGATGTCAAGCAGCACACTTATAGAACATTTACATGTGCATGTTACCTCAGCCTAGCAGGATGATGAAGGTTTGGGTGGAATAAGTGGGTAGTTTTATTCAATCAGAAATAGTTTTAGATGCAGTTATAATGACTCCTTTTCTTTTCATGTTATCATGGCAAGTACCAACACGCTGCTCTTCATTCAGAAGCTTCCTAAATAGGGGTGTGACGGTGCACTCAGCTGACAAAACGAGACAATGCACGATATCGGGTTCACAGGAACGAGATGAGATTTTAACCCTATTTTTAAGAAAACTTCAATGACAAAATAAATGACTGGAAAGAACAGTGCAGGTGCATTTTGAAATGAGTTTCTAACTTCTAACTGAAGCGTGTGACCTTCTAACTGAACTCCTTTCCTCAAATAGAACATAGAAAATAAAGAGAGAAAAAAAATTAAATTAAATAAATAAAATAAAACTAAATTTTTCTTAGTCTTATTTTTAAGTGCAAACAGCAATCAAAGTACTATCAAGCACAATATGCAAATTGTAAAAATCACACATAAAAATATTCATGTTCAAAGCCGTGTTTCACTCCTGTGCCTGAATTCTTCGCATGTGTACAACAAAAACTTCTCTAATTATTTACAGCTTCCACAAAATCATTAATTAGGACAATGGAAATTTGTGCATTGAATCCCCACAATATGATTAAAACTAAAAGTTGATAAATATTATATACTGCTTAGTCATACTGCAAAATCAAAGAATATTATCCGCACATGTACCTATTGTACTTTGATTTTATCATCAGGTTCTACTTGTAGTTTAAAAATGTGAAAGTGGTTTTCGTATGTTTTCTACACTTTATTCAAAAGAATTTTGATATTTACTACTGCACAAATAACTGTACTTTACCTTGTCCAGTACTGCCTTGAATCTGGATTTCATTATAGCTTCCTGCCCACAGGCTGAGCAGATCCTGCGCTGTACTGTTCCCTCCCTTACCATTTTAAAGCTCTTTCAAGGATAGCTATGTGGTCTATGAATGTAAATGAATACAAGATCTGCCATTTGGTGTCCACTTTGATACCAGGAGCCTCCATTGAGTAGCATTAATGCATTTTTAGCATTCAAGCTACTGTGTAAATCTGCGGGGAATGGAACTTTGTAACCCTGAAAGTGTCAGCACTGTACAAAATGCAAAATATGATCCAGCAATTTCCAGTCATCTGTGCTGAAATAAATTCTGCCAGCTGAGGGATGAAAAAAACCTGAAAATGAAAGCCTTAAATAACATGCTCACTTCACATTCTATCCATCTATTTGAGGCTGACCTTAAAAGACAAGACAATATGTAAGAAAATGGGAGGAAAAGGAGTTTTAACTCAAAGACTGAAGGCCTGTTGTCAGCTGGATGACACATTCCTACGGCACTATGTTTCCCCATAGTTTTAAACTGTAAATCCAGCAGCAGACACAGACAGAATCTTACTTCCATTGTGACCTAAGATGTACTGTATTTTATTTCCCCAGAGTAGACACTGTCGCTGTAATCTTCATATGTCATCTCTGGGGGGTCGGTGTCTTGCTCAAGGACACATTGGCAAGGATAGAATCGAGCTGTGATTGAGTCTGTGTGAAGGTCTATCTAACTAGCGGACTACCACTAATCATTGTTTGTCCAAGTTTTCCAGAAACCTGGACTTGGGGACACTAAACTCAAAAATCATATTCATAATGGATCTGAAGCACTGCATTTTCTTCAAGGGCACAGACCACAAGTACTTATGATTTATACAAAGACAGATAAGGATGCGCACACAAACACACACTCCACTCACACTCTATCTGTAAATCCTGAGGCCTCTGGGATTGACAAACTGAAAACCATATAAGGAGCTGGAGTGAGCTCAGAGCTGTTTGTTAGGATTATACAAGATGAGGCTCCTGGAAAATATCAATAGACTAGATTAGTTGTAGTCATCCCTGAGGGGAACCTTGGATCTAGCAAACAGCAGCAGGTAGTAATGGGGTGAATCAAAGAGGAATAGGAGATGGCTCAGACAAGGTCAAATGACGGTTTTAAAGTTTTGCTCTCTGACATAAAACTGCTTAAAAACATGAATTGTCATTGTATATACAGCTCATAATCTTAACTGTGGAAAAAAGAAGGTAACATCACAAGATGAATTTTAGGAGAAAAAAAGCTTATTTACTTTCTTGCCAAAAGTTAGTGAAAATGAAACTACTAAAGGCAGCTGGTTGGCATGACTAAGCACAATGACTGGATACAGGGGGAAACAGCTAGTCTGGGTCAGGGGGTTGTGTGCCTTTTGGCAGTTCCCCCCATTTCTAGTTGTGCTAATCTAATATTAGCTATATACTAATATTATATTTATTTGATTATCTTCTCATCTAATTTAACCACACCACAAGGCGAATAAACATATTTCCCTTTAATAGAGCCTTAACTACCCACTGTATAACTGATTAATCTGTATTTGCCTGTAATTTTTTACAACCAATCGATCATTTAGTCTGTAAATTCAAGAAGACATTTGCTTGGGATCAAATGTCTTATTTTGTCAGCCAAACTGTCCGAACCATATGAGATATAAAGATATTCATAAAACAGCAAATCCTCATATTCTTAGGTTATCAATATTTCTTACTAAAAATTATCTTTCAATTTACTAATTGTTTAATTGAGTCAGCCCTACTTCTTAAAAAGTAATTTTGTTAAGAACACCTAAGTAATGTGAATGGAAGTTTACCCAAATGATTTAGAGATTTATTCTTCACATAGCGTTTGTAGTGAAAGTGCACAGAACAGTGAAATGCACACTTATAATTTTATAATAATAATAATAAGAAGAAGAAGAATGACAATAATAATGATAATAATTAGAATAATATTAATAGAACAGAGAGAAAATACACAGACATGTTAATGTCAACCACACTGTAACTAAACAATGCACGATTCCAAACTTTACCTTAAAGTTAATTCTAGTTGTTCAAGGACTCTGCTGCTCTCACTTCTCCCTGCTCTACTCTGTGACTTGAGATAAAAACTGCTTGTCATTTCTTTGTCTCTAATTAAATATGCTGCTGATGCTGTTTAGGCCTATTCTCAATTGGAAAGGAAAATTGCGACCTCAGTGGAGCTAACCTGGATAAATGAAGCTCAACTGAAATGAATAATAAATACTTGAATATATTTTCTGCAAGCTTCGGTCTCTAGCATTTGTCCTAACTAATTGTCACCGACTACAGCTCTTTTCAATAACAGCATCAAACTCTATCCTGACCTGATACACTTAAACTGTGTGAGTACTAAAAGGACTGGTTCATCCATGTGTAAACTTCAACCATAGATTAATTTGTAATTAGAATAAGAATTGCTTGCATTCCAGCTGTGAATGTAGAAATTTGCAACACAGGGTTAAAGATTCATTTCCAAAAAGGGCCACCCATGCCCATGTTTCAGTTGGGTTATTTTATCCTAAACATTTCAGAATACCCAATCCCCTTAATTTCAATTTATTTATCAATCAGTTTTAAAGTGATGATCTATCTTTTAAGCCCTTTGTAATTTTTTCCCACAAGTAGGTGGGCCTAAAAATGGAGCTCTGTCAGCTCATGCAACAATATATCTTGACAACTACAGGCACGATTATCATGAAATTTAGTGTGAGGATGACAGAATGACATTTTATTACTTTGGTGACCCCTGATGCCTTGTCTAGCACCACGATCCAGTCAGGATTTCCTCCAAGTTACACTGAGAAACTTATGACTACATTTCCATTCATTCAACTTTGGAAACTTTGCTTTTAATATTTATGATCCCCACTTGATGATTTACAATGACCTCCTGACCTTAACTGGCCATTAGACCAAAATTAAAAGATGTACGCAATCTCAAAATCTAAAAGATATATTGCCCTGAAATCTTCATGATCCCCAGAGGACACTTCACTTACCAATAACTCTTTAGCACTTGACACTCTATTAGCTCCTCTCCAGTGCCACCCTCAGGACAGATCTGACGATTGTAGAGCTTCGTGAACTAATATGAGAGCTGCACATAACATTATTAGTAGATTTAGGTTTTTTGTTTGTTTTTTGACTAACCACCAAGACATGCATGTCAACTTAAAATGCAGGTTTAAGTTTTCAAAATTGTCCAATGCAATTAATAAGAAGACAAATGTTGTGTAGTCTGAACCAGCATAGAAAAAGATTATCTGGTTATTATCTGGTAAATAATTCAGAAGAGACCCGTCTAATGTATGTATGTCTCTGCATATTTGTCTCTTTTAGCTCTATCTCTCTATCTGATCACAGCTATACTGTGTAATTTACCCTTGTTTCTATTTCCCACTGACTCCACACTCATCAGGATGATGTAGGGCGAACAAGCATCTTGTATAGGCGTTATGCCACTGAACAGATGGCCCCGCTTCGCTATAGGCAAGAAATAATACCGATTTATTCCATAAGGATCTGACACCTTTGCAGTGTGATGTACTCTAAGTGGAAAAAGACACTTTCCCTTCTGCTAATGCACTTGAACCTGTGTTTGACACCCTCTTATTCACACCAGCAGCCTGCACTATTCAAGGTCAGAGACAAGGAAAAAAAGAAAACAGGTCATGGCTAGAGATCAAATGAAATTGCAGTGATTGAGTGTGCTGAATTACATTAACATTTATTTTTCCAAAGGAAGAGTTTTGTTGAGCGTGTTCAGAACCACAAATTACTTAAACAGGGCTGCTCAGAGTTCAATAGCAGATGATGGTGGAAGCTGTACTCCTCTGCTCCCTGTGTGTTTTCCCCTTATTTCTTTGTGGAGTTGGGTGTTGCTTGAAAACATTCAGCCTCCCTGGGGAAACTAAAGCTGTAAAAAAGAAACACTGGCAGAGCTTAACCTAGTGTATAGGGAATCACACTTAAAGATATCTTATGCCTCATTAGATCATAAAACATCAAATGGAGAGTGGAAAAAAACATTCACACACAAACATGTTCTACATTCAGTGACTTTACCGATGAAATTTGACTGGACAAGTGAGTTTTAAATTGCCAGTTGCCATATGACCAACAATAAGAGCAAGTGTCAAGGTCATGCTTCAGAATAAATCACCAACACTGCAGTAATTCTGGATTTGAACCATTCCTGCACAGTCACAATAAATGAAAGGGCCTTTTTCCATCCTATTAGGTTGATTTTTTTTAACGTAATGATGATGAGTCACTATGAACACCTATCAAAAATATAATATTCCTTTTCTATATAGAGTAATTTGATGTAATGTAATCAAACTGTTTTACTTTGAGTTTACTTTTGCTCTCGTTGAGTTGTAGAAGTGGGTGAAAATGCAATTTCAGTCAATTAATACCATCACGCCGCCGTTCTATTAAACCACCTTTACTAACAATTGATATCAAATTGCTTTACACTTTTGAATGATCTCTCCCTGTAGGTTATAATTCACAGGATTTATATTCATTATTTTCAGAGAATGGCTGCTGTGCCCAGTCATTCCAGCATCTCTAACTCTTTGTTAGTACAAATGATGAAACATTGAGCTGAGGAAAGAAATAGGTTTGATTTAGAGGAGGTGCAATTCTGTCAGATCATCAGCCAAGTAGACCCTGAGTTGACTCGCATTTTGTCAGTCTTGTCTCAAAATTACTGCAGACTAACTGCAATGAAACAGAAAGGGGTGACGGAAACTCCCTGCTTCAACGCTTTCAACTCTGGTGCTAAATATTAGCGAAATCAGCCAAACTACTTTTAAACTAGACACTGGCACAACCTCCTCTACCGTTCAGTGCGGTTGACTCTTCGGCTCACAGCGCTGTCAGCTGCCAATTAGGAGACACACTTAGAGGGGAGCTGGGATTTTGTAACCGAACTAACAACAGGACATAGTCTTTATTTCACTGACTACATGGAAATCTGCCACAAAAGTAAAGAAAGCATTAAACATGAGTCTTATAGGTAAAACATTAGACTCGTGTGAACTAGCAGAAGAGTAATATATTTCTCCTAATCAGAGGTAAGATGTACTGAAGAAAAAAAACATAATGTTGAGTATTTATTAAAATATTTATAGATAAGGAAAAGAGAAAAAGGTCCAACATTTCCCCCAGTCATCAATGTTTCTCCTCACTGTCATACCCTTCTCCTGCCTCATGGAGTGTGATGGACACTCTTTATGGATGAAAGCTGATGGGAATGGAGGTCATGTAGAGTGAAATGACAGTATGGCTGCCCTGAAGCATCGTGGTCATCAGTGGGTGAAGGCACAGACATGTCCAACGCTTGAAGCAAGAAATACACGTGTGGCATTTTGGATGCAGAAGATCATTCTGACAGGAGCCATTGAACTGAGCTCATCCTCAAACTATCTCTGCTATTATTTTAACAGAGGCGGGGGAGCTTGTATTTTGGTTCCTGTGTGCACTTAATGCCATTTCTCAGTAGGGATGGAGATACTCACTGAGAGAAAGTGTGAGCCACCGTGACTATTCAAGCTGCCCTGGCACGGTGCACGTGTTTTCCCACAGCACAGTAAGGTAAAAGGTGTTGATGATGTGTTGGGGGTGTGCTGGTGTGATCTCAGTAGATCCTGTCCCCTGAAGCTCTTCTGACATCCAACAGCTGGTCAGTTTTACAAATTGCAAGAGAAACAGTAACGCAGAAACAGCCACAGTGAACTTAGTAAAGAGCATCCAACATGTCCATATCTTGGATGTGGGCCTTTTTTAAATTGAAAGATAGCACTGCTAACAAAGTCTGCTGACTCTCAGCTCTGCAAATGCTGAAAGTGATCTGTAAACAGTAAACAGGCAGATAAAGGGAACAATAAACACAATAAATGGAACTCCAAAGCCCAGATGGCGTCACAGTTTGGCAGTGAAATAGCCCTGAAATAAAGCAAGACCACAACAGCACGGCTCGACGTGGGTTGGTCTTGGATAGAATATAGCTTGCTGCATCTCAGTATTGACTTGAAATAAACTGGAGCAGCTTTTGGAGGTGACATGGAAGGTAACCTCGACTATGGGCCTGGTTTTATCCAGAGTATCTCACAGGATCAATACTTAATGTGTTTCCTGCCGTATCTGAAGCATAATGGTTTCCAGGCTCATTAACTTTGTTGCACAACATTACTGTATGTCTCCAGCACTGCCAGTGACTCATGGCAGAAAGTAAAACCTCTATAAATTAAAAAAAAAAAGCAAGGCAGCCTTCACCAGTCATCCTTACTCAGAGCAGAGTCTACATATGCAGCACATCCAAAATGAATTTACGTGGTCCCTAACAAAACAAAAAGAGCTTTGTTCAAAGAGATTAGCAGACAAATCCATGTCATATTAATTTAGACATTCGTGTTTTGAGTATCACAGCTTCATCAATTTTCCCTTCATGATTTGTTCATTTAACACTTTTTGTCCTGCGTTTCTGAGCATCCCAGCAGTACTTGCCTCCACCTGAAGATCTGCAGTTGCACACAATGGTGAAGTAACCTCGGTAAAGACAATTACAATAGAAATATGTGTGCAGTGTAGTGAATGTGTTTAAATATGTACATTGTTCTTTAACCATCTTGAGTCCAACTATGTATTAATATTTTGATTTTTAAACCCCTTTTGAATTGCCCTTACCCCACATGCATGGCATCCTTTCTTCAGTTTAACTTAAAACTAAAGGGTAAAGCTGCCAGAAACCCACAATTCATGTTTTTTTTTGTTTTTTTTATCTTCTGCATATATAAATGTGTGAGAGCTGCGCATCAGCACTCTTACTGGTTTGCTCGGCTTGTCCCCAATTCTGGACACTTACAGTCAGTTTCCGTTTTCTTATTTCTCCACTATTCCATCTCCAGAGTAAGTGAGAAAACAAACAGCACAAGCAGCCAAATATCCTGGATATTAGAGATTGTAACACCCTGATTGTCAGTGTAACACATTAACACATTGTACACACACCATTTGATTTATCCCTATCTGAATTAAAGTCCTAAAGTCAGAAAATATATTGTAATTAATAGCAAATAGCAGGCTGGAATCTGAAACCTCTTCTTTCACTCCGGAGACCATAAAAGGGAAAACAACAGTCTATCTGATTTGCAGGAAATTTTTTCCTCAGCATGTGACAAACTCATGAAGAAATCTTAATTTATTTCAGTGATACTTTTGATTTGAATTTGAAGGAGCTGAACTGAAACTACATTTCTGAGTGTAGAATCAGATCAGTTTCCTCTGAATGTACAGTTATACCTACCTCCAGTTATACCTTCCAGAGACAGATGACCTTTTTATAATTCCACCAGGACAATAACGTTAGTCTGACAGAGGTTTCAGATTGACCCTTTTCACTTCTAATCCTTAAAGCTTTGGGGACTTACAGTACAATGTGACAACAATCTGATGACTCGATTTTCTGACCTCGAGTGACCACGTTTGATTTCAGGTAGACCAGAAAGAGCTGCAGGAATAAGCTGATCACACACACACACTTAAAGTA
Organism: Lates japonicus; assembly: GCA_033238685.1. Taxonomy (NCBI): domain Eukaryota; kingdom Metazoa; phylum Chordata; class Actinopteri; family Centropomidae; genus Lates; species Lates japonicus. Next base: position 83,350 of record BRZM01000188.1, on the reverse strand, counting down.
AAGTGTACATGTACACCTTTCTCCCAACATTGGAGCACTTCTGGTGAATACTGGATGGAGTGGTGGGGAGGCTTTTTGAGGAAGAGCTCTGAGAGAGAGGGTGGAGTAGAAATGGATGAAGCCAGGGGGAAAATGGAAAGTGACGGAGGCTCTCTCTTTGTCTTCTGCCCTTAAGTGCTGAAGTCGATTCAGTTCAGCTGAATTCAACTACCTGCAGTTCATATCAGGTTCAGACTGACAGACCTTCACATGGATGTACTCCGGCATTAGTTGATTAACACAGACAGACAGAGCTACTTCACAGCACTCAGAAATGAAAGTAATTGAGAGTGCCACATTCATTTTCTCAGTACCATTACCTGGAGGTCATTGTTGGAATAAGGATAATCAAATTAAGAAGTTTTCTACGCTTGAAGACATTTCAGACATGCGCACACGTGAAACTACCTTTAACCGGGAAACCTCTTGTGATAGTTTTATGGATCTGTCTTAATCCCATGCAGATCTGCCCTGTCCTCAGTCTCTACAGTGACTTTTCAGTTGCAGATTGCGTACAAGATTTTACTAAATGCAGAAGTCTCATAGTACTAGTTTTGCATGAAATAGCACAAAAGCTGGGCTTCCAACAGGTGAACAGCAACAAGGCCTCGGACCCTAAAGTGGCCCTAAGTCTCCCTTTCACTTTGTCTTGTAGCTAAAATCTCGGTGTTAAGATTTAAGGTTGATTATTTTAGTTTATCTTGTATTTACATGGTGGATTTGACTAAGAATTTTACATTGACATTTGTGTTGAATGGGAGAAATGGGGGAATTGGAAGGGGCCAGTCAGGGCCCCCTGGTAGGTTAATCCAATCCTGCATAGTGATACAGTAATGAGATCCTCTATTTTCATAAGAAGTCCTTTGTTTTACAGAATGTTTTCTTCATATGGCAGGCCAAGACTAAAAGAAGCTGCAGCGGAAATTAATGAGAGTGCTGAAGTGATTTTAGGCGTAAATTCAGGAGGCTCATCAATCTACTTATAACAGTCCTAAAATTTTAATATAACGCAGTCATCCTGTAAATTACATGTGATCTCAAGGTCAAAGTCTTGAGTTTTGGAATGCAACCCAACCCCAGCAGCTCCTGACAAATGTTTAGGTTTCATGTTTGGGTTTCATTATTTGGGTTTCAGGTTGGATTTGGGCGTCTTCAGTAGAGGAACATTCTGTCCTTATTTGACCCCTAATCGTGCTTGTGGATGGTTAGGTTGTTGAAAATAATGTTTTGAACTTCTTTTCCAGCCACATCTATCTGGCCAATATCAAGAAAAGGTGAAGCTGAACTTAATGAGGACTGACAGGTAAGAAAGACCCACTTTTGAGTTTGTTTAGTGCTGCTGCTGTCTTATATGAAAGAGACAAGACTTATGTAAGCAGTAATAAACAACAGGATGTTATGTTATAATAAATTAATGCACAAGGAAAATAATGCCTTTATGCAAAGTGGAATTATTTGGCCTTTGCTTTCTCCACTGAATATATTTTTTTATTATATTTTTTGGGGTGACCTTTTTTTGTTTTTCACCTGCCAGCCTATCAGAACATTTTCTGTGGACCTGGCATATCAAACCCCATATTTGATGTTGGGTTTAGTCTGCATTTCTCTGCAATAGCCAGTCAATATATTTACACTATGTAATTGTCTCTCTACATAGTAATTTTTGCTACTAGTGGCGGAGTCCACCACTCCTGTGCTGAATTTGAATTGCCTTCACATGTGAAAGGGATTTACAAGAAACAAACATGCATGCAGTTCAGTCATTTAATATTACTGATATCAAATTATTTTATCAATTAGTAAGCAGCCATGGGTAGAAAAGAGTAGCAATATAATAATAGCCTAATGTCCAAAGAATGAATGTTAAGAAATTCATCTATATGCTTCAAAAAACAAATTTATATAAATAATTGAAAGTCTTTTTTTCACCTCTCAAGTATTTTAAACATTTTAATAACAATTAGTAACAATTGTTCTCACACACACATTTAGACATACACAAATACTAAAGACGATTATGGACACCCAGAGATATTTCATCAGTAAACCATTTTAATGTGGCCGTTTTGTCTGACATTTGAGAGGCAGAATAATAATAATACACAGATACACACACACTGCCAGCCCATTCAGCGCAGCCAAAATTCAGGTCTGGATGGTGGAGGAGATACAACCATCTGGTCCTGGATTCACTGCTGTCCTACATTCAGCTCTTACCTCCAATTTTACCGTCTGAGAGCCTAAATAATGCACAACTGTAAGGGTTTGTTACTTTAATGGAGGAGATCTCTCAGTTTAAAAAAAGAAGTGAAACTTTTTCAGGCAAAAATGATGGATCCATTAAAAAAAGGTCACACATGCTCTGGATAAAATGTCTGTCTTAGTATGATCCTCTTTTCCAAAGTGGGGAAAAAAATAGTAGTGACATATGAAGCACCTCTGTGTTGATTGATAGCATTTGTTTTTTAGCTCAGAAAAAGTTTTGGGGATAACTATGTGAATGACTGCTGATAACTCTCCAGTGGGGGTTGTTCAAGTTCATTGTTCAAGTCAAGCCACTGACATTGTTTTAGAAAAATGTCAAAAATAATTGGATTGTAATGGGATTGTCGAGCACCTCTCTCCTCCATCTCTGCAGTCGTGCAGCCCATTAGAGAGCAGCACAGAGAGCACAGAAACAGCACTGCTGGAGGAGGCTGTTCAGCCCCACTCAGGCCACCCACATGGACAGTGCGTTCACACCCAGTGAGTTTTTTTTTTGTTTTTTTTTTCCGTGTACTGTGTTTTTTGTTTGTTCAAGTGAGAAAAATGGTATTTGATCTGTAACACTAAAGAACGACATCTAGACTCCTGAAAATGGGAGTCTGTATGTGTCACTGTCCTTAAGGGGATGCCTCTATCTGTCCACATTTCCAGATCGAGGATGTGGTAATGGATCAACAAGACCTGTGCAGCTAATAAAGCTTCTCTTACTGCAGCTGTATTCTCATCTCAACATCCCTGTGTGCCATTTTGAGTTGGAAATTATGAATCACTTTGCGGATTCCATTCCAATTATTAGACTGGATCTCTTGTCAAACTGGAATCTGAATCAGGACTTTCAGACATTTATGTCTTTCCAGATGGTCACTTTGTCAGATTATGTGACTGCAGTGCCTTCATTTCCCACCATGCCATGTGTCAGACTCTGTCACAACCTGCATTATAAACAAAAGTAATTGAGCTGGAGAGGCCAGAGATGGACCTGGAGGTTCAGGAATGTCTGTAACCATGGTGATCAAAGTGTCACAGAGCACATCATGAGTGGTATGTTACAAACGTGTGTTGACTGAAAATAACATAGGGGGTTTGACAAACCAGTTAGGACTATTTTAGGGAAAATAACAACTCAAATACACATGATGTCAGACTGAATAATGAAGTGAAATCAAATGGCAGTTAGATTTTCAGACCAGTCCAATGTTCATCATTCTTGACATTCTTCATTTTGCCAGTATGGTGCTGATATTGCAGTTAGAGCGTATCAAGACAATGATATTTGTCAATGATATTTTGTTCTGTTGTGCTGTTTTTGTGCTATGTTCATGTTGATGTAAGATAAACAGTGTAGCAGCAACTGCAGCACCAGTTTTTGTGGGGCAAAAAGGGCTGTTAGTCTTACACAGTTTACCCAATATGGATGCAAACACCCTCAAGCATTCCTAAAGCTACTCTTATATTTATATTCTGTTTGTTTTTTTTCTGACTTTATCCTGTTACGGCTGCTATATGACTCCAGTTTCCCTCTCAGAGGGTTAACCTCTCTGTCTGAAGATAAAAGGTATTATCCAGGGCATTTAGGTTTTGGGGCAATTTGGTCCAGATGGGAGCTTTGGCTGTTTGTCTGCATCCTTTAATACATCCACACTGGTGTGTCTGTTAAACCACCTGTGCATTGTGTGTGTGTGTGATGTTTGCAAAATCTGTTCATGCTTTGTTTTAATCAAGTTGGTGCCAGATGGACAGAGTTTAAGCAGGTTGGATTTGAAGTTTACAAATATTTCTCGAGGACACAGATTGACTGCAGGTAGCTTATTAATTGGAATAACTGGGGAATCATTAATTGCACACAGTCCCATGCCCAATGTTTGAAATGTTTGAAGGAAATATACAGGACAATAATTTCATTTGTTAATGGATTGTCTGCAGAAATGTTCATGTCTCTGGAAATTAACTTTCATCATGATTGAACTGAAACCAATGCCTGGAAGAAAGGAAATTAATCCATTGATGTCAGACAAACCAGTCTGCATTTAAAGAGAATGAAAAACAAAACAGTAAGGTATGCACTAGTATACACATTCATCAACAACATGATTGATAGCAATACAGCAAATTATGCTGCGTTTGAAAAGAGGCATGTATAGCTTTGTCAATTAGTCAGTTGATTGGTTGATAGCGGTCATGTGAGGATTTCATTCTTTTCTTTGTCATGTATGACAGTAAACTGAATATTTTTAGGTCTTCAACTGTTGGTCACAGAAAACAAGACAAACTCACATTGGGCTGTGGAAAATTCTAATACATTTTTAAAAAGTATTTTTGCCAGATTAATTGACAGTTGTTAGAGGCATGTAGCTTTCAGTCCTCAGGTGACAGTCAAAACCATTTTGTCACTAAAAAGTCTTTTGGGATCCTATCTTTCACCAGGAGCAAAGTGCTGCTAAGCATGACACAAGTGTCTTGTGTTAGTTTTAGTCCAACACAGGTGTAATTTTCCTGTCCAATGCCTATGCTGTTGTATTTGTTCCCATCTGAGCACCCAAGGGTGCATGTTGGACTTAAAATGAGGTGTTGTCAGGCTATCTTGAAGCAGTGGAAGGCGATTGACCAACAAAAATGTGGTCTGCAGTCAGTGGCACAGTATTTCATTGTTGGTGTATTATCAACATAGTAATATGTGCCTACATAGGCAGGTGCACAACGTGTGTCCACCCTTTTTGTCACACACAGGGAAGCGCAGCAGCATATAATGTTGTGTGTTGCATAACGTTGCCTTGTGTTATGGGTGGCACTCTGATTGGTTTATTGCATGTTACACCCAAAACACACCCGTGATTAATTAAGAGACAAAGCACAATCCCTCTGCAGCATGGTTTGCTCAGTTTCCAGCTGTACTATGTAAGTCTAGCGTTTCTTGCTCTAGATTACACAACTCAGCCAGTTAGCCTAGCATAGCACAAAGATTGAAAAGGGCAAATGGCTCTTTCAGTTGTAACAAATGCCGCTTTTCCATTACACAGTTTTAGCACTACTCGCCTCTACTCGACTCGCCTCTACTCGGTTTCGGTCGTTTTCCATTACAATTGAGTACCACCTCAATATGGGTGAGGTCGTCATAGCAAGGCGGCCTGACACTCCTGTGACATCATTTGTATGCGCCAATCAGTGGCCTGCAGTCTGTTGACATCACATTTTCAGCTCGACTCAGCTCGCTTGGAACCCCGCCCGAGTAGGTAAAAAAGTACCTAATATCAACAAGTACCAGCACCGCTAAAGCTCACTTATTATCATGTGTCTTGTTTGTTTAATCTGTAAAAAGAACAAGTTGTGGCTTTAAGGGGCGTTATATGTGAGACTATTTCTTGCCCGGGAGCAGTGACTTTCAGAAGTAACAACAAGACTCCAGGAAATCAATATAACTGGCCAAGACAATGCTGGCAGATTGAGCTTCATGCTAACCTAAGCTAACCGGCTGCTGCCTGAAGCTTTAGATTTGCTGTATAGACATGAGAGTGTTATCAATCTGCTCATCTAACTCTCAGCAAGAAAGCAAATAAATTCATTCTCCAAAATCTATTTAAATTTACTATCCATTTTCCTGTGAAGCGGTAAAGATGAGCTTCACTGTAACTGACAGACGATTAAAACAAATAAATAAAGGAAGTAAAACAAGAGCTCTCTGCTTCTACAATGCAATCATTTGGATTGTGTTTGAACAGCATCACATCAGAGCCTGTCTGATGTCCTGTTCTTTTCATTTGTATTTATGTCTTTGGCATCTGTAAACGCACTTTGTGACAGACCTGTTCACTGAAGTTAAGCTATAAATAAATCTGCTTTGACACAGGCAGTGTGTCAAATGTACCTTAAAATACCCACAGTGTCACTCCCCTTCTCTTGAACTATTGAAGAACTAACTGCTTCCCACTTCCCACCTTCCTCTCTACATTTTGTAATATTGCACTCAGGTCACAAAAGAGGTGACAAATCTCAAAGACTTCAAAGCACATTCAACTGAACAGGATTTGTGTTTTATTCTAAATTTGAATGGTACATTTATTAAATCACCAGGAAATGGTGCAAGTTGCAAATCCCACCTCATGATTCAAAGATGGGTAAAATAAGAGTTTGACTGGGCAGGACAAGCAGAGCAGAGGACCTGGAGGTTAAAAAAAAACACTATGCTGAGTGTATTCAAAGGTTTTACAGTAGAAAATCTAACAGTGGTAATCATCACTGTGCAGCTAATTATCCTGTAGTCTCTTACTTGGTGCTCAGCGCTCTGTGCTTTGGTGTGGGCGAGATGTGACGTGTTTTTCTTGGATTTTCTGTCTCTTTTCAGCCACAGTGGTTATCTCTGCTCATGATAACTTCCCACTTCTTTTCAAGTCTATTCTTAATAAACCCAAAAACTCAAAACACGACTGCCATGGAGAAGAGATGACAAGCAATCAAATGCCGGAAATGGAAAATAAGCAAAGCCAAAATGAAATGTAATCCTTAACTAAACCCCTGAACTGAACGAACATACAGTCACGTGAAAAGGAAAGTACAAAAGCTATTGAATCATGGGGTGTACTTAGTTTTTCACACACTGCTTCTGCATTTTGGCCTAGTTTTTGTGAAATAAATGATGACACGGTGTAATATGTCATGTGGTGTTGTTCATCTGAGGTTGTATTCACCTCATTTTAAGAAAGGTTAAAGACCAGGTGATTTTTTTTTGCAATGCAGAATCAGTCCACAAAAGCACAAAAATATCAAAATAAGACAGTGTCATGGATCATGTAAAGCAGACAAAGGGCTGCTCTTTTTGTCCATTAGGTAATTCTTTATGTTTTAATTTCTGAATAGTCTGGGTGTATATGTTGTGTATTCTCATATTTTTGTCCATTACGACTGAGTGCAGATGATGGTTTCCTCACCAGCTAGATTTTTGAGATTTGGGAAACGCAGACTCAGGCAAGATCAATGGCAATCAGGACAGACAGCACAGACTTCCTATAGCTTTAAAGAAAACTTCAATCTAAGCGAAATCATGCCAGACAGTTGTTTTTGAGCCTCACACAGAAAGTATTAGTAAGTAGTGACCGTTAGCACCCTGTTAGCATCCTGTTAGCATCCTGAAAAATGGATACTAGCAGCTTTGGAGTTGTACAGATGTTAATGTTTTAGTTAATGTTTGAGCCACCAGAGCCAGAGGTTGTAGAACTAACTAAAATGACATGGTCAGTGCAGAGACGGGTGTTGGTGGTGTTCCTCAGCTCTCCATCAGTGTGGCTCTTCACTAAATCAATCCACTTCTTCTTAATGCCTTTGAAAATTCAAATAAGGCAACAACCAAGCTGTTCTGCAAACTCTGGCATCCAGGGAAGATGTATTTGCGCAAAGGACGACATAGCTAGCTAGCAAAATGTATAATAACTTGCAGCCGAGCGGGAGAAGCACTGGTGCTAACGCAGCGCTGCTATTTAGAGTTACAGTGTTAGGGGCAGGGTTATGCTGAGTGGGTAGCTCCAGTGCGTCATCGAGCCACAGTTTCAGACCCGCCCATAAAATCCTGAAAATGCAACTGATGGAAAATGATCTAACTCCACAATGCAGAAATATATACTTTACAGTTTTTTCACATGTTTTCAGGAACTATTTTCTAACATAAATAATGTGTTTAGAAACAAATCTCTGAATTTGTTTTACACAGACTTTAAGCCCAATCCAAACCCTGAACTCAAATTTGAATCCCTAAATTAGCCTCCGATAACGGGACCACAAAAGGATAGAAGAGTATAAATAACACTAACATACTGTGGCTTATATCTCACTTGCTCATACATTCACATTCCTGCGTATGTGTGCACATGTAGATTGCGAACAGGAAGGCAGCGCTGTTCAGACAGCACAAAGGGCCCAGCTGTGTGGGAAGTGATTGCTAAAATTGCATCATGGCAGCCTCTCCATCATTCACAGAACACATGACTGCTTCTCCTTTCTCTCCGCTCTCTGAAAGAGTTCCTGAGCTGGAAGAAAACAAGAAGGAAAAAAAAAAAGTGTCCTTATTTGAATTCTCACCTTCGCTGCCATCCTCGCTCACTCTCATCCTGTCTCATTTATTCTTTGTTCTGTAAGCTCTCTTGTCATCCCGCTCAGCCTGATTCTTTTTCACCTCTTCTTGTATTTTCTCCCCATTTACCCTCTGTGGATGTCAATTTCCCTCGCTCTCTATTGTATGATTATTATGATGCTTCTTCCTAATGATGTCTTTGGATTATACTCTTTCTGAGGAGCATAAAGCGATAGCTGTATGGAGCGCTTCTGGCAGCACTAACATGACACAGAGGCAGAGAAACGCAGACTGTAGCCGTTTCAAAACCACACATTCAGACCTTAACAATCACTATTTAAACATTAGGGAGAACACATGCAAATAAGTCCCAGCTTCCCCTCGACCGTCAGGTCTGTGCTAGATGTCTCAGTTACAGTTTGATCCAAAACAGCATTGTGCAACAATGTTTTTTTTTTTTTTTTTGGAAGTCCCACCTTCCTTCTGCTCAGTCCACTGATTTCACACTCCAGCACTTGTCACTCCTCTTGATGAGCTGTCTGATGAAGTCTCTGCAGTCATATAGTATCGAAACTGTTGACATCATAACTAATATGAAGTATAGTGGCCTTGGCCATAGTTTGTGTGCAACAGGTTATTGGAGATTAAGCAAAAAGTGAGCTAAACTAAAATGTTGTTAGTCTGTAAGCTGTGACGGATAGTTTGATAATCACTAAGAAGCTTCCCACCTGTCTGACAATGTTAATTTAGTCGGCGAAACCATGATGAAAAATTTTGTTTTTTTTGTTTATTTAATACACCGTTGACGTAACAACAACAAACTATGTAAACACCCCTGAAAATATACAGGAGCTGAAAATCCCCTACCGCCTGTGATTACGGATATATTTTAGATGCTGGTGGAACAGTTTGCCACATCTAAGGAGACAGAGGATCACATTGGGATCCTATTGACCAGAGCAGTTTTTGGCATTCTGCGATTGGCTATTTATTCGCAGAGGAAAGCTCAGAAAATCGTTTCTTTTCAAAAAAAAATAAAGAAATAAATGCTGCTTTTCACTGCATAAGTAAAGAAAGTAAAACAAAACAACAAAACTGATCTATCGTGAAATACCTGGATGGATGGATATGACCTGATTGTTGCTATAATTTAGGCATCAGTGAATAGCCTCTTTAGAGAAACAGTTTCCACCTATTGCTGCTAAAATTATATCTCTTGTTCAAAAGTTGTTTTAGCTAAGCTAACTCTACACTGTAGTTAATACTATTACCTTGTATTCAGTAATTTTCGTCGTTTGTGTCAGTAATGTTATCTGACGTTTCCTGCCTTTGGTGAAACAGATTAATGGACTCAAATTATGGAAAGCACTAAACAGCAAATCACATTCGCGTTGTGCCTTATTCACCATCTCTGCTGCTGACGCTTGGGAGACAAGACATATTTTGTAAAATGGAGTCCAGGACAGAAACACGTCATTTAAAGCTATAAATAAAATGGCTAAATCCGGTACCCCTTTTGTCTGCAGCCTGTGTGATCATCTGACCACCATGTTTCTGCTCTGTTAGCTAATTTACCACACGCAGTGAAATATTATTGTAATTGTTCGGAATAATGGTCAGAACTATAAGAATAAGGTTGTTCCCCGTGTTGTATCAAAAATAATTTACCTTAATACCTGTGTGCTACAATTTCATTTCTTTCTCTCCTCAGCCTATCAGAGTCGCCCATTTTGCTCTCCACTTGTTTGTCCCTCACCTCCACGCAGTGCTCTCCGCTTGCTTCCATTTGGATTTTCTACACATTAACGGGCAAAGATGCGCTAACGGTGAGGCTAACATCCGTGATTCACAGCATCCCTTCTGAAACTGGTAAGGACATCATCAACACTTACAGTTGTCCTCCTAAATCATGAAAAAGTCACATTTTAAATGTGTTGGCGATCGCACTTTTAAATAATAACAGGGTGCTCGTGGTTCCTTTTCTGCTTGTGTCTGCACATACCAGCATGGCTTATTAGTAGTTCTTCTTTAAATATATCTCCATCAGGCTGTTTTTATTTGTTTGAAAAACTGTTGACTTTTTCGTCATGAGAAAAAAGCTGACACATAAGAGGGTGTTATTTTAGTTTATCACTAAATTATCACACCATTTTTTTTTCCTGCTTCCGTGTTTGTTGTCAGATGAAAGCCAAACCTCAGCATATGTTGATGGTTGTGATTGACAGGAGAAGAATAAGTGGTGACGTCAGTCAAATCTGAGTATGCCGACTGAAGATATTATGAGGAAAGGCGAGGAAAAGAAGATTGCGAGACTGAGAAAGAAAAGAAAATTACCAATTTTAGAACTCACTTGACCATCAAAAGCCTGCTGCTTGAACCCTCTCGCTTTTTGGAAAGTGTCTGCCCACCAAATAAAAGCCTGGAAAGTTGGCCTTCAAAACACACTGCTGCTCGGTGGAATGCGTAGAGTTAGTAACGCTGTCAGTTGACACATGGACATGGGACAATGGACACTCTCTTGACGCCAAAAGTAGCAGATATGAAAAGACTCCCTACACACACGCTTAACACTTGTGTGCGTGCATATGACCAAGGCCCCCATTGCTTCCACACTCATTTTGCATCCACCCACCCCCTCACCCCTCCCGCCCACTCCATATTTAGCTGAATAAGTATATGTTGAGAATGAAGCTGACAGTTAACCCAATTAATTTAAAAATCAAATTTTAATTCATCAAGCATCAGTGAGGAGTAGGAGGTCAAAGTCGGTGTCTACACTGAACATGTAATGTTTTCTGCTCGTGTTCCTGGAAGGTAAAGAGGGCAACAGTTCAGACAGCACAAAAGATAATTTGCTTATTGTGAAGCAGTGCTGAATCTTTGACCTAATGTATTCCAAAATTACAGCCCACACTAAAAGCAGCTGCATGCTTCTCAATGACTTAGACACACAACACTGTGATGTCCAGGAAAGAAACAAAATTAAAGTCATATGTGTAGTTATTAAGAAATAAGTTTAGAGGGTTTTGTCGAATAATTTTTGATCTGCACTGAGTTCACAGGGAAACAAGTTTGATTTTTTTTTTTTTCTAATCACAATATATATATATATATATATATATATATATATATATATATATATATATATATATAATTTTTTTTTCATATTTAGCCCTGTCTGTGGTGAGTCTTCGGTAGAGCGATGTCATTCAGTTGGTCTAGTCACACCATGATTTGCCAGCTGTGCAGAGGTAAGTTCATTCTTCACACAGCTATTTCTGTCGCTTCTCATGTGAGCAGCTGCTCAATGTCTTCCAGGAGAGACTGTCTGAGAATGTATTTTACCATTTAGCATTTAGCCAATCACTAGTTTGAAAAGAACTAATAAGGAAGGGAGAACTTTAGACATTAACTGAATGATGGAAATTACTGGTGATCAGGCTGTTACAAATGATTTCTTTTAATAAAGCCATCTGCTAACTTCCTCAAGGTTCTGTCCACAATGGTTTCACTTCACCAGAGGAAAAATTATTTTAATGTTACATAGATATGTTAGGATACTGATCTCTGGTCAACAATTCATAAACGAAAGCACGCCTGATTCTTGGTTTAGTAGCTTTGAACAGACTTCAGTACTAAAAGACATTTTCTTTATTTGTGCCTACACACCACAGCAACTTGGGAACAGTCCACTTCAACACAAGCTACCTGAGTAGGGGCTCGCTTGTCAGCAAGAGCTTAAGTTTGTCTTTCCCAATTCCCACATAATAAGCGCTGTTAATTGCAAACATTGGACAGTCCTTCTTGAGGCCCAAGTGCCTGAATGCAGAGCTGTACTTAAGGGGATTGACATATTGCCCAATTTTGTTCTCTAGGGTGAGTGATTAGTGTTGGACAACAGAGTGATGGAGTCCCCACAGAGGCTGGCCTGCTAGAGTTGCAAAATGATTTCAACATTAGATTGTTGGTCTTGAACCAGTATATCAACCAAAAGTGGAAAAAAGGAAATCTGAAGGTAAAAGACAATGTACATAATGTGTGAATAAATTAGGCCTAAAGTGATGTCTTTAAATGTAAATTTTTCTTTGACCAGTGGTCAAAGACCCAAAGATATTTGATTTTAAAATATGAAACAAAACCAGCAAATGTTTTGTATTCTTTTTAATTGTTAAATGACTGATATGACCTACACAGAACAAAGGTATGAAAAGGTAATAAATGATGATAGTCTGACAGAAAAGTGCAAGATTGTGATAATTAACATGAGAAATTAAGCATTTTTAAACCTCAGGAAGCTATAACAATTTTAATGTACTGTACATTCTTCATCTAGAACAGAATGTGGTGAGCTAAACATCACAAGGAAGCCCTGTGTTGTGGCTTTCTCAAAGCAGCCTGGAACTATTCCTGAAGACTACGTGAAGATATCTCTGTAACAAGTAATATAACAGTAGAACCACTGGATCATTTTATCCCGGTATGATCAAGCTCAGCGCAGTCACATTTAGTCTTTTAGGTAATTTGTTCTTAGAGAGATAAAGTGCAGTAGAGTTTATTGAGTGTGTAGTGAAAGGTGACGTTCCTCAGCTGAATACAAAGTAAACCACAGAGAGATTCGCCTCACTATTTCAACTGGTTATGAAAAATGTGAGACATGTTCAGTGCTGTAGTAGTGGCTATGCTGATACCACTGTCAGAAAATGAGCCAGTAAATTAGTGGTTTACTAGAAGTTGTCTGTTGCCTTCCCACAAAGAGAATAACGTGAGATATGAAAGTGACGCCTAAATTTTAACTGTTGTCACTTACAAAAGTAAAATCAAAAACCAATAATATAGAAAATACCAAACAAAACTCCAGCACAACCATAAGAAACGCGGAATAAGAAATTGCACATCAAAGTAAAAAAAAAGTCAGCATCTTTTGTCTATAAAGTGAACAGAAACGAGTATAGAAATTTAGAGTGCTTACTATGACTCTGGAGTCACTTGATGGTAAATGTGATATAATGGCATCAGCCAAAGTTGACTATATAGATCAGTATGTAAGGAAAAGTTTAGCATTGCTTATTTGCCCCATTGTGAGAGAGGTAGATTAGATCAGCACCGCTTTATTAGGATTAATAGCATTAAGACCAAACAGGGAGAGGCTGCATAGATGTACCTTGGTGGTGGATAAATTGCTCACAAGAAATAGATCCATTATGTACCTCCCCTCAAACCATGTTGCCTTATCTGTGCAGATTAAAACAACAAAAACGGTGAGTACTAAGGCTGCTGAGGTGTGTATTTTGGCTAGCAGTTTACCCCTGCTCAGTCTTTAAAAGTACACTGCTCTGCTCTGGATCTAACTTTTGGCAGAAAAGCAAAAACGTTTAACTGTCTCTTTAACTGCCACCTTCCCACATAACCAGCTTAATAATAGTGACTTTGCTCTCATTCTAAAACCTATTTAACAGTTTTTGGGGTACGGAGATTTAAGCCATTGTGACACAGAAAAGTGCGCTAGGCTTGTTACAGCTAAATGCCCCTTTATTTGTTGGTATAGTGTTAGGCAAAAAAAAAAAAAAGATGGTGTACAGTACCATGTGAAGATTAATTATCAGCCATCCTGGAGCCGGGTGACGCCTTATCGATCTGTGGTCGCCTTTTCCTCTGGCTCCATGCTGATGATTCAAAAAACAAGGAAAGAAGGAACACAATGTTAGAAAATGAGTGTATAACTGCAGGGTTGTAATTACAGGGGTGCAGACACACTTAACAACCAATCAGAAGACCAAGCACTTAATTTAGTGGATCGGCCAATGCCATGAATTGATCCATGTGCTTATTAAGTGACTCATTCATGCTATTAAAATGGAATAATTACATGAATAAATGCACCAGCTTTGTCTATTAATGCACTGAAGTGACATAGTTCTAAAGGGTCAGCTCACACACACACACACAAAAATGCCCTGACCCTTTATCTTCATGAACATGTTAAAAGCAACTTGCTGCTAAGATTAGAGACAGATATCAACTATTCAACAGGTGAGATCCACTGAAGTTTATCATTCTTCAAATTCTGCGAGATTTCTGTGTCAATTAAAAGTGTCCAGAGTGAGGAACTACTGCTGCCAATATAGTTTTTATTCATTAAGTTGAACTGAGTCTTTACTGTTATCTGACTGTTGTAGTGTTAGTTGCTTTACTGATCAGCTTTTTTGTCTCTCATTGCAGGACGTTTATCATATGTGACAAGTCTCAAGACGTAATGGTTGGTTTTGACATTCACCATCAAGTAAGTCAGCTGACTTTGGCCCATTTTGTGATTTGTTTATCAGTATGTATTAGGGATAGACTGATTATTGGCCGGGCCGATTATTGGCGCAGATATTCGGCATTTTGATGCATATCGGCATCTGCCTTTTTTTTAATCTGATGGCCGATAAGAGATCAATTTAAAACTGGGTTATTTTGGCTCTGATGCAGCTGCGCCTCTCTGTCTGCAGTCACTACTCTGTCTCCAGCATTGTCCCACCCACAGCACCAGAGCCACAGCACGGCAGAGAGGAGAAAAAGTTTTGCCGGGTGGAGAAGCTCCGAGCTAAGAGATGCTGCTGACCCTGGGAACTCCCTGCACTTTTTGTTTTTGTTTGAACTTAAAACAAAGATAAGTGAAAGATAAAATAACATTTCAGTTATATTGAAATTTTGGAAAACTTTATTTACTGTAGAAAACTTTAGGGAGCTATTTATTTGTTCAAGTTTTCATTTAACTTTATAAGACATGCTGCTGAGCCTGGGAGCTCCCTGCACTTTTTGTTAGAATTTTAAAACATCTGTCTATTATTTCTGTCTATTATTTAAAAAAAAAAAAAAAAAAAAAAAACTTAAACATGTTGCAAATCTGAAATGCTGTTTAATAAACATATGCTTAAAGGCATTTAAACGAAGTTAAATGTTGGAGTTTGTATTATCAACAATTTTGACGCCAATATTTTCACTTTTACTGCAAATGAATATCGGCTCCAAATATCGGTTATTGGCCTCCTTAACTACTAATAATCGGTATCGGCCCTGAAAAAACCATATCGGCCTATCTCTAGTATGTATTGTAGGTTACTTGTCAGTTGAAGCTCCTCTATTTACTATTCATAAGCAAATTATAAAAGTTTCATAAATGGTCAATAACACATTTTTAAGTGTTTATTAATGTGCAATATTTGTCAAGTTAACAATTTTAACTTCTCATATGAAGACATACTATTAGAACTGTGTTTTACGATATTATCATTAATCATCTGTTCATACTGCTTCTGAATGCCAAATAGGGGGAGTTAAAGTTAGGTGTCACCAAACAGTGAAAAAAATTATCCTTTGAATTTTTTTGATAATACAGTACAAATATAATACTTTGGTTTTGTATTGGTGCCAAATCAATATTTTTACTGATACTTTTTTTGAGGAATGTCACATTTCTTTCTGCAGTTCCCTTGGATCCCATTTAACAAATTCATTTTAACTTCTCAAATGGTAAATGGCTTAGTGAGAGACAGCAGCAGTGGTTGAACAAAGAAGAGAAGCAGTGAATTGGAGAAATAAAATGTAATATTCTGATGGTTTTACAGCGGTTACGTTCTAAAGCACAAATAAACACGCCCACACCGCCTGCAGGGTCTCTGCAGATGAATACGCCACCATAGCGCTCTGCTACGTACTGATTGAGAGAGATTATTTTTGTATGATGTTGTTTGTTGGGGGAAAATCCTGCCTATTATACCTTTAACTCAGCCAATATCTGATCAAAAAATGAATCTGGCCAAAGTTTTCCATACTGTGCACTACAGATGTTGTGGGCACCAAAAAAAGTATCAAGTTCGATACCCTGATGTAGGGTTACTGTGTGTGTTGGTAGAATGAGCATATGTATAATGGCAAGCGTGTGTCAAGACTCACTGGGTGTGAGGGCATGTCCATGGGGGAGGAAATTTCAGGCCTATAGAGCTTCCTTTTGTTCTTCTTGGCTCTCAGACTGAGGGATGAAGAGGAGGAAGAGGAGGCTGCTGAGTCTGCATCACCCCGGCCGCTCACCAGACTCATCATCTTCTTGGCTGCAGGGACAAATTTAGACATGAGAAACCTGCTGAAGAGATACTTTAGAAAAATCTTTAACTGATTGCTCAGTTTTACATTGGTGAACTGCTTGATTTCATTAAATACATGCACAGTAAATCTGGAGCATTAGTGTAATTATTTTACAAGATCATGACTGAGTAGACCATCAGCCTCAACTCTGTATTTTCCACTCAGACCCACAGGCAATACTTGTTAGCAGAATAAATTAATTGTGGGTTTTCAATGTCAGCTTTGTCCTTTAATCAATGACATATTTATCTTTGAATATGTAAATCCACCATGGTTGGCATTTAATATCCAAGTAAAAAAAAAAAAAAAAACTAGGGCACAGGAGGGGAAAGAGTTGAGGGCAATCAGGATGGGAGGAAGAGAAAAGGGTATGACAAAAAAAGCAGAGACGGGAAAATATGGAGAGAGAACTGTTGGAGGAAGTGAAATAACAAAGATAAAAGATGAGTGAAGGTGAGAGATGAAGGATCGAGGGACAGGAGGAGGGAACAGTGAGCGGCAGAAAAAGAGAGAGAGATGGAGGGAGGATCAGATGGCGTCAGACGACAGCACCCTTGCGTTGGAACCCTGGGGCGACAATTAATTGACCGAGTGAAACTGCCGGTCCCTGAGGATAAAACACAGAGATGACTCTGGTTGATTCCAATATGTTCCCTGTCTTAACTTTCTCCTCTAAGCCCTCATTAGTTTCCCAAACTCACTGTCCTTGCCCGGTTACTTTGTCAAACCCGCGTTATCCTTCGCCAAATGACTCCGGCAGGAACTCAGAGTTATGTCCTTGTGTGACCTTATGCTTTTGCTTCTGCGAGCAGGTTTTTGACTGCAAAATTTAAAAATTCTAAAAACCCATCTGGGGTATGTGATTGCCCTGTGGACTATCGGTGAATGACGGTGGTTGAATGAATATAATGCATCAGAAAGCAGTGGGGAGGATATACTGTATATATAAGCTGTGTTTATGCCTGTGTATGGGTACACTGGTTATGAGAAGCCCCAAGCTAGTAACCTTGGTGTTTTTTTGTGTTTTTTTTGGAACACTGAAGATCATTTTAAATATCACCAAAACAGAATTTTATTATCTTATAATATTGCATCAGCGAAGCAATTTCTATAAAGGGCAGACGCTGATAGACTGATGCAGGCTTTCATCATTAACAGGCCTGATTACTGCAGTGCTCAGGTTTGCTTTTTATTCCAAGATGCCTCCAGATAAACTGCAGATCATTTAAGCTGCAGCAGCAGCTCACCAGGAGCAGAAGGGCAGCATGCATCACACTTGTTTTAATGTCAGTTTATTAGTCGCCTGTTGGTTTTAAAATATACTTAAGGTTGTGTTATTGGTTCTCAACCTAAAACGTCCTTTAAAGGATATTTTTACTGTCAAATATTCCCATGAAAATAGCAAATCCAACCATGGGTACTTCGACTTCCCTACCCTGTCTGTGGCTGGTTTATGGTGTCTAAGGACTGGTTCTTAAGATGTGCTGTCTGACTACATTGGAAATCAAATGTGTTTATGGTTGTTTTGAATGGCCACACTGGAAGGAGGAGTGAAAAGCCAGCTGTGATAGAGAAAGGGGAGACGCAATGTTGTTTAAAAATGGGGATAAGTAGTCTCTCCAGGAAGACATACACAGTGTTGTTCACATTAAATGTACCACAAAGAGTTGTGTAACAAATTTAAAAAGACAGAGTTACTATCCCCGTTAAGACTTTCTCGCAAGTGGGTGTAAATGTCAGATTTGTCTGCTTAAGCCACAGGGTCTTTGGTTGCTGCTGAAGATATTAATCCTTAAAAACAGTTCACAAATATATTGTGTTTTTTGCTTGTTTTAATGTTCAGTAATTTCCTAAAAGAGCTGGTTAATGTAGTTTTATACAAACATTATTCACACTGGAGGAAAGTGCATTTGTTGGGGACTATTTTCAATAGCAGATGAATTCACTTTTTGGTGCTGTAGTGAGTATTTGGGGCAGCAGGACAGTGTGTGTGTGGGACAGAGTCAAAATAAATTAGTATGTGTGTTAATGGTAATGAAGGAGCATGTCACCCAGTGACACATTGATGTGATTTTAATAGTTTTTGGCCAATAATAGAACTCTGTGGCACATAGGAATAAGATATATCAGGCTTTGGACACACACTTGTTAATTGGACTCATTAATTGCTGGTTTTAATCTAGTCTTTATTGTTGACCAGATGGAAAATGTAGAATATTGTGAGCCTTTTTCCTTAGAAAGACATTCTTTTTAAAAAGATCTCATCAAAATACACTGACCTTTTTGGTTCCAGAGATAACAGCTAACACCTGTAGGTTCTTAAATTTGCCACCGAGTCAGGCAAAACAACCCAACCCTGGAGCCGTCTAATGCAAGTGTTACTGACAGGTATTGTGACTGTGTCTATTGTTGCTTCAGAAATATTGAAGAAAGAGCAATTTACCCAGACACTGAATAGAGTCACAAGAAAATTGTGTAACTAGTGATTTTTGATGCAGCAGTTTTTCAAGTCAATAACTCATCAGCTGGAGTTTTAGTTGTGTCTGTGTCACTGATCAACAACAGTATCAACCGTCCACTCCTCTTTGTGTTTGAATTAAAAAATATCTACAACACTCCTCACTGTCATAATTCTGTTCTACAGAGAATCAGATGAGAGTTAAATATCTCTGACAGTAAAGGGGTCACACACTGACACACTGACCTTTAGTGCCCAGCAGCGTGGGGGAACTCTGCAGGAAGTCTCCGATCTTCTGCAGCGTACCTTCCTTCCTGCTGCGGATGCTGCTTTGGGAGTCTTGGCGACCTGCTGGGGGAGCGATCTGATCACAGAACAGTGAACAGTGGCTAGTCTGTTAGCATATGCAGTTCATATTTATTTTTTTTAAACATTTATTGTATTTTTGTTCTTATCTGTAAATGTATCAAAGCAGTAGCCATCACTAAAGCTGTGATAGCAGGATGGTTCTGTGATGCTGATGAAAACATTTTTTTTAAAAGCCCCCTTTTTAACATCCTGGGTGTATTCTTTCTTTTTCTCATCAGTTCTGTCGGCTACATCAACATTCTACTTACCACTACTTCATTTACCATCTAATTACTTAGACAAATGCTTAGCTGTAATAATAATTATTAATTCAATTTTGAAGTGTTTTTCAAGTAACCCAATGACACTTCAGATACAGAAACAAGCAACAAGTCAAAACAGAATATGAATGAACAGAATGAATAAAAAGCACGTCTAAAAAGTCTGTTATTGAAGACTAACTTTAGATTTAAAAACAGAGGTGGACTCGTCACAATTTGAGACAGGGAGAGCTTTGCAGCAGAATCAACAGTGAATTGAAAAATGATGTGTGCGGTAGCAGGCAGTCTAACCAAATTATAGATACCACTGATTATGAAAAGAAAACTAAAATTATTGTCAATTATTTCTCAAACTGTTCAATGTGCACATTTGTTATTTTTTGGAGCTCAATGTCATGAGTCAACTGTAAAGTAATGTATTTGGAAGGGTTGGTCAAGTCAACTTTACAAAAAAATGTACTCTGCTTTGTGAAACATGCATATAGAACTATACTACGTAATTAAGCTGGACAATGAAATATTGTAGTATGAACTGAAATGACCAGCCTGTGAAAACAGAATACATAATACAAAATGAATGTGACCTCCTCATTCAAGAATATGACTGCTTCAGTTTTACTGTATGGTCACCAAGTATTCTCCAGCCATAGGTTTTTGTTTGATCTTCTGAATATTGCTTCTACAGGTGTGATTTTGTGTATTGGTAAGAGGCCAACAAGCACCAGAAGACTGAGAAGGAACTAAACAACAACATGTTTCATAATAGTTTGGAATGAGATGGGCGGTGGTGTACGAGGAGACATCTCAGGAGAAAAACAGACTTGTTGTTGCTTTTTATCATACAGACGCTAGCATACCACACAGTATACATGTAACATAGTATCATAGTTAACATAATGCAAAACTATAAACAAATGCTGTTGTGATAAAACAGTAGATCATGACTACTGTGAATGGGGAGGTCACGATGTTTTATTATGTATTCTGTTTTCACAGGTAGTGTTCAGTTCATACTATATTTCATTGTAAATAATTCTTCATTCTATGCATGTTTTACAAAGTAAATTACATTTTTTTTTTGTAAAGTTGACCAACCCTTCCAAATGCATTACTTTGTTAATCAAGCGTTGAAATCAAAAACCTTCGTGCACATTAGATGGTTTGAAATATTAATAATTTTGTTTCTTTTCATAATCGATGACCTCTAATTTTGGTTAGACTGCACCTGCTGCATGTTTTCAATTCACTATTGGTTCTCTCATTGTGACAGTCACCTCTATTTTAAATCAAAGTTGATGTAATAATTCATTCTTATTATTTGACTTGCTTGTTTCTCTTCTCTGATGTCATTTGGTTCTTGGCTTAACTTCAGAATTAGTTAATAATTATTAAATACATTAACATTTGTCTAAGTAAATTAGATGTTAGTGATGATAGTAGTGATGTGTGGGCAGAACTGATGAAAGAAAAGAATACAGGATAAAGGGGCTTTAAAATGTTTTCATCAGCATCACAGAACCATCCTACTATCGCTTTAGTGACAATATAACATTTGAATAAGAACAAAAATACAATAAATGTTTAAAAAATAATGAACACATATACTATAGCCACTGTTCTTTCGACAACAATTCGATCGCTCCCCAGTCTTGAACTCTGGCTGTCCATGAGGAAAGTGCAGAAGATCAGACTTCACAGGTTCACGCTGCTAGACACTCAAAGGTCCGGTAGTCAATGTCAGTGTGCAGCCCTTTTACTGTCAGAGATAATTTTAACTCTCATCTGATTCTCCTGTGGGGAACAGAAGTGCGCCAGTGAGGAGTGGTAGCCAGATATTTTTTAATTCAAAACACAAAGGTGGACGAGTTGATACTGTGGTGATCAGTGACACAGACTGGCTAAACTCAGCTGATTGTTGCCTCAAAATCATAATTTCTTGTAATCATTCAGTATCTGGGTGAGCTGCTCTCTTCAATATTTCTGAGCAACAGTGACACAGTCGTATGTGCACTTGCATTAGACGGCTCCAGGGTTAGGTTTAGACTTTTGACTCAGTGGCAAATTGGAACCTGAGTGTTAGCTGTTATCTGTGGAATGTAAAAGGTCGATGTGTTTGATGAGATATTTTAAAGAATGTCTTTCTAAGGAAAAAGGCTCACAATATTCTACATTTTCCATCTGGTCAACAATAAAGACTAGATTAAAACCAGCAATTCAATTAACAAGTGTGTGGCATCAGCTGGTATATCTTATTCCTATAACCTTTGAGTTCTATTATTGTGGCTAACAAAATCCTCAATGTGCTGGTGACATGCTCCTTCATTCATTAACACACATACTAATTTATTTGACTCACTGTCCCACACACTGTCCTGCTGCCCCAAATACTCACTACAGCACCAAAAGAGTAGATTCATCTGCTGAAAATAGTCCCAGAATACACTTTCCTCAGTGAATAATGTTTGTATAAAACTACATTAACCAGCTCTTTTAGAAATTACTGAACACAAAACAACCAAAAAGCTTTATTATATTTGAACTGTTTTGAGATTAATATCTTCAGCAGCAACCAAAGACCCTGTAAGCAAGCAGACAAATCTGACATTACCCCACTTGCGAAAGTCTTAACGGGGATAAGTAACTCTGTCTTTTTAAATTTGTTACACAACTCTTTTGTAATTTACATTTAATGTGAAACAACACTGTGTATGTCTTCCTGGAGAATACTTATCCCCATTTTAAACAACATTGTCTCACACCTATCACAGCTATTTTCATATATTATTCTTAATGATAAACAACCATAAGCATTAGAACAATGTAGTCAGACAGCACATCAGAGACAGTCCTTGAGACACCATAAACCCAGCCACAGACAGGGTAGGAAGTCAAGTACCCATGGTTGGTTATATTTCTTGGGAATATTTGACAGTAAAATATCCTTTAAAGGACATTTTGGGTTTAGGAACCAATGCTGACCTTGAGTATATTTAAAACCAACAGGCGACTAATAAACTGACAATTTAAAACCATTGTGCCTTCTGCTCTGGTGAGCTGCTGCTGCAGCTTAAATGATCTACGTTTATCGGAGCATCTTGGAATAAAAAAGCAAACCAGGCACTGCAGTAATCAGGCCTGTTAATGATGAAAGCCTGCATCAGTCTATCGGCGTCTGCCCTTTTATAGAAATTGCTTCGCTGATGCAATATAAAATAATAAAAATTCTGTTTGTGATATTTAAATGATCTTGATGTTCAAAAAACACAAAAAAACACCAAGGTTACTAACAGGGCTTCTCACTCCAGTGTACCCATACACGGGCATAAACACAGCTTATATATGCAGTATATATCTCCCACTGCTTGATGCATTATATTCCATTCAACCACCGTCATTCACCGATAATTACAGGGCAATCACATACCCCAGATGGGTTTTAAATTTTAAATTTTGCAGTCAAAACCTGCTCATGAAGCAAAAGCATAAGGTCACACAAGGACATAACTCTGAGTTCCTGCGGAGTCATTTGTGAAGGATAACGCGGGTTGACAAAGTAACCGAGCAAGGACATTGAGTTTGGGAAACTAATGAGGCTAGAGAAAGTTAAGACAGGAATTTATATTGGAATCAACCAAGTCATCTCTGTGTTTTATCCTCAAAAAGGCCAGCAGTTTCACTCAGTCAGTAATTGTCATAGGGTTCCAACGCAAGGGTGCTGCTGTCGTCTGACGCCATCAGTCCTCCCTCCATCTCTCTCTCTTTCTGCCATCCTGTTCCCTCTTCCTGTCCTCAGTCCTTCATCTCTCACATACTCATCTTTTATGCTGTTATTTCACTTCCTCCAACAGTTCTCTCTCCCATATTTTTAATCTCTGCTTTTTTATATGCCCACTTTCTTCCTCCATCCTGATTGCCCTCGCTCTTTTTTTCCCTCCTGTACCCTAGTTTTTTTTTTTTTTTTACTTGGATGTTAAATGCCAGCCATGGTGGTTACATATTCAAAAGGTAATGTCATTAAAGGATAAAGCTGACATTGAAAACCCACAATTAATTTATTCTGCTAACAAGTATTGCCTGTGGGATCTGAGTGGAAAATACCAGGTTGAGGCTGATGGTCTACTCAGTCGCGGTATAAAATAATTACTAATGCTCCCAGATTTACTGTGCATGTATTTAATGATAAGCAGTTCACCAATGTAAACTGAGCAATCAGTTAAAGATTTTTCTAAAGTATCACCAGCAGGTTTCTCATGTCGTTGTCCCTGCAGCCAGAAGATGATGAGTCTGTTGAGCGGCCGGGGTGATGCAGACTCAGCCTCCTCTTCCTCCTCTTCATCCCTCCAATAAAGAGAGCCGAAGAACAAAAGGCTCTATGGGCCTACCTCCATGGACACCCCTCACACAGTGAGGTCTTGACTGCAACTTGCCATTACTGCTCATTCTACCAACACACACAGCCCTACGTAAATTTATCGAACTTGATACTTTTTTTGGTGCCCCCAACATCTGTAGTGCACAGTATGGAAAACTTTGGCCAGATTCATTTTGATCAGATATTGGCTGAGTTAAAAGGTATAATAGGCGATTTTCCCCAACAAACAGCATCATACAAAAATAATCTCTCTCAATGATACATGGCAGAGCGCTATGGTGGCGTATTCATGCAGAGACCCTGCAGGCAGTGGGCGTGTTTATTTGTGCTTTAGAACGTAACCGCTGTAACCATCAGATGTACATTTTATTTCTCAATTCACTGCTTCTCTTCTTTGTTCAACCACTGCTGCTGTCTCTCACTAAGCCATTTACCATTTGAGAAGTTAAAATGAATTTGATAAATGGGATCAAGGGAACTGCAGAAAGAAATGTGACATTCACTCAAAAAAAGTATCTTGATAGAAATATTGATTTGGCACCAATACAAAACCAAAAATATTATATTTGTACTGTATTATCAAAAAAATTCAAAGGATAATTTTTCACTGTTTGAAGTGACACTAACTTTAACTCTCCCCTATTTGGCATTCAAGCAGTATGAACAGATGATGGCGGTAATATCGTAAAACACAGTTCTAATAGTATGTCTTCATGTAGAAGTTAAAATTGGTAACTTGACAAATATTGCACATTAATAAACATAAAATGTGTTATTGACCATTTATGAAACTTTTATGTTTGCTTATGAATAGTAAATGAGAGGGCTTCAACTGACAAGTAACCTACAATACATACTAGAATGAAGCCGATATGGTTTTCAGGAACGATACCGATTATTAGTAGTTAAGGCCAATAACCGATGTTTGGAGCCGATATTCATTTGCGGTAAAAGTGAAAATATTGGCGTCAAATTATTCGATAATACAAACTCCAACATTTAACTGGTTTAAATGCCTTTAAGCATATGTTTATTAAACAGCATTTTCAGATTTGCAACATGTTTAAGTTTTTTTTTTTTTTTTTTTTAAATAATGACAGAAATAATAGACAGATGTTTTAGTTCAACAAAGTGCAGGGAGCTCCAAGGCTCAAGCATGTCTTATAAGTTGTTGGCTTGAACAAATAAACAACTCCCTAAAGTTTTCTGATAAATAAAGTTTTCCAATTTCAATATAACTTTGTAATGTTATTTTATCTCACTTATCTTTGTTTAAGTTCAAGCAAAAACAAAAAAGTGCAGGGAGTTCCCGGTGTATCTCTTAGCTCAGACTTCTCCACCCAGCAAAACTTTTCTCCTCTCCTGCCGTGCTGTGGCTCACAATGCTGTGGGTGGGACAATGCTGGAGACAGAGTAGTGACTGCAGACAGAGAGGCGCAGCCATGAAACCAAGAAGCCGCTGATTTTAAATTGATCTCTTATCGGCCATCAGATTAAAAAAAAGGCGATGCCGATATGCATCAAAATGCGATATGCGCCAGCCAATCGGCCCGGCCAATAATCAGATATCCAGCACATGCCCATTAGCAATCACAAAATGGGCCAAGTCGGCTGACTTACTTGATGGTAGATCTCAAAACCAACCATTACGTCTTGAGACTTGTCCACATATTAACATCTCTGTGGGGAACAAAAAGCTGATCAGTAAACCTTCTTACTACAACAGTCAGATAACGGTAAGACTCAGTTCAACTTAATGAATAAAAACTATATTGGCATATTGGTTCCTCCTCTGGACACTTTTAATTGACACAGAAATCTCGTAGAAATTGAAGAATGATAAACTTCAGTGGATCTCACCTGTTGAATAGTTGATATCTGTCTCTAATCTTAGCAGCAAGTTGCTTTTAACATGTTCATGAAGATAAAGGGTCAGGGCATTTTTGTGTGTGTGTGTGTGAGCTGACCCTTTACAACTATGTCACTTCAGTGCATTAATAAACAAAGCTGGTGCATTTATTCATGTAATTATTCCATTTTAATAGCATGAATGAGTCACTTAATAAGCACATGGATCAATTCATGGCATTGGCCGATCCACTAAATTAAGTGCTTGGTCTTCTGATTGGTTGTTAAGTGTGTCTGCACCCCTGTAATTACAACCCTGCAGTTATACACACTCATTTCTAACATTGTGTTCCTTCTTTCCTTGTTTTAGATCATCAGCATGGAGCCAGAGGAGAAAGAGAGCGACCACCAGATCATTAAGAGGCGTCTTCGCTCCAGGATGGCTAAATAAATTAATCTTCATAGTACTGTCACCATCTTTTTTTTTTTTTTTTTTTTTTTTTGCTAGCACTATCTCCAGCAAATAGGGGCGTTTAGCTGCTAGGCCCTGGCCTTTTCTGTGTGTGTGTGTGTCTATAGCCTTGTGTGCAAATCCTCAATATTTAACTGTTCAAATAGGTTTTAGAATGAAGCAAAGGTGATCACTATTATTAAGCTGGTTGTGTGGGAAGGTGTTCAAAGGAACAGTTAAACGTTTTTGCTTTTCTGCCGAAGTTAGATCCAGAGCCAGAGGCAGTTAACCCAGCATAAAGACTGGAAGCAGGGTAAACTGGCCAAAATACCCACCTCCAGCAGCCTTAATGCTCACATACCCGTTTTGTTGTTTAATCTGCACACAGATAAGAACAACATGGTTTGAGGGAGGTACATAATGGATCTGTTGCTTGGCAAACAATTTATCCACCACCAAGTACATCTATGCAGCCTCTCCCTGTTTCAGGTCTTAATGCTAGCTAATCTAATAAGGCGGTGCTGATCTTCTGGTTAGTTCCTTGACTAGAGGTTCAACGATCTCAAACAGCAGTTGACAAACATCCAATCTCCTGTGTCCATCTGTAGCTTGTATCCGACAATACATGGTCTCATCAACAGTAAAAAGGCCAGGATGAGGCAACGATTGACACTGCATGAGTTTCTGACTGTGAAATGAAGGCCAACACGTCCAATTATTAAAACATCTACATTTTCACAGAACAAACTCTGTCTGCTGATGAGGACAGTGACACAAGGAATCTGAATCCCAAAGGCAAAGTCACATTTTGGACTTTTTTCTAATCTTTGCTTTCATTGTGAAACACTGGATGAATCTCGAAAACTTGTTTAATGAAGCCACATGAAAAGTTTAGAAGGGATTCTCTTTGAGGGAAACTGATAACAAACTCACAAACATCTCAAGCATGACAAAGAAAACTGGACACTGCTTTTTTGTTAGAGGTCACAAGCCAAAAAAGTTAGTAATTAGTGGCATTTTATAAGCTTATGGTGTGTTTTTTTAATCTAAAAAGTAACTCCAGCCAATGAATAAAGGTAGGGGGTTAAGAAGTTTTATATTTTGCTCCGAATCGCAGTGGAGAGCAGCTTGAGTAGATATACTTACTCTCCACCAATGCTGAAACATAATGAAGTCTCCTGAAGGAAAGCAGCTCACTGCTGCACAGCAATGGAACCAATGTGAGTGATTTTGTGTTTCATGCTTCACTAGTTCTGCTTCTTTCTGCTTCCTCCCTCCTTCTTTTTAACCACGTCTCATTGAGGCAAAGCTTTCCATTACAGTAGCATACAGTACAGGCTCCTCTGTTTATACAAAAATGTCAGCTTGATTATGCTGATTTATTCAGATGTCAATAAACTCTAAAGTCACAGTATCTGCTGTGACCAAACCCAGTCGAGCAAAGAAAATCAGCACGGAGCTATTGTCCAGAAACACGCCTCAGTGTGTGTATAGTTTCCCTGGTAGTCCAGGCACGTCTCAATGAGATGATCTCACACATACCTCCATGTAATGATTATGAGTCCACTGGCCTCACACAAACACACACAATTATATACACACACGCACAGACAAAATGAGTTCTAGACGGCCACTGCTGCGTTGCCACTCGCTCAGACGTGTCTATCAGCCTGGCGCAGATGTGTCGCATTTATTAATATGCGTGCTGTCTCTGTTTACCCGTCGAGATGTATCTGATATCATTCGCCTTCACCCCCCCTACACACACACACACACACACACACACAAATACATACACAAACACATACACACAACCCCCACCCTCCTCTCTTCTCTCACCAGTTCTGTGGCACTGTGAGCTGAGAGCCTCATAAAATTTCATTAAAAACAACACGCTCGGCAGAGGCAAAATTTATGAGCCCCATTTATTTTAATCACAACTCTTTGGGAAAGGCTTTTCAATGCAATTTGTGTTATTGTGTGCTGAGCTGATTGCTGAGTCCCTGGGTCTCCACCGCTTCTCCATGAGAAGGACATCAAGTTTTTTTCTTTTTCTTTTTTTCTCTCAGACGTGACATTAAGTTGCTCCCATCGTGCAGATAAAAGCACCTTGATGTGTCATCATCAGTAAGAACACATGGCACATTTAAGCTGGGATTGGATGGTACATCTTGTGTAATATGAGCAGATTCATCAGAGCAGGGAAAATATGATTTCATGTGATTATTTCATAAGTGAAATCAGGGCCATGTGCATGCCAGAGTGGATGCACACATCATCACTGACGCCTGGGGTTTATACTCAAAATGAATCAGGTTGGCTTGCACAGACTGAAGTGGGTTAAATGGCCTATATGATACTGATGCACACATTTGCCAGTTCACACAAGGGTGAGTTAATAAAGGGCTACAGTGCAACCCGAGCCCACACTGAACACTTGATTGCCTGTAAAGCAACAATAACCAGCAGCAAATTGAGCCTCTGCCGCCAGCAGTGATAAAGAGATTAATATCTGATTAGAGGATGAGATGTCTAATCTTTAATTTCATAACTGCCAGGATTGGGTTCATTGCTTTCATCTTAATGTTGGTTCCCATGGACCCGCCCTCCACACGGGGGAACACATTTCTTCCTGAGCCTGTACAGCCCTCTAATGAACAGCAGCTGAGGAGAAAAATGAGCAGGGAACAATGTGTTTCAACAGGAGACTGTGAGGGCCCTTCTTGCACAGACACACACATGTAAACACATGCACACACACACTCATGGACAGACAATTACCCAATGTAATTTTTAGCACATGCACACTTGAGATTCAATCATGACTGCTCTCATTACAGCAGCAAATCAATCACTCCTGACAGGAAAGAAAAGAGGCAGAAACAGGAACAAAAACATGAAGCTCAGGTGATACAGAGCAAACAAAAGAGATGCTGGGTTTTAATTAAATATTGCTGTGCCTTCCATTCAAGTTTATTGACTCTGTATTTGCTCTATGCTCATATCTAGGCAGCAAAAATATGGAGGACACCAGAATCTGGACAATGTGAAGACATGTGGATCAGTAAAGTCTAAATATCCCAAATCTTGAATTAAAAAAAGATTCGAGGAGCGATGGAGCAGACCTCCAGACATGAGCAGGAGTCACTCTCACTCACTCACTCTGAACAAGTTTGAAAACCCCACCTGAGCTGATACCGTAGGTGCAGTCTGGAGAGAATCTGGGCTCCGCTCCGCCGCCGCTGGCACGCCGCTGCTGGGTACCGAGGGATGCTGCCGTCGCCACACTGCCCGCCGCCGCTGAGGTGGATGTCGGGACCCTGCTGCTGGGCCTGCTCTCACATGGGAAACGATGCTGCTGCTGAGGCGTCTGGTGATGCTGCTGGCTGCTGCTGATAGCGACGCTGGTTTGGTGGAGCGGCTGCAGACGCTGTTGCTGTTGCTGCTGCTGCTGCTGCTGGTGGTGGTGGTGGTGATGGTGCGGCTGGAAAGGATGAGGCTGCTCGGGATGAAAAGTGAAGTGATGTCCGTCGCCAAACAGAGGCACCTCGACCACAGTGGACCTGTCAAAGCGGGACTTGCCCGCCGAGCGCTTGCTCTGGAAGGTTTTCAGGGTGCTGTACGGACCCCGTTGTTGTCGGCACATCTTCGGGGCGCAGGGCCCTTCATCTGCGGGCTGCATCTCTCCCTCCATCCCGGCCAGGTGTCACAGCGCGGCGGACGGCTCCGGGTCGGTATTGTGGCGTGCTGGTGTGACAGGCAGCTGGGGGGAGAGAGAGAGAGAGAGAGAGAGAGAGAGAGAGAGAGAGAGAGAGGAAGATCAGATCCGTCACTGTCTGGCTCAGTTTCCCCTCATACACACTGTGTGAAGGGTGGGCTCATTTACTGACAAGCCATCGCTCCAATCCCCAGTCGGAAGCGCCGAGACTGAGACTCCTCCAGAGGGAAATACAGGCGGGACTTGCGCGCCGCTGCCTGCCTCCTTTGTAGCCCACAACCATACAGAGAACAACGGGGCGCTATAGCAGTTGAACAATCTGACTGAATGGGGGGGGGGAGAGAAAAAAAACGCACAGCAAAATCCCACAAATGAAAAGGCAGGGGCCATTTTGCTACTGAGCTCAAAGCATCAATAGAACGACATTAGCGCAAATGAAAGAAAAGGCTTCAATCCACATCCAAACATCTGGAGCTTAAACCGAGGAAATTGCGGGTGTTATTTATTTTGGATTTCTTTAAATGTTTGAGAAATTATTACAGAATAAATAAAATGGGATAAAATAAACTGACTGTATAAAAAAATAGATATTTTCCTCTCGACTTCCATAGACCGTGACTGTGGAGCTTTAAAGGTTAAATGATATTTAATCTTCATGAAATTAGTCAAAAAGTCGACTTTCTATCATTTCAGCCATAACTTACCTTATGTCTGAAATCCACTGTTAGACACAGGGAACAGCTGTCCAGTTGCCCACAGGCCTAAAAGTTTGCAGCGCCACATGGGGGCGCCACATCAATAGGTAACAAACAGAGAGGGTTTTAATAGATGGAGGGATGGAAAAGACCTGCTGCTGATTAACATAAATGTCTGTGGGGGTTTTTTTTCTTCTCCCTTTCAGCAGGTCAGACAGGTCGGTCGTTTTTGCTCCTGTGTATACACCAAAACACACGCAAGTGCTTGGTCAATAATTTTTTTTAAGGCACCGAACTGAACATGGCTGCAAGCCAGCAGTAAAAGTTATAGAAGCTGAATATGTAGCTGATATAAAATACTGTCAAAACAAAAACCTTTATCATAAACCCTCAACTGGCTATGGGCAATTTTTAGAAAATAATGGAGCATTTGGATGAGGGGATGAGTTACTGGGTTTGTAAAGTAAAGTTTGAACTTTGAATTAGCTATAAATCTATTTACATGCATTAAAGAGGTTATTTTAGTTCTGCTGAACACTGGCTACACTGGCCACAAAAAGTGAGAATTACAAGATACTCATTTAGTTTAGTTTTCATAGACGTGCTGGAACTTAGCTGGGTAACAGTGTCACCAGCAGAGAAGAGTAATCATATCCTCAATCTGACTCAGTGAGGACAATTACACAGCCATATCTGGCATCTAAACTTGACTAATTTTAGCTAGTACTCCGATCATGTGAAGCCCCTGAGGATATCAAATTTAAGAAGTGTGTGTTTTCTCTCTAATGAACTCAACTTTTCATTTCTTACAGGAAGATGTTGTTCAAAAATGAGTATAGTCTCTCTTTAAATGTTGTTTTTCTCTGAATTTAACACAGTTCCATTGTAGCTTCCTGTTTTTACATCATACATATTTGCACTAAAAACTCAAAAAAAACAACAACAATACTTTCCAGCAGGAATGTATCTCATCTTGTTAATAATACAAGGGAATTAAAATAAACCAAGATTAAATAATGTGCAGTTTATGGCATCATAATGGAACTATATGGGTTGTAGCCTTTTTAAAATTCATTACAGTGACTGAAAAAGCAGAGAGTTGTGGCTCAAAAGGTTGGATGTGTGCTGATTTGAGAACAGGGGGATGCTTAAATAGGATTAAGGATAAACACTGCGGTATTTATTCACCTCATCGTTAAGATTGGCCATATTTGTGTCTCCATGGCGATGAAAACAGAAAAAACATGTCGCCACCACTCATGCAGGATAGGCTAATTAAGATAATTTATGCATGTCATCTGGCCACCTTCATGGTTTTAGGATTAATTGGCATCAGTGACCAGCGCACCTCGTGAACGCGCACGCTCAGTTAATGGGGGGGTTACGTGCGCGCATACACACTCGGAGTCACAAAAGCAGCAACTCTCCAGTGAGGTGGGCGCACAACTTCTGCACCGACACGAACAAACACGGTCACAGGAGGCTTTCGATTCGTTTACGAGAGAGAACTGAGGGAAACCCGGTAGAAGTGGCTGTTCTTCTCACGAGTCTGAATCAGAGGAAAGTTTTGTTTTGTGATTTAAAAAAAAAAAAAAGTTGACTTAAAGTCGTCAAACGGAGAGGATTCAATTAAGGATTTTCTCTCACTTCAATTTGACAACTTTTGAAAGCCGTTTGGATGCTGGAAAGATGAAGGTGACATAACTTTGCATCTTCGGATCCATTCGCCGAGATTCACTTTCAGTTAGTTGATCTCCATGAAGAGTGTCTAACCCGGACTGACACACTCGGTGGTCGGGGGTGCTGAAGCCCACAGGACGCAGGGAACCGTGAACCCCAGCGGCTTGCCGGGATGGTGCGCCTGCTGAGCTGCCTGCTGCTGGGATATCTGACCTGGAATCTGCGGATATCGGACGCACAGGGGGAGTACTGCCACGGCTGGCTGGACGCTAATGGGAATTATCACGAGGGTTTCCAGTGTCCGGAGGACTTTGACACCATGGACGCCACCGTGTGCTGCGGCTCCTGCTCGCTGCGCTATTGCTGCGCGGCCGCGGACGCACGGCTGGACCAGGGCAGCTGCACCAACGACAGGGAGGTGGACAACACCGAGTTTGCAGCGCGTAAGTTCAGTGTTTTTAAACTCTCCTCTTGTCTTCTCTTATTTTTAAAGATTTCCTCTTAAAGCTGCTCTTCCTTAGGTGCATAATTTCAGACAAACTTAATATAAAGTACAAACTAGTTCAATCAGGATGGGTAAAAACACGCCAAAGGGCACCATTTAAGTCTACAAAATTGCTAAAACGCACATATATATTCTAAAGACATGTTTAATCTAACTGAACTTTAGGAAAATTGTCTTCTAAAGAGAGGTCAGAGGTCATCTGAAAAACCTCATTACAGACATTACAGTACAGAGCAACTATCCTAGGATTTTGGTGCCTTGCCCAGTGACACTTGAGGACTTTGAGGACAGCGTCTTCACTCTGTCTCCTGAAATGAAGAAATTTGTAAACACAGTGTTAAATATTTGGTGCAACAACTGTGTCTTGTGTGGGACAACAAAAGGCCTAATCTTTGTGGTA
This sequence comes from Lates japonicus, assembly GCA_033238685.1. Taxonomy (NCBI): domain Eukaryota; kingdom Metazoa; phylum Chordata; class Actinopteri; family Centropomidae; genus Lates; species Lates japonicus. The sequence goes on along the minus strand of BRZM01000188.1, from coordinate 50,105 downwards.
CTTTTCAATACAACGTGTCAATGACTCAATATTAAATTGTTTTTAAAAAGTAGCAGAGATTTGAGCTCTTAAAACAAACAGTGTTTTTAAAACTGGATATTTTGGATGTGGTCTGTTTTACAGGACTGGAAGTTTTCTTTCAGCTGCCACTGTTTTATATGTATTCAGTGCCCTTTGAATTATGTGCTTTTGAAAATGTTATGTCTGTCCAGTATTAATCAACCAGAGTCTCCAGTTTCCAGCACCTGCTTTTATCTCGGTTCATGTGGCTTCATGTGACCTCAACTCACTGCAGATTGTTATCAGTGTAAAAAGGAAAACTGGACGAGGTTTTAATGACGCAGCCTGTCAGTCACCCAACAAATAAACCTAATTTCTTTAAGCAGAAATTAGTAGTAAACTTAATCAAGATGAGTTGCGTCATAATGCAGGGACACTTTCTTACACAAACTGGCCTATTATGCTGGCAAATATAAATCACATTCATTTCAACAGCTCACTAATTTATCACAACATTATGAGACAGTCATTCTCTATGGTTTCTTTATACATTAAACAGGCTCACAGTGTAGCATTAACCCACTGTTAGTTGTGAAGTTTTTTTTTGTTTTTTTTTAACAATAGCTCACTTTAACCCAGAGTTTTTATCAGTTTTCTTTAAATTTCCCGAACGGATAAGCCTATAGGCCTTTAACTGAATGGACTGTGTGCACACAATTTCCTAATTTTTTCCTATCAAAATAAATAAACATTGGTTGATTTCCTCCCCGAGTGGAAAAGGGCTTCATGAAGTGTAACTTGAGATGTTTGCATTTTCAGCAGGAATGTGTCACTGTTAGGTTTTTAAAATAATACTATGAAGAATAAAAAAAAAAACTATAATTGAATAATGGTTAATATCACATTTTAGCCATAAATAGCAACAGTAACACTTTATTTAAGAACACCCTATTTAAGATTTTTAAGCTGTTCATGGTTGATGGTTTATAACACACTATAATGCAGTTATAAGAAAATGTAAGTGTTTATTAATGTATTTGTCAACAACTATAACTCCTCGTGTGGACACTCATAAGTGGAGGCTAGTGTATAAACTCATAATAACTGACAATATAGTAAATAAATCATTTACTAAATGTTGCTATAGTGCTTATAAATATGAGGAGTTTAAATTAAAGTGTTGACATAGTCAGAAATAGCTGCTTTGATTTACACCTTTAAATGTGTTATGTTGTGGACATGTTAACTTTTTTCTGTCACATGAGGATGTTTCCTCACTGTAGATTCTAACCTGCCTGTGTTTCCTCTGCCCTCAGAGCCCATCTACGTGCCCTTCCTGATGGTGGGAAGCATCTTCATCGCCTTCGTCGTGGTCGGCTCTCTGGTGGCCGTCTACTGCTGCACCTGCCTGCGGCCCAAGCAGCCGACCCAGCAGCCCATTCGCTTCTCCCTGCGCAGCTGCCAGGGTGAGACCATCCCCATGATCACCACGGCTCCTCCGAGCCTCCGCGCTCCGTCGCGACAGTCCAGCACGGCCACCACCAGCTCCAGTTCGGCCGGAGGTGGCAGCTCCATGCGGAGGTTTTCTCTGGGAGGTCAGGGGCAGCAGCAGCAGCACCAGCAGCACGGCTGCCCGCCCTGCTGTACGTGCCTTGACGCTTTGGTGTGAAGCTCGTCTGCGTCTTTCAGCAGCTCGATGCGGATGTGATATCCGCTGTTCTCATACGCGATCCCGGTACGAGTTGTTGCGCAGTGCCGGCTCTATTGAGTGATGACGGAGGGGATGGTCTCGGCCGCATCGGTCTTGATGAAGAGCCCGTGGCGTAGCCGCGGTGCCGCAAGGGAGATGGTGGTGGTCTGGTGGAGTTGGATTCGTCGGGTCTCGGCGGTAGATCACCCCGCTCTGAGGACGTGGATGCTGGGAGCGCAGCCATACCTCAGCGACGCGCCTCCGAGTCAAATCCAGATAATAAACACCGACACTTGGGTACCACCTTCCTGTAGTCCACAGCTGCCTGCACACAGGCTGCTGTTTTTCTCGAGCATCGGCTGCGGGTCAGTCGCTCTCTCCACACACCTCCGTTTCCAGGCACATTAAAAAGGAGGAAACGTGAGGTATTGATGATTGTTTAATTCATGCGTCCGTGGATCCGGTTCGTCCTCAGCCTCCGCTATTGTAGGATCTTGGAATTTGACATCATATTTAGGACAAAAAGGTGTTTGAGGCTATAATCTAGACCTTGCTGATGGCACTGTACACCACCACATACGCATCTGTAAATGACCTGGACTAATGAATAAAATTATGTCTCGTGGACTAAACCACCTGGCTGCTCCTCATCACCTCTTGCTTCATATCGACTTTGTATCTCCGCTCATCCTCTGTGGCATGCTCGCATTTTAGGCCCGTGGAGAGTAACTTTAGCTTTATGAAGTCTCATGTGTGTCTCTGCATAGTTATTCTGCTTGCGATCATTGTACGGTCCATCTCTCTCTCTCTCTCTCTCTCTCTCTCTCTCTCCCCTCTCTCTCCCTCTCCTCCTTTCATCACTGACATTATATCACTTCTCTGTCTCCATCATGACCCTCTAATCTCCCCGGAGGCCATGCCCTGACTCCGGGGGTAAGTCAAGGGCCTCACTATGCTGAGTTAGACATAATGCTATCGAAGTAATGGAGACTTAATGAAAAACCACTTACTGCCTAAACCACTTCCCACCTTCTCTTTAAGCATTGCCTAGGTATTACTTTTAGATCTCTTGATATACGGTGCAGCTTGTCTAAGTGTGTTGTGGTGTGGAGGGTTACACATATGATTCAGGTTGACCTTTGACATCTGACCTTTGACAATGCTGTTAGGCTATAAAAGGGAGAAATCAGCACCAAGGCTGTGAACTAATAAACATGACAAGGGTTGCAACTGATGACAATTTTCTACTATTGATTAATATGATGACTATATTCTCAATGATCAATGTCATTTGGTCAATAAAATGTCAGAAAATAATGAACAATCTTTCAGTTGCTTGTGTTCTGACCAAAATGCAAAGATACTAACTTTATATGATATAAGACAAAGATAAGGAGCAGCAAATCCTCTCATTTGACAAACTGAAATCAAATAATGTTTGGCATTTTCTAGAAAAATGGCTCATAAAATTAATCAATTATCAATCAACAGATCGACTAAATGTTTCAGCTCTAGGTATCTAATGAATACTTACTAATAATGCAGGGTTTACATATTCTAGCTAATGGGCTTATTAACCTATTTATGCTTTATCTTTAGCTTTTCTTTATTCCAAAACATTTTGCCCTATAATGGACAATTATAATACAATACTGGCACTAAATGATGAGTAAATAAACAGATTTTCTTTTTAAAATACACAATAGAACAAACAAGCACACTGTGGTAATTATTCAGTAGTTACTTAAAAGCAGCCATTAGTGATTTAACAAACTTAACAAACTTGGTTTGATAGACTTTGTGTTAAATAATTTTTCAAATTTAACAGTGGTTTGATTCAAACATGAAACAATTAGTTGGTTTGATTAACTGTCAGATATTTTGTCAAACAAAAGAAGACATGAGGCTGCCTGTTGATTTTGGCTGTGAGAAGCTGTGGGTGGTAACTATAAATCAATCAATAAAAAAATACTCATCAGATTATTAGTTTAAGAAAATAACTGTTTGGACCAACCCTACTTGTGCACATCTGTAGCATTGTTCAGCTAATCTGTTTCTGTCATCGTCAAAGTTAGGCCAAAATATAAAATAACACCCACTGATCTGCTATCAAACATCTTGAGACATAGTAACATGAATAGCTCTTCTTTGAAACTGACAGTTTAACAACGTTTGGGTTGCCAGGTTGTGAAAATTCCTCTGGCTGATGTATAGTCACATCCAAGACAGAGGCAAAGTCAGACTGAGACCAATGTTTCCTTTGGTGTGGCACAGAAATTACTGCAGTTCTCCTGTGGGGCATGTAGCCGTGTGGACCAAACAGCCATTATGTCAGCCCATGAGTATTTCATTAATGCACTTAGGCAACAGTGACTGCTAAATGAGGACCAAGTAGCTAGCACATTAGCAGGCTAATTCATTGTTATTATTCTTTTAGTTCAGCCTTCAATAGATTGGCTTACTGGTGCTGTGTGTGGTGGCCATGGTTACCACCGACCACCATTTGGCTCCACCATCACTCCAGCTTTATCTTGAACCTTTAAGCTGGCTATAATCAATGATTTCAATATCAACAATGGATCACATAATGCAGATAAATACAAAGGAGATCTCTTGTAGCGAAATACACATCAAATAACCATCCAGCTCTGCGGTTCCCCTCAGCTCCATGGAGTGCTTTGGTGTTGCTCAGCTTGTTGTTTCAGTTTTGTCTCATTGCTCTCATTAACCTTATTTTCAGGTACAATAGGCAGCTCTTTTCAGTGAAACAGCTCTGATATATACTACCTGCCCAACATCGAACGGCAAACACATGAAGTAAGTGACTACAGCCAGTGCACGTTGTGGAGCATTTAGCAGCTAAAAAGACACATATTTCCCTCAGGTGCTGGTGGAGACCAAGAGCAGAACTAAAAGGTTAGGCGACATTGGAATTACAATTATTCATCAGGTGGACACAAACATGACTCCAAATGTACGCTAATGTTGTTCTGTGTCTGTGTAGATAAGCAAATACTTGTCACATAGCAGGCAGTAATATGTCAGTAGATCAATATTGCTACAGCAACATGTCAGTCACTATGTCACCTCCTCTACATCACCGGTATCAATCAACTTAAGAAATTTAATAAAACTCAACTTAAACACAATTCTGTTGAAATGAAAGCATGTCTTTAAACATGCAAACTTTTCTCTACCCTGAAACAACAAGGAGCAAAGCAAAGCATATCATTTTGGTGAGTGACTACCAGCATCACTCTGTCCAGTTTAGCTATATGTACCACAAAACCATACAAATCTGACATGATGTATTGAGTCTCCTGGGTATCCCAAAGGACAGATACTTTACAAGTAAAAGCTGGAAAAGAAATACTAATACTTTCTATAACTTTGATGACGTAAGAGGAAAGAAAAGCCACAGAAAGGACAATAATTCTTGGTAACCTTCAAGCAGTACAGGAAAGTAACTGAGTAAATTTACTCGAGCACTGCACTTGGGTATAATTCTGACATACATGTTATATATTTACATATTTACATTGTCTGTACTTGTACTCAACTACATTTGAGAGGTAAATGTACTTTTTACGTTACTACGCTGATTTGACAGCTATAGTTATTGGTTATTAATTACTATTTTACAAACTAAGATTTCATACAAATTATTACATTATTACACATTATTATACATTATTACAGATTAAACTCCTAATAGTATGTAAAATTGCACATACAAAAATTAAAATGCTGTGCACACATTTATACATCAGTAATAATACTCCAACAATATGGTTTATAACAGTATAACATTGACAGGGACCATCAAGTACCCTACTTTTGATACTTACATTGGGTTAATAACAATTATGTGCTCTTTGTCAGTGCAGGAATTTGGCATCTAATTTTGTTATCTTATGAAATGAGACAACTCCTCCATTAAGTATTTACTGTCTGTGAGGTTATTTGTGTTTTAGAGCAGAGTGTTCATTAGCTCTTATTTATCATGCTCAGCACAATTAAATGATCTCCTGTTGAGACTGTAGACAGCCCCCTGGTGGCAGGCCTCACACATTTTCAACTGGTGTTCAAAACTGTGGATCATCAGTGCCTTATCAAACCAGCATTATTCAGGCTAAAATACCAACCTACATGCCAGGGTTCACTATCTCAATTATGTCTTTCTATATATTAGGCTGCAGCACCTATTTTGAGTTGGTTATACATTTCATCAAGCTGACAATAGCTGTCAACAACTGTACTGGCATAATAAGCTAGGCTATATTAATCAACCTTTTTGACATTGTTTAGGCACATGAAAGCTGTAGACATCACAAGAGTTAGCAGGCCTGCTTATGTAGTTAGAGAAAACAACTGCTTTTTCAGTGTTTCAACTTTTACTTATAAGCTAAAGGAGAAAACACAAATCTATTTCCAGCAGGTAAGACCATACAGCAGGAATAGCCTGACAAAATAAGTCCTGTATATTTAAAGATTGAACTACTGGAGGACAACTCTGCCTACAGTTAGGTTCCAAAATAGTATTTTTTTTTTCCATGACACAACTTCAAAGCTACTCCCTTGTCCACTTACTCTACTTTAAAGCCCAAACTCTGTAATTTCATTATTTGTTTGTTTCCTTTCATTTTTGGTGAAAGTGATAAAGTACAGGCATGAAGTGCAGCACTGGTTTGGCTCTGTGTGCGTTAACTTAATAAATCCGAACATGATCAAATTTGATTTGAAGTTCTCCCGTGCAACATGAAGCAACACTGTTATTTATTTATTTTTATTTACGGCAGTAAGTTCTTACCTTTTGTGGTCCATTGGGAAATACAGCACTTTCCTCTGTTGAGAGTCCACTCATGTCTTAAAGCCACGATGTTCTGTCCTTCACTATGAACTCAAAATAATGGAGAATTTAGCCTACGCGTGTAATGTATCCAGTGTAAATACATACGTAATACTATAGCCTGTAATCATATGAGTATCTGGCGAGTTACGTGGGGTCCCACAGGTACCGAGTGCTGGATAGTTAGTTAGATGTCGGCCCCTGAACTTCTCAACCTCCTCGGTTCAGACCGCACCGGCAGCCTCGGTGTCCGTGCGGCCCTAGTGTCCTCACAGTGCAGTTATAACCGGAGAACAGTGGTGGATTAAATATTCACGTATTTTTATTTGACCGCTAATATCAGCACATTGGAAAAACACTCTTACATAAACAGTGGTGGAAAACAACAAAGTAACCTACATGCAAAGACTACTAACTTAACCTACTGTACTTTTATAGCAGACTTGAGTGTTACTTCACTACATGTCAGAGACAGTTTTCCGTGTTAGTCTCTCACTCCTGGCGGTGCCCGCTTCCCTCAATTCCTTTAGTTTCAGCTTTGCAACCATACTCGTCTGATCAGCCTGAAATTGATTGCCACTTCATGTACTCAGTCTCCTTGATGAATGATGTGCCCTTGCAGAAGAGTACCTACAGACCTACAAGGCCTTCCTGACCTCCCCAGGATTAGTGGGTGAGTGCCCACTATCAATATGTGTTAGCATGTTACAGCACCTCCTTGTTTTAATGCTGGATTTTATCACACTGATTCTCCCTCTCCTTTGTTAGATGGTCCGGAGCGTTGTGATCAGTGGTATGAAAATTACCACAGCTAGTTTTACCTGAAAAATGCAGCTAATTTAGGTTTCCTGGAAAGTACTGGTTCTGCCGCCTGACCAGGTACAGCTAGAAGGCCATTCACCAGGAGTTGACCATGGGATCAAAACCCTGCAACGACGGTGACTGTCCACCAGATGGCAACAAAGAGGACCAAGGTCCAGCGTCCCATCAAGGGAGGACCTTGGACAGCCATCGAATGACAGAGGCACATATCCCCAAGCTCGACAATCATCCACGAGGCGATGCGGGGTATTCGATGAAATATCTTATTCCGCGGCGTCCAAATGCTGTGTTCTTTCTCTCCACTGTATTAAAGAAAATGGGCCAAAGCTTACCCATGAGGACAGATTCTTGTTCTATGGATATCTGTCTGCTTATTGGAGCTGCCTCTACAGCCTGAGCCTGAGTCTATGAAACCCTAACAGGCCAGGAGATTGAAGAAGCCGAGACCAGCGGAGGTTCACTCACGTAAGTGCCATTACATTTTCTAACTGGTAGTTGTCGATTGGAGAACATAGTTACACTTCAGGAGACTTAATTCTCTTACATTCCACCCTTGTCTCTTTGTCATTATAGGTCGGAACTGAGCCAATAAGACCTTTAGCGGCGCAGATCTTCCTCTTACCTGAAGAGTTCAATGGGTGGAACGATGGGTCGCCATCAAGGCCCAGGTGACTCCCAAAGAAAAAAAAACCAGTTCCTCCTTTTCACCAAGGGAAGGGGGCCACTCCAGAACAACAATGTATACCTCAGGATGGCTTGGCGCCAACGCATGGGCATTAAGAGCTCAGTGGCGTTTACCTTGATCAGGATGGCTATGGCTACTCACGGTAAGTTCACTCTCCAGTCTAGACTGCATACAGCCAAGCTTCCTGAATGGAAGAATACTGTCAGCATTCTCTGCTATTTATTTTCAGGCCAAAAAAAATCCATGGACCCGGCGGAAACCCGGACAAAGTGCAGACTTCAGGTGCCATGATGTGAAGACAGCCCAGCAAATGCTGTGCAACTCTGTTACACCCAGAGGCCAAGGGACATCAGGAAAATCATCGCCCGACACCTGGCCAGGACCAACTGGGGACCTTGTCCTTGAACCTCCAAGGTGAAGAGCCCTGCCTCCCGAGACAACCCAATGATAGTACTTCTTCAATTAATGAGGAGGACACTATCTCAGGATTCTGGAGACTCCTCTTCTGAGGACAAAAGAGGAGGAAGGGCGAAGGTGAGGGAAGGGGACAAAGGAGGAAGAGACGAAGGGGAGGGAAGGAAGAGGCAGATGAGATGAGATCAATGAAGCATTTATAGAAAGCAGTCAGGTCTGAGAAAGGAAGAAGGCACTGCTGACACAGGGTTTCATTGTTTTGTTGGAAAGATGAGTCTGTGATCAATTATTATTATCCCAAAGGTATCAGTATGAAATGACCCTTTCTATTTCTCAGATTCTGTGTCAGTTTATCGAGGATGAGAGGATCAGAGGATCAGGTGTGTTTACATCCATTTGGAGCAGTTTCTTCACATTAGGTGGGGAAGCTGCACAATGTTAAAACATGAAGAAGTCCACAAAGACCAGTCTAATAAGTGTTTGGGCTTCTCAAGATGGGTATGGACGCAATGCAGCAATGTCAGGAGGCATCATCCACACTTGATTGCATTTATACGCAAACTGAGGAAGTCGGTATGCATGCAACATCCTCCTGAAGCTGGGGGGTAATGGGACAATCTGAGGCAGATGGATTGCTCATTTGGCTACTGGACAGATAGTTGAGGTTTTGTGGTAAGTGTCATTGGAGAGAGCCAGCTATTATCTCCTTCCTCTCCTGTGAGTAATTAAGACTGGTCAGTATCCTGCAGAAAGAATCAGTTGAGATTATAGCCATTGAAACAGTCTTTAGTCCAAGTATCGGATGATCCTCAATTGTTATTGTGGAGGCCAGTCAGTGATTAACACCTTGCCCCAGGTGTCCCAGCTTTTTCCTTTCAGAAGAGTTTCTCAACCCCTCCTTGTATCTTTATCTGCTTTTATTTGTTTTATTCAGTCTGTTTGAATGAGTTTTGGACTCCGTCCTGTTCCCGAGTTGAATCGATTTTCTTTTCATTCAAATTGTTTTTCAAGGCTTTAGTGATCCAGGGTTTGTTGTTTAGAGAATGCAGCTACTGTCTTTGTGGGGACTATCTCCTTACGAAGGTACTATAGTGAGATAACCACATCATTTGCTTCCTCAAGGCTGCTCCCTGAGTTAGCCTCCCAGTCCTGGCCTGTCAGGAAGCAGCCACCAGAGTCCCAACCACATAATCATCCCATTTTGCACCAGCTTCTGGGCCACCCTCTCTGCAGTTTTGTGCCGTAGCAGGGACAAGGTGAACTGATATTATGGTCTACAGTATTTAGGGATATTATTTTTATGCTTTGTATGCATTTTTAAATTACTATAACAGGAGTTTATTGTGTGTCTAATATTAGAACAGCCTACACCCTGTCTCTTCAGACTACTCACAGAAGAGTAGGCTTAGGAGTCTCCTTTGTATTCCCACTGGAAGATATGACTGCATAGTTCATCCAGTTTGTTATGTAAAGCAAGTGTAAAGGCAGAATTGATTTATATAAGAAAGGCCACCCCATTATATTTTATGTGAACACATTGTTGATACTTTATGTTATTCAAATGTTCTGGATTCTGAAATGTGATGTTTTCTGTAGTTTTGCAGGATAATGTATTGCTCCAGTCTAATGTTCTTCAGGACATAGTACTTTAATCTGATTACTCTGTTACACCACAAGAGAGTCTCCTTAAAAATGATTCAGTTTAGCGGTGGTAAACAAGGCCAGGTCATTCATTACCATCACGATTGTGCCAGAGCAACAAACGTATAGCGATTGTACTTTACAGATGGTCAATAAAGGTTCATAAAAACCACACTGATTTGAACTGCTTCATTTCAACTGTGCAACAAAATTCCAATTGTCAGTGGGATCAGTGGTGCTTCAGGAGATTCGAGTGAGTTCGCAAAGACAACACACTAGTATGGAGTTGGAGCAGCTGCAAGGACAAGTTAGTGAGATCCTGCTGCAGTTGAGATTTGATAGCTACAGGAAGTATTAGCACTGGCCAAAGTCTTCACTGAAAAACACACAAAAGGCATGCACACAGTCAGGTCTCAGTCGCGTCAAATGGTGGCTGAGACCCATCAGGTCTGCAAGGAACAATATGTGGCATTACAACTAAGTTTCAGACCTCTACAAAGAGTTGGAGGAAGAAATGTGAGACTGACAAATAAAATGTCCTCCTAACAGAGGCCAGTCCAGGAGTGAGCCCAGGTTAAGTACCTTACCCCGCTGGCTAACTGCTTCGCCTCAGCTCAACCCCCAGAAGTGAGCCATCGCGGGAATTTAGGGTGTGTGGAGTTGGGGAGCAGGGGTCAGAAGACAAACTTTCATATTCAAACCTGATTCATCAGATTGAGATGGGACTGAAGAGAAATCACAGCAGGGCTGAAATTGTTGAAGCAGTAGTCCGGGCCGTGGCCAAGTCTAAACCTCCGTGACGTACTAGAGATCCAAAACAGACCTCACCTCCCACAGCTCCGCACCATATTAAAGGCACTACAAGGAGGACAGCTCCACTGATCTCTATCATCGGCTGATCAGCATCACCCAGGAAATGTGAATTTACAGAACTTTCTATTCAGGCGATAGAGTTGAAGGAGACTCCTGGCATCATCAAGGGCACAAAGGCGCAGATGAACAGTATAGCCCAGAACAATACAGAAGAAGTTCCTACGAGCTGTTGGCACAGAGTTTGATTAGTGACAATGTAGAAATACCAGATTAGAGCTATCTGGATGATCTAGCAGTCACTGATGATGTTCCTAATCGCTTCAAAACAAAATGAAGCAGCAAGCCTTGAGTGGGAGAGGCAACAAAAAATTCAAGAAGAGCAGCAGAGAGAACCGAAAGTGAGAGAAATAAAGTAGACACAGCCAGCCCAGGGGAGCAGTGAGTTAGGCGCGGTTGGTGGACTAAAACATGCCATTCTCCCCTGCAAAGGTAAAGCTGCTAAAACACAACCAGTGGTGACTAAATGAATACAGGCTCCTTGATATCCTCAATCAGCTAAAAGGAGAAATAGCGGAAATAAAGGGAACTATTCAGGAGTCGCACAGACCGCCCCCTCACAACGCCTGAGTGAGAGACGAGGGCTGCAGGGAGTGTCAAGACAGCAACAGAGAGCAGTGTGACACTGTTTCAAAATCTTGGACAGTGGACATCTCCGGGGATGCAGGACCGAAGAGACCCACCGACTGGCCAGACAGTGTAATATGTCAGCTAGCAGTGTGGCATCTTCCATCCCCATCTGTTAAAGAAACAAAACATAGTGAGCAGCCAGAAGATGTTTACAAGCTTATCACAGACAGTATTCAGCATTTGGAGACAAAAAGTAGCTGCTAGCATAGCAGACCAGACAACGAAGCAGTCACTGTCAGCCTACTCTCTCCAGCGACTGACAGGCCCAGCTACTGAACCTGATTGGTAAAAAACATATCGTACCTGCCTGCTGGATGGGGTGAAAACAGGAAGCTTTGTGGGATTTTTGGATCACAGGTTTGCCTCATAAATGAAAATGGAGACAAAAGACATTCCACACCCCAGTTAGGAGTTTAACTGAGATTGGGCCTGGTATACTAGATGGGAGGCAGTAAATCAGACGCAATCCCTTTTCAGGGTGGGTTGAAATTGAAATTCAGGTTACCACAAAGAAGCTGCACAGTTAAGAACTCCTAGTACCAGTTTAGTAGCCCATGAGATGCGGTGGCAGAGGCCAATCATCGGCTTCAATGTGATTGAATCTTGCTAGAAGGGAATAGAACCACCACGTGTTGTGACGAGGCTGTTAGCACAGCGATACTCATTTGACTGTAAAAAAGCTGAGTTTTCTTGAAAGTGATGAAGTGTGAGAGATGATGGGCTGGGTGATGCAGTGAAGATGAGGAGAGAACTTATGAGTATCCCAATTGTGAACAGAGTTATCCAAATGTAGTGTGAAACGGTACTCCCTGAATGTCAGGATGTCCTGTTGAGCAAGTCCCCATCCACAGCTCCCAGAGGATTGGAGTTCAGGGAGGTGTAGTACGTTTACAGCAGGGTACCTGGTCCGCATCAACCTCCCAATCACTAATAACTTTGTCAGATCTTGCTTCCCAAGACTGTACTTGGACAAACTCAGAGGTCAGAACCATTTTACCCATGACACAAGTCAATTGAAATAAAACAGACGAACTTCCAATAACACAGACTACGAACAAGTATTTACACCCCAACGGAACAGACAAAGAGAACCAGTAGCAGTGAAGGTGTATGGGACCCTCAGTTCCCTTGACCACCTTCCTTCAGCGCAACAACAAAAGGTAGAGGCAGCTGTTAAGAGAGGAGAGTAACATCTTTGCTCGTGATGAGTATGATGTGGGCACAATACCTAGCTGCAGCTTCAAATCCGCCTCAGCGATCCCACACCTGTCGCGAACATACATCAGTGCAAAACCACTTCATAAAGTAAAAGAGTACCTCGAAGACTTGTTGAACAGAGGGAGGGATAAAGATCAAAATCCTCTTACTCCCAGCCTATACCGTGTGTGTCTTGAGAAAAAAGATGGGAGCCTCCATACCATGCTGTGATTATAGGGGCTAAACGCAAGTCAATCCCCGACCATGTCCAATTCCATGCATACGAGATATACTCCAACACCCTGAAAGGAAGCTCTGGTTTTCATCTTAGACCAGGGGCCTACCACAAGGGTTTTCCTGGAGGAGTCAAGCTGTCCTCTCACTGCATTTGTATTACACCATGGGGGATTGTCACGGTGCGAATCCCTTGGTTTATCGTCTGCTCCTGCTGAAGTTTTCGAAGGTCAATGGAAGAATGTCTGTCTGGGCTGCGAGATGAGATATGCTTACCTATTTGGATGATAACGGTTCATTCCCAGATTTGAGGACCACTTAAAGGATCTGAAGAAGGTCCTGCAGCGTTATGAGAGCCATGAGTCAAGTTGACACCCAGAAAATGAGCTCTTCAAAAACCAGGTGAGATTCTGGGAGGCTGGTTACAAAGATGGCTACACCATGGATCCTGCAGATGTTGCCCCAGTCAGGGCTCGACAGAAGCCCCACCACTGTTGGGGAGGTGAGGAAGCTATTGAGTTCATCTCATACTACTCGCAACTATATTCCCCAACTTTTCACGGATAGCAAAACCTCTGTGATCTCTCTCCACAGAAAAAGCTGTAAAAGAGCATACAAGGGAAAGCGTGACAAAAAGACAAGTAAAGGGTCAGTTGTCATCATCCTGCCCAGTTGTGTGGTCAACTCCAACACCAACAGGTGCTCTGTCAGTTAGTAGGCTTCCTCCTCCAGCCCCCAGTTTTGGTATCCTGACTTGACAGCCGTTCATCCTGCACTGTGATCGTCTGGGAAGGACTCGAGACTGTGCTTTACCAGACAAAATGGAAGAAGCTGGTTGTGATTGCATACGGGTCGAGAACTCTGACTGTCCCAGAGAAAAACTACCACCTTCATTCGAAACTGGGTTTCTTGCCCTGAAGTGGGCCATTTGTGAAGGTTCCAGGGATATCTGTGTTCACCACCATTTACTGTCTACACTGACAACAACCCCACTCATATGTGCTCTGGCAAGCTGAATGCAACCACACACCGGTGGAGTCGCTGAACACTGACTTCAGTTTGCCATTAAGTATCGACCCGGCAGAGCTAACAGGGATGCTGTTGATGGTCTCTCAGCATGCCCTTGGATATGGAACAGTACGCCTGAAGCCTGTTACCGAAGCAGTGACACCTGAGGTCATGAACAGTGTGACTCAGGCTCTGGCTGTTCAGCTGCAAGGAGATGAACCCTGGCTGTGCCCACTGACTATTTCAACAGTTGTGACTGAAACAAATAATGAAGTAATTATATGTCAGGTTTGAGGATCCCCAGAACAGCTCTGAGAGAGGCGCAGAGAGGAGGATCCTGTAATTGGAAGTGCTGAAATGTGTCACCTCAAGCACTGGCCAAGGGTGTAACCCAGAGTCCACAACAAGAGATAGCTGCCTGGTAAGACAAAACAGAAATTGCACATTGATGAGGGTTTGCTATACAGAAAAACCACCAGCCGATCTCAGCTACTCCTGCCCTAGAAGTTTCTCATGGTTTAAAATTACATGAAGACATAGGACATTTGGGTGTGAGAGAGTTTGGCCCTCATCCGGGACCCGCTTTTATTGGCCTCATATGCAGCGGGATGTTGAGCACTACATAACAAGGTGTGCAGCTACAGAAAATAAAGCGTCCCAACAGGCCAGCAAACTGACAAACATCACCACCACTTACCCATTCAGTTAGTTGCAGCCGTTTGCCCATTTGGAGAGTAACAAGGAGGTGATATATCCTTGTGGTTATGGACCACTTCACTGGCAGTTTCATGAGCTTACCCCTGCAGAGATAAAAGTGCCAGAACAGCTGCAGAAGATATTTGGAGATTTTTGTCTTGAGGTTTGGTTTCCCACGGCTCACCATGACCAGGGTGAGGTTTGAAAATAAACTGTTTGCCTAGCTTGAAGAATACAGTGGAATTAAGGGGTCTAGGACCACCACCCACCACCCAGGGGAATGGCCAGGTGGAGGTTGTGGGCGCTGCTGGCCATGCTCAGGAACCTCCCAGAGACAGCCAAAGCAGATTGGAAACTTACTCTGTCAAAGGTAGTGCATACCTGTAACTGCACACCAGTGAAGACCACTGGATATGCCCCTTACTTCCATCTTGTTTGGAGAAACCCCCAGACTCTATTGATCTGATGTTTGGTCTCTCCCCATCAAAGATCAAAGCTCCTCCTGAGAGATTATGCTGGGGAAGGTGGAAAGCCCTTTGAGAGTGATGCTTATAAACTAGCCTCAGGCAGCTTATAAAGAGAGCAAACGAGGAAAAATGCTCTATGACAGAAGGTCTCCGAGGTGCAGAACCTTATCCGGGATGCAGGTGCTGGTCAAACCTCAGCAAAGGAGGACAGGAAATTGAGATCATTCTGGGAGGATCAAGTGTTTGTGGTGACACAAAAGGAAATATAAAGGTAGCCCAGTATATGAATCAAGCCGGAAAATGGAAAGGGCGTGTCGAGTCATCCACAGAAACCTTCTGCTGCCATGTGACTTTTGCCCATGAAACAGTGGACTCATCTACAGATCGAAAAGAAGCAGGAAAACAACAAGAGATGCGCCCACATGAGCCAGAGTACAGTTCTGAGGATGAGGAAGAATGGAGAGAGGAGTCACAAGTTGGTGGCAGGAGACGGAAACAGGGTGGACATCTGTGGACAGTGGTACCAAGTTGAGCTACAAAATGGACCAGCAGGAGAGGACATCAACGATGAGGACAATACTGTACACCGACAGCGATGACCAAGAAGATGACGAACCTGTCAATGAGGAAAAAGTATCCTTTCAGACTGAGAAAACAAAAGTTAATGTTTACTTACCATAAGTTAGGACAACCTACTGGCACATGAATAAGTAATTCTGTAGCGATTCATAAGCAATACTGCAGTTAGGTTGTTGTAAAACAGAGAATTTGAGATTTTCATTACTGTTCTATTAAGAGATCAAGAAACACCTTAGTTCTGTCATGTTATGATATAGGTTAAGAGGTGAATCAGAATGTTTGGTTAAAAACAAAAAAAACAACAAAATCAGACAGCATTGACTACTGCCAGATGTAATTCAAAAGAGTTATGGCTATGTTGAGGTACCTTACTCAGTAAAAGATGCAGATACCCGTGCTAGTGATGATGACGATGGACTGTTATCGTGCACAATGACACCTGCTGCAAGCATGGCATTAATAGGAGATACTTGTCCTTATGGTTTGTGATGAACAGGGTGCATCTTCATGGATTTTATGGACACTGACTCCTACTTAGATGTAACCTTCCTTGAGAATGATATAAAGGGCCACATATGGACTGATAGTGTGTCACCAATGTCGGGGACGTCATTTAATTTTTTGAGGGAGAGTGTAGGCAAGAATTGATTTATATATAAGAAAGAGGCCACCCCCATTATATTTTATAGTACATTGTGATACTTTATATTATTCAAATGTTCTGGATTCACAGGCTGATGTCAGTCTCATGTTCTTCAGGACATAGTACTTTTTGAGAAATGCAATTATATGTTACACCACAAGAGGTCTCATAAAATGAGCGGACTGGCGGTGGTAAAGCAAGGCCAGGTCATTCATTACAATGCGATTATTACTTGAGCAACAAGCATGTAACATTGTACTTGTCCATATTTTACAGATGGCAGTAAAGGTTCCACATAAAAAAACCACACTGATTTGAACTCTTCATTTCAACTGTGCAACACACAAGTATAACAGAAGGAGCAGTGAAGTTTTTTTTGTGTGCTGGTGGAATCTCCTCAGCCTCTGCCTCAATCTACTTCCTTCTCTGAGCTTTCTTCCTGTGATCGTGGCCCAGGTGTATTGGTATCAGCTCTCCCCAGTCGTCAGGTTCAGTGCTGGATAATCCATATTCACAGAAGCAACAGATCATCCCTGCTATACCACATAATTTTACCTCCATCTATTCCAAATACTGCCATTAGTGATTCAGTTGTCCAGAGCAGCTCTTACAGCAGCATGCAGTTGCTCATCATGAAAGAAGTCTACTTTACTGCTTCAGTTTCCACTTTGATCGCCCAACAAACAGAACACCAGACAGGTTAAACATTCACAAGGCCAGAGGTCACTTAATTCCCTTATTCTATTCTACTCTGTTCTAATACTGTGATTACTTGCAAGTCTTGGTCACAAAAAGACAAAACATATGAAAAGCTTCTTGACCGTCAAGTAACAAGTTATGTAAATCAATTATACTCTGATCATACCATACAATACAATATAATGCACATGGACTGCATGGACATTTCCAACAGCTATTATAACCAGAGTTCAGTGCAACAAAAATTCTCAATGAACACAAAGATGATTTCTCAGATAATATTTAACATGTTACATATACAAACATGCAGACAAAACAGATGATGTGGCTTCTCAGCGTCATTTATATAAATAAGATAATAAGATAAGATAATCCTTGGCAGCATGAAGTGATTTGAAAAGATGAAAAAGACATAAATATGATAAGGCAAAAGATAAAAACAGATAATGCTATAAAAATATACACATAAAAACAGTATAAACATGACAATGTAATAAAAAATATTAATAGAAGGCAATATACACAGGACTTATATAGAGACAGAAAATGAACTAAATACAGATATTGCACATTTTAGTGAGAGTGCACACAATGAATATATATATATATATGATAGCAGCTGTTTTAGGTTAATTAAAATTACGAGAACCTAGTGAAAATGTCCATGTGAGTACCTCCACGGGGGTCGAGGGGCGCCCCCAGGACGAAACTGGCTTTCTTCCAGTCAGCTTGTCCAGTCTTCCTATCCGCTTCTTTAGTGCTGCCCCAGCAGACCACTCCATAAATAGCTGATAACATAACATTGTGTAATATTTGTAAGTTTTAGTTTGAATATATGTAAAACAATGACAGTCAGAGCAGACTTTCACTGTATTGTGTGTGGTGTCTGTTGGAAATCTGCAAGGATTGTTGATGGATGACGAGACCAGACTCGGTAACACACACAGGAGACTCAGTGGAGTTCATAGCGGTAGGTTTACTGGCCAGGAAATAACCATAACACATCATGTCATGCAGTGCCATCATCACTTCTGGGGACTCTCCTCTGAGGTAGTATTTATTCCTTTGTGCAAAGACCAAACATGGATACTTACGGTTCTGGTGGAGACAGTAAGTCAGTAACTAATGATAACTGCCAAGTGCCAGTGACCTTGATTGGGGCACACATTTCAGCATATCTTGCCTCTCCTCCAGCCGCAGCTGCTGGGACAGACTTATGAGACATAACAGGGGGATACTGTGAGAAAGGAAGGCCCAGGTCCAGGTGTGCCTAGGCCTCCAGCAAAGCTGTATTTTTCCTTCACTGAGCTTTGGCAAAACTTATAGCCCCCCTAAGAATAGTGCCAATTTCTTGGAAAATGTATCTAATTTTTTCTTATTTAAATTGGGGATGTTTTACACACAGATGTAATTCTTTTTCATATGTTTGTTTAGAAGTTTTAATTTAATTGATTAAATGCTGGGCCATTACCATAAAATATGTGTCCTCATCATTTCAATTTGATATACAACTGTAAATAATCATTTAAAATCTATATATATATGCCAGATGAAGGGTTATGGTTAGGTTTTATTTTTATGGTTGCCAAAAATGTGTCCCAAGTTTTATCCTTTTCTCAATACATTATAATTTAGCAGTAAATCAGACAAATAGATAGTCAGCTATATTCCTGAGGACCCCTTATAACAACACCGTCACATTTTCTCTGTCCTGACGGTGGTGAAAAGAAAAGTCAAATTTACATGATAAGTTATTTGTTGTACCAAATTGTTAAATTAAGTGGATGAGCAAGTTAAATGTATTTGAGTGAAAAGCTTTAGTATTTTGTATGTATTTTTGAATACTTTCAATCTGTTTCTCCAAAACAGCCAAATTAATGATGTAGTTGTTTCTTTAAATAAAAGAATGTGTTCATTTATGTATTTAAATGCAAATGATAAGACTTGTGTGATATAAGAGTTTTCATAGAGCACATGTGACACATCATAAAAATGAATAAAAGGAATATTCAGCATTTAACATTTGTGTACTCAAGGTGAAGACACAAGGGTTTAAATGCTCTAAATCTATATCAGACCAAACAAATAGGAATTATTAACTTTCTATTGTGTCTAATGGTGTTGGCAAAAACTAAGTTATGACAGGAAAAACACATAGTTTAGGAACAAATGACATAAACCTTACATTACTTAATTGTTGAGAATTGTTCTATAAACATGAGTATAGATTTCTTAATATTTTTTGTTTTTTCAAAGTTCAAGCCTCTTTTATCAAATTCTCAAAATTTAATTCAAAAAAGTGACAAAATAACAGAACACTGATGTCCTCATTACCTTATTGGGTATGGAGTGAACCGTGAAGTTGACACTGTGTTGTCTTGATGCAGATATAGTAGAATCTTTAGCTGGTCTGTCTGGTTCAAATGTGGTCAAAGGGTTCACTATCATTAGTATTATGTCACCCATACTATTAATCAAATACAAAATAAAATTCTCCATCACACCCTCACAGATGAAAGTCTGGAAAATGTGAGAGTTGAACTTTGAATGATGTCAGACAAAGAAACGGTGAGGTGGTGAAGCCAAAACCCAGCAGCCGGAGAGTTTAAAATAGGTGGCCTGCATTCTTTCATATTAATGAGGTAAGACCTGCTTGCCTTTTCCCATCTTCTTATTATGCAACTTCAGTGTGCAGCTGTTAAAAAAGTCTGATAAGGTAACACAAAGATGACCGACATTTGGAAAAAATCTCCCGTAGGAAGCAGTTCTTTATTTTGGCCACTTGAGGGGCAGAAGAACTCTACAGCAAGCTAAAGTAGAACTTGTGACATATAAGTTGATAATGTGAATGTTTCAGTTAAAGTTGCTGCTGGTCATGAGCTAGAACAATCATTTGAAGAAATTGTCTGTGTCCATGCTAAACTGTAAGATTAAGAGGTCAAAATCAAGATCTATCCTTTTAATGGATACAACAACTTCAAAATTGTCAGGCGTAGCAGTGTGGACACAGGTGCAGACGGGAGGCAGAGACAGAGTTTACAAAAAAAAAAAGGTTCTTTATTCCAGCGGGGTCGGTACACCCAGGAGGCAGTCAGAAGGCAGCGGTACCAAAGAAGTTTGAGCTGAGCAAGGTCAAAACACACAGGCAAGGTCAAAAACTATGGCTACTAAGAACAGGTTGCTTACTCCAAGGCTGGTAGGTCTGGCAAAGGCACAAGACGAACTGGCAGGGGAGTGCAGGGAGACACAGACACTAAATACACAGGAGCAGGGCAGACAATGGACACAGGTGAACCCACATTAGGGCAGGGTAGGTAATCACCAGGAGGGGCACAGAAGGAAGGAAGACAAGACACACAGAAACAAGAGGAGGTCAGTGATTTCAAAAAATAAAACGGAAATAATACAAAACACAACTGAACTACAAAATAAAAGCCCTGGCTCAGAGCAGACACCCTGACAAAATAGCCTTACACCATGACTGAATCAATGATGTCTGTCTCTTGTCATTTCTATTCTTTCTATCAGATGAATGCTGAATTCCAGCAGATTACAACACTTCCACTTGAACAAACTTCATGGTACAGTTGGACAATCTTTTACCCCAGCATCATTTTCCAGAGGAAGGGAAGTGCTTCTAATAGAAACTATCCAAACATCTGTAAATCTGTATGCAATGTTATGGAATTTTTTTTCATACATTCGCCACTATATTCTTATTGTCCATATAGGCCCCAGTTTGCATCATCAGTAACATCCTGGATTATTTGCAAAATTGCAAAAAAACCATTTCTAAGAAATATTGTCTTTTTAAAGGCAATAACACCATATAGGCTAGAGATGCAGTGTGTGATCATTGAGTGCCAGTTCAATCCTGTTTTCTCTGAGTGGTGACAGTTAAAAAAGTTCAAATGCTTTGAGCAAGGTGTTGACAATCCTTATCTCAGTGGCCAGAAAGATGGGGCTGTAGATGTACTAAGCACCTATGAACAACATTATTTACAATAAGGTTGTACTGTATGTCCCTGAATAAACAGGAGTTAAAACAAACCTCTTAAAAAAAAAAAAAAAAAAGTACGTAGTTACAGTAAGATTCCAAAGACACTCTTTTATGGTTATTTAAAACCCTTTAGAGTCTCTTCCATGTTTGACAGAGGTGTCTGACATGTAAAATCATATGTATAACAACACACTGCTCTGTGACTGTGGAATACAATATAACATTTGACCAATTCTGATGTTTCTAATGCTCCTCTATCTGTGGAAGTGAAACAGGATATGTGTTTTTAAAATAAGTAAATAAAAATAGGTACAAATTTCTAGCCTTTTCAACATATTTGAATAAGCAAACAAGTGTCAATAATGGTCAACCTCTCGACAATCTGTTTCCTACATACAATCTTCAGGGTTCATGTCACCAGACACATAGCATGTTTGTTCACCATAATATGATATTATGTTACCAGTGTGGACATTTGCACTGGTTAAAAACCAACATTTCTCTATGCTAGGCAGACATCAGAAAATATTAGCTGGCACATATCTGGAATTGAAGCTAATGATTGTAGCCAAAACACATACTGCCAACAAAATTTTACAATGAACTGTTTTATTTAACATATATTTTAAAGAAAATAAACACTGAATATCAACAAATTAACCGTAGAGATTGTTGGGTATGTGACCAAGATAATCATTAAATTAGTATGTGACGTTCAAAATGTTCATTTTCTCTGTTCTCTATACAAACAGGCACTGAAGGAGAGAGGACATTCAGAGGGACATGGAAGAAGACCGTGATGGGCATTTGTCATCAAAAGGGAGGAGTGGAGTAATGGACATGATGACATTGGAAATTTTGTTGAAGGTGTGATCATTCTGGACAGCACTGGATCTGCAGCTCAAGCTTCAGCCACACTTGTGAACACAGTAATCCTGCTTTGTTGTCTCTGTTGTTTTCATTTCACAATGTAGAGAGTGAGGAATGTTCATCTGAAATGAAATGACAACTCAACAAACTTGTTCTATCATATCCACTCACCACTTTATCCAAAAGTGTTTGCAGTGTATTGTAATGTCTAGGTCAGGTCATCTGTGTTTTGTTTCCCAGCCGTCGACAGCTGTGGCACTGTTTAGTTGCAGTTAAGGAATTTTGCTGGACTCTGCTTGTTTTTTGAACATTTGTCACTGGTTTGTTTTTGGTGATGGCTGGGTACATCTTGTTAAAAGCCAACTCAAGTAAGTCAAGCAACCCAAGAGCACCAAGCTACATTACAGGGAATTTTGTTGGAGAACAAAAATCTAATTACATTCTCTCTGGTGTCCAATCAGGGGACAGGTTTACAAATGTGTTTTCCATTTAAAAAAGCTCATTTGAGTGTGATCACAGATACTTTTTAACAGCTAAGGGTCAAGTTTTATGTAATGGCAGACATCCCCTTTTTACCAGGCCAGCTATTCAGAGACAGTCTCTTCATCCCCTGATTTGATTAGATACATTAGATACAAAGACAACAGCTTTGATTACAAAAATGTATATACACAGTAAGAAATTTCAAAGGAGCCCTAAACAAATACAATGTCACTGAGTTATTATTACAAGCTCAAAGCAAGGCCAGTGGAGTAAGAAGAGCAGGCATTGTTCAGAGGGCTGAACAATGTGAACATTTTTAGGCAGCATAGATCACAGCTAAGAAGTTGAGATGATAACCTTAGAAGAGAAGGTGAGTGATTATCACAAACCCTAGAGCAACCACATATTCCAAAGAAGTTTTATGTCTCTGCAGTGCTGGTTTGCCAACAAATCAAGTGTCCTTCAACTTAACCCATAAAGGGTTCTAACTTTAATATCAGTGTTCTCCATTAATTACCCAGACTGTGACAACCCCCCACAGTCTAATTTATCTTGCCATAGTCTCATTATGAACCAGAAATATTTTAAGACTTCTCATAACAACATTCAACATTAAGCCATTGCTTCAGCAAGATATCTTTCAGATGACATGCAATTTCAATTCAATTTCAATTTTAATGTTATTTATATAGCGCCATATCACAACAAAAGTCTAGGCAGGTCTAGACCATACTCTTTAAAATAGGTATTTACAGAGAGAGACCCAACAGATCCCACCATGAGCAAGCACTAGGCGACAGTGGCAAGGAAAAACTTCCTTATAAGAGGCAGAAACCTCAAGCAGAACCGGACTCAGGGTGGGCGGCCATCTGCCTCTACCGGTTGGGTTAAGAAGGAGAGAGAGAGGGGGAGAGGGGGGGAGAGGGGGGAGAGAATAGCAGAAGAGCATAGCATAACACAGGTTCCATATAAGATGTAGAGTGATGCCAGTAATACAGCAGTAGTAATGATAGTAGTGATAATTAAAGTATTAACTGCTAACATAGCAATACAACTAATAGCAGTATAAGTAATTTCTAATTATAGCAGCAGGTGTTGAGTGGAGTTGTAGGAGCAGCAGGAGACTTGTCATCACAGATCAGACTCTACAGCTCCAGAGGCAGAAATACCTGCAGAAAGAGACAGAAGAAGAGAGAGAGACGGAAGAGCACAATACTACAGGAAAGGGAAGATATTGAGTTAGTAACATGTAACATGGGATATGAATCCATATTGAGTAGAGAGAGAGGGAGAGAGAGAAGCTCAGTGCATCATGGGAGATCTCCCGGCAGTCTAGGCCTATAGCAGCACAACTAAGGGATGGTTCAAGCCTGAGCCAACCCTAACTATAAGCTTTGTCAAAGAGGAAAGTTTTAAGCCGACTCTTAAAGGTACAGAGGGTGTCTGCCTCCCGGACCGAGACTGGGAGAAGGTTCCACAGTAGAGGAGCCTGATAACTGAAGGCTCTGCCTCCCATTCTACTCTTAGAAACTCTGGGAACCACCAGTAAACCAGCATTCTGGGAGCGCAGAGTCCTAGTGGGATTGTAGGGGACTAAGAGATCTTTGAGGTAAGATGGAGCCTGACCATTAAGGGCTTTGTACGTGAGGAGGAGGAATTTGGATTCTACTCTGGATTTGACTGGGAGCCAATGTAGAGAAGCTAACACAGGAGAAATATGGTCTCTTTTCCTAGTTCCTGTCAGTAATTGTGCTGCAGCATTTTGAATCAGCTGCAGAGTCTTTAGAGACTTGTTGGGGCAGCCTGATAATAATGAATTACAGTAGTCCAGCCTAGAAGTAACAAATGCATGGACTAGGTTTTCTGCATCCTTTTGAGACAGAAAATGTCTAATTTTGGTGATATTACGCAGGTGAAAGAAGGCAGTCCTAGAAGTGTGTTTTATATGTGAGTTAAAGGACATATCCTGATCAAAGATGACTCCCAGATTCTTTACAGTGGAGCTGGGAGCCAGGGTAATGCCGTCTAGTGGAGCTACGTCATTAGAAAGTTTATTTCTGATGTGTTCAGGACCAATTATAATGACTTCCGTTTCATCTGAGTTCAGTAGTAAAAAATTGCTTGTCATCCAAATTTTAATGTCCCTAAGACAAGCCTGGAGTTTGGCTAGCTGATTGGATTCATTAGGCTCCATTGACAGATAAAGCTGTGTATCATCTGCATAACAATGGAAATTTATGGAATGCTTCCTGATAATATTGCCCAAGGGAAGCATATACAAAGTGAAGAGGATTGGTCCAAGCACTGACCCTTGTGGAACTCCATGTCTAACTTTTGTGTACATGGAGGAGTAGTTGTTAACATGTACAAACTGAAGCCTATCAGATAGATAGGACTTAAACCAGTTTAGTGCAGTACCTTTAATGCCAATAAAGTGCTTCAGTCTCTGTAAAAGGATGTGATGGTCAATCGTATCAAAAGCAGCACTGAGATCTAACAAGACAAGTACAGAAACAAGTCCGTTGTCTGATGCTATCAGGAGGTCGTTTGTAACTTTTACAAGTGCTGTCTCTGTGCTGTGATACAACCTAAATCCTGACTGAAAATCCTCAAATAAACTATTATCCTGTAGAAAGTCACACAACTGTTTTGCAACTGCTTTCTCTAGGATTTTGGAAAGAAAGGGGAGGTTAGATATAGGTCTGTAATTGGCTAATACATCTGGATCTAGAGTGGGCTTTTTTAGGAGAGGTTTGATTACAGCTGTTTTGTATGACTGCGGCACATGACCTGTTACCAAGGACAGATTTAGATGCTGAGATAATTGATGTGAGCTGGGGGAGGTCGATGGGAGAAAAGGAGTCAAGGTTAGGTTTTGCAGCTGAGTCTATGGATCCTGTATTTTGACATGAATCAGTGCTGGTTGAAGGCAGGATGTGATTAATTTTTTTCCTGTGAGTCAGCCACTCTGTCAGCAGGACATCAAAGACAAAAAAGTGAATCTACCTGATGTAACATTTGACCATCAAATACATTATTTTCACAATTTTGATGAAGAGCCACACTACACTTAACATTGTTATAGACTAGCAAATAAGATTTTTGACTGTTAAAAGATTGTGACAATGATGAATAGCTGTCTTAAATCAAATTCATGAAATTCTCAACGAGGCCTAACAATAAGATTGGGAAGAGTAATTAATTGTTCATACTTAAGACATTTACATTTCACTTCAACTATTACAGTAACTGAACATTAGATGCAGAAGAGCTGTAGCGAGTTTTAAACACCCACTCCTGATGCTGGCACTCCTTTCGCACCCCCTGAATATTAGCATAGCTTTCCAGCCTTCTGCCTGGAGTCAGCCCAATACATGTGAGTGGCAGGTAAATCAAGCAAATATATGTGTCAAAAAGGCAAAAAGTGCTGTAATGGCATCTAAAAATCAAAGTTTGTTGACAATATTGTTCAACACTCTACAGTGACAAGCTAGGTAACGTTAGCATTAGTGAACCACGCAGTGCTAATAACCATGTCATGTCGAATCATGAAAAAACGACTGAGGTGGCTGCAAAAACATAAAACACGGTGCTAACAACGTTATTAATTAAAATCAGTTCGTTTTATGTAGTTTCTTAGTTTCCATTGCTTTCTCCTCCGACGGTCATCCTCACTCATCCAGCTCCGGTCGTCTTCTCCTCTGTGCTGTTAGGCAGTGCGGCTAATTGAACGACGTCCCAGAGTTGGGGGATGGGGATGGTAGTCATGGGGACCGCTGGAGTCTGGAAAGGTGTGTCCCTCCCTCACCTCTGACCGCGAGGCAGTCAGTGCTAATTGAACAATGTCAACGTTTGGAATACATTTTCAGCGCCTATTTGTATTTTCACTGCAGTTATTTATGTCAGCCACTACTCTGAGACATTGTTCACAGCTAAAGAGTGTTAAATAAAAATTTGGTGGTGATTAATGGTTTTTGTCTTAATTTAAGAGTAGTTAAAACAGACCGGGAACACTAAAGTAAGGGGCAGGGGGTGAACACAACAGGAGGGTTAATGGTCTCCAGAATTGGACATCATGTTACTTAGGCCTCAAAGGCCTTGCTTAGATTTATGGAGGCAAAAATCTGATTCCTCCCTGAAGAAGGATGTGGTGGAACTATCCAGATCTTGTAGAGATCCATCTGGAGGACAACCACCATATTCCACCAGCGATGGTGAAAGGCCATGTGACCAGAATGAGAGTGTGCAGCCCTTGGAGAAGATCCAGGCTGTAGACCAGAAAGTGGAACTTTGCAGAACCTCCCTAGAAAGATGATGCCAGCAAGGTCACAAAACAGAGCCAAAACAACAGGGCCAGAGCACTGTACTTAATGTACATATTAAAGACATCCGCTGCAAATAGTCAAAAGTTTTCCATCGAGGTCAAGGAAAGATGTGAGGCAGGACTGATAAAGAATTAGGAAAAGAGAACCACAGTATTTAGAGAATCCGACTGCACTTACACTAGGCGTTTTTTTTTTTAACCAACTTTATTCATAACACATGGAAGACGCAGAGTGACTAACTCAGTGCTGTCGGCCACAATTCAATAAGGTTTCCTCTCCAATACTAGTAATATAATAACATGAAAGTTGAGCCATTTAAATAACGATAAAAAAGGAATTGTGTGACGGGTCCTGAGTAAATTATATTCAGACAGAAATGTATAGTTGCCTGTTATGGGCGCTTTGACTCTTTTTATACATTTGTTAACTAAAGAAAATAAATATTTTTTAGAGGGGGAAGGATTTTCAGTAGTTTTGGATCGTGTCACAAATGTTGTGTTTACATGTTTGTGGATCTGGGCAAAGTAACTACGATGGGGCGTTGCTTTAAACACTGCTGCTGGAAGGAATTGTGGGACGGCATTTTCTCCTTTAGTGAAGGAAGGTCCAGTGTGTCCTATGCTATAGTAGATGAGTTAGGAAGGAGGCTCCTTTCCTTAACATTTGGAGAATTGGACCAGCTCTTAGCATGGCTGCCACTGAGATACTTCCAGGTCATCTCACTCAGCTAGGAACCTTCCTAAGCAAAAAGGACTATTTGAGCTGTATTTACAGAGGGATTTGATCAGTGCTGTAGCAGGCCGTCCAATCAACATGATCTGTATTTTGCACACACTTTTCACCTCCTCATCCCTCTCCCTTATTCCCCTGTAGGACTTTGCTTCAAAGACTGGAGGTTTCACTCAGAACCTTTTGCGAGGCTGGTTTTGAAAATTCCTTCTGGAGATTTTTGATGGAACTGTGAAGTGAGGTGTTCATCTTGTTCTTGTCAGGCTGTAATTAGGAATTTGGAATTTGACTGAATTAGCAGAAGTAAAAATGAATAAACTGACAAACCTGAAGAAATGCATAAATGGTAATGCAATGCTAATGATGAGGATGATATCAATGATGATGGTAAATACAGAGCTGAGTAAAATCCCTCCTACCTTGCTTTTACTGTGATGGACCAAATTACTCAGAGGGAGGCTGTAAGCACTTGAGATTGAAGTGTACATGAAGAGGCTTCCCCTCTCTGATGATAATGGTAATTACGGCACTCATTTAAAGGCATCTCCATTTTCAATTACAAGGTTGATTACAAGAAGAGTGAGTTTACATGGAGGAGTTTAGTATTTTGATCTTTTTAAGGAAGTAAGTGTGCAGGGCTGAAAATGGTATCAGATTTAAAATCCAAAAGTTAGCTTAAAAATAAACTTTTTTTTGCCTAAAAAAAAGAGAAGCTGAATTATTCCATCTCATAATGTTGTAGTTTACATGTTACAGTACATTTTCCTGTAGCTGGTACACTACACTAACAATGAACAGAGGTCTTAATTCTGGTTTGGAATAAAAGTGTAAAGCTAAACCTTCAGCTTTGTGACGTCTTGTCGCTAGTAAAATTAGCTAATATGCACTGATGTAGTATAGGCTAAGCGGGCTTCAAACACAACATGAGTAAAACACTGAAATAGCAGAGTGAATGTAAAATATGTTCAACTGTGTTTTTTGGAAGGTCTGATATATTTTTGAATGTTGGTTTTTCTCCTAATCATGACTCACCAGAGAAAACCACAGCTCTGCTTTCTGTTTAAACGCTTGAAACAACGACCTCCTGTGGCCTTGTGAATAATGACTGCTGTCTCGCAGAGGTAAAGGTGGCTGAAGTGGGACATTGTTATCACAAACTGTATGACCTGGACCAACAAGACAAGTGTTGGCATGCTGTTTCCTATCAACAGTCAGTGTTGGTTTATTTTAACCAGGACCACCACGATTAGATGAATCATCCAGCTCACCGGACCATCTTCATGTGGATGGAACTGACTAACTGAAATTACTGTGGACTCCCACAGTGACCTGGCTCCTCTCTTGACTCACACCAGCCACAGAACAGAGATAGAATCAGAATAGACTTTATTGCCAAGTAAGTTTGCACATACAAGGAATTTGTCTTGGTATATTGGTGCTAAAGGACAGTTATAGTAAAAGAAAAGAGTGAAGAGCAAGAAGCAAGATCTATATTTACAAGAAACATAAATATACATAATTAAAAAGTAAAGTGTAAAGTATAAAGTGTAAAGTGTAGAGTGCAAAAATGTTAGAAGGTGGCAGTGATTGTCCGGATGTGCGTTAATGTAACGCATAGATGTACGTTAATGTAACGTGTAGTGGGGGGGTGGGGGGATTACAGTCTGTGACAGTCTGTGTGTGTGTGTGTTTGGGGGGGGGGGGCTAGATCTTGTTGAGGAGCCCAGTTGCAGACGGGAAGAAACTGTTCTTATGGCGTGAGGTCTTGGTTTTGATGGACCGCAACCTCCTGCCGGAAGGGAGTAAATGGTAAATGGACTGTACTTATATAGCGCTTTTCTAGTCTTTTCGACCACTCAAAGCGCTTCACACTACAGATCACATTCACCCCATTCACACACATTCATACAGCACATGTATATACAAAGTGCTTTTTTTTCTATGCATTCACACACATTCACACACCGATGCACACACATCGGAGGCAATTTGGGGTTCAGTATCTTGCCCAAGGATACTTCGGCATGCAGACTGGAGGAGCCGGGAATCGAACCACCGACCTTCTGATTGGTGGGAGACTGCTCTACCTCCTGAGCCACAGCCGCCCCCCGGAGTGTCCTGAAGAGTTTGTACAGGTCCTGGAGAGAAGGCAGGTTACAGCCGATCACCTTCTCAGCAGACCGGATGACACGCTGCAGTCTTCCTCTGTCCCTGGAAGTAGCAGCAGTGTACCAGATGGTGATGGAGGAGGTAAGGATGGACTCAATAATGGAGGTGTAGAAGTGCACCATCATTGTCCTTGGCAGGTTGAACTTCTTCAGCTGCCGCAGGAAGTATATCCTCTGTTGGGCTTTCTTGATCAGGGAGCTGATGTTTAGCTCCCACTTGAGGTCCTGGGTGATGATGGTCCCCAGGAAACAGAAGGACTCCACAGTTCTGACTGGGGAGTCACACAGGATGATGGGGGAGGGTGAAGCTGTGTTCTTCCTGAAGTCTACAACTATCTCCACTGTCTTCACAGCATTGAGCTCCAGGTTGTTTTCACTGCACCACATAACCAGCTGATCAATCTCCCTCCTGTAGGCAGACTCATCCCCACCAGAGATGAGCCCAATGAGGGTGGTGTCATCAGCAAACTTCAGGAGTTTGACAGACTGGTGACTGGAGGTGCAGCTGTTGGTATACAGGGAGAAGAGTAGAGGGGAGAGAACACAGCCTTGAGGGGAACCAGTGCTGATGGTCCGAGAGTCAGAAATGTGTTTTCCCAGCCTCACATGCTGCCTCCTGTCTGACAGGAAGTCTGTGATCCACCTGCAGATGGAGTCAGGCACGCTCAGCTGGGAGAGCTTGTCCTGTAGCAGTGCTGGAATGATGGTGTTAAAGGCGGAGCTGAAGTCCACAAACAGGATCCTGGCATAGGTTCCTGGGGAGTCCAGGTGCTGCAGGATGAAGTGGAGGGCCATGTTGACTGCATCGTCTACAGACCTGTTGGCTCTGTAGGCGAACTGCAGGGGGTCCAGGAGTGGGTCGGTGATGGATTTAAGGTGGGACAGCACAAGGCGCTCAAATGACTTCATTACCACAGAGGTCAGGGCGACGGGTCTGTAGTCATTAAGTCCTGTGATCCTTGATTTTTTGGGGACAGGGATGACAGTGGAGGCCTTGAAGCAGGCTGGCACATGGCATGTCTCCAGTGAGGTGTTAAAGATGTCCGTGAACACTGGAGACAGCTGATCGGCACAGTGCTTCAGGGTGGATGGAGAGACAGAGTCTGGCCCAGCTGCCTTGCGGGGGTTCTGTCTCTTGAAGAGTCTGTTGACGTCTCTCTCCAGGATGGAGAGAGAGAGGGGGGAGGGGGCCTCTAAGGTGTGAAGCTTTGGAGAGGCCCTGACCCCTGATGTGCTGGGGGGGGGGGTGAGAGGCTGGTGTGGTGGGGCTGGGAGATGGTGTCACGGGGGATGGTGTCAGGACTGTCGCACTGTTTTTCAAAGCGGCAGTAGAACTCATTCAGGCTGTTGGCCAGGCGTGAGTCGTTCGTGGAGTGGGGGACTTTGGGCTTGCAGTTAGTGATCTGCCTGAGCCCTCTCCAGACAGAAGCAGAGTCACCTGCTGAGAACTGGTGTTGTAGTTTCTCAGAGTACAGGCGTTTGGCTTCTTTCACTGCCTTGCTGAACCTGTACTTTGACTCCCTCAACCTGTCTCTGTCCCCACTCCTGAACGCCTCCTCCTTCTCCAGCCTCAGCTGTCTGAGTTTGGCTGTGAACCAGGGTTTGTCATTGTTGTAACTCACCCTGGTGCGTGTTGGTATACAGCAGTCCTCACAGAAGCTGATGTATGAGGTCACAGCCTCTGTATACTCATCCAGACTCTTGGTGGCAGTCCTGAATACATCAATAAAGGTATGAATGAATGCAGGTAAGAGGGTGTGTGAGTCCATGTGGGGTGTACAGTCACTTAGGGAGGTTGAAGGTGTGAATGGAGGAATATGGGAAAATGAATCAACTCAGTCCAGTTTAGGGTGTATGTAGGTGTGTGAATGTTTCTGGGTAGAGAGAGGGAGAGGGAGAGCAGGTAAATTCATTCAGGTGAGCATGGGAGAAGCCAGGAGAGTTTGGGCAATGAAGGGACTTATCTGGGGTGTGGATGATGAAAGTGTCCTCTGACCTGGAGAGAAAAGCCTTAGGAAACCGAGCAGGACAGGTCCGGCTGCTCCAGGGTTCCCTTTTCTCTTCCTACCGTCTTAGTTCCACAGGTTCAACATTCCATCTCAAACTCCTCAGGAAAAAAACATGTAAATCCATGTTTTTATCCAAGATACTAGTCTTTTTTGTGTTTTCTCTCCATTTCCTTTTTCCTCTCACTCCTCCAGTCTCAAACCTCCTTCCGGTCTCACTCCTTTGTTTGAACTTCCCTCCCTAATCAGCTCCCAGGTGTGACTCCTCCTTGTACCTTTTCAGTATGTCATTTCCTGTTTCCTTTCATCCCCCTTTTTCCTCCTGCTACAGACCGATGGTCTCACTCTAAAGACATGTAGCTCTTTCTGTTCAGTCAGTTGTATATGATAGTTTCTTAATCATTCTTTTAACAGTGAAATATTAACTCTGTGCTGTAATTAGACACATGATCATTATGTATCAAACCTGTGAGTGCCCACGGAACTTTTGCTGAGGAAGCTAAAGGCAAAACTCCTCTGACAATTGAAGATATTTATGTGGTAATGAGGTTAATAATTATTTAAAAACCCTACCAGTCGATATGACCACAACTTTTGAAAAATATCTGGTTTTTGGCTCTTTATTATTTCTATAAGTGGCTCGATTGTTGGTCGTTTGGTTTTACATGCGTTGTTCTTGTTTAATTATTAATATTTCTTGGTGTCAGGACGAGAACAGAGAGCAGAGGAGATCCTGATTTCAGTGAGGATACCTGATTAATTAAAGTTATTGTAGTTACTAAATGAAGGTTTTAAATCTGTGTAAAAAACAAAAACAGTATGGCGTCAGAAGAAACTTTTACTTCTAACGCGTGCATGCACAGACATAATACAAATAATACACACCCTAAATGACAAATACTAATATGTTCAACTGAAATACTGCGGTCTGATTTAGAATCAACAAACTGTCTGGACTCCCTTTTGCATTGAAATGACAATAAGCTGTGGCCACAGGAGTATGAATCAATCTATTAAGCTGCATCAATCACTGAGCATGTAAATAGTGGACCAACTCAGTGAGTAGAACTCCTGCGACTGTTTGGGTTCCTAGCAGTCAGGGTGCTGGTTGGTTGCAGAATCTCATCCTAATGTCATCCCAATGTGAAGCCAATTTATTTTCCCAAGATTACTTGTATATTTTGTCTTTGTATAGGTTTTGTTAGTTGACAACTCTTGAGAGATGGGTAAGAAGAGGAGAAGGTGCCCCAGTCAGAAATGGAAGCATGAACACGGGTCAGTCTCATTTTATAGTTCTATAGCCAGTGCGGTATGAATGAATGCAGGTAAGAGGGTGTGTGAGTCCATGTGGGGTGTACAGTCACTTAGGGAGGTTGAAGGTGTGAATGGAGGAATATGGGAAAATGAATCAACTCAGTCCAGTTCGGTTCAGTTCAGTTTAGGGTGTATGTAGGTGTGTGAATGTTTCTGGGTAGAGAGAGGGAGAGGGAGAGCAGAAATTCATTCAGGTGAGCATGGGAGAAGCCAGGAGAGTTTGGGCAATGAAGGGACTTATCTGGGGTGTGGATGATGAAAGTGTCCTCTGACCTGGAGAGAAAAGCCTTAGGAAACCGAGCAGGACAGGTCCGGCTGCTCCAGGGTTCCCTTTTCTCTTCCTACCGTCTTAGTTCCACAGGTTCAACATTCCATCTCAAACTCCTCAGGAAAAAACCATGTAAATCCATGTTTTTATCCAAGATACTAGTCTTTTTTGTGTTTTCTCTCCATTTCCTTTTTCCTCTCACTCCTCCAGTCTCAAACCTCCTTCCGGTCTCACTCCTTTGTTTGAACTTCCCTCCCTAATCAGCTCCCAGGTGTGACTCCTTGTACCTTTTCAGTATGTCATTTCCTGTTTCCTTTCACCCCCCTTTTTCCTCCTGCTACAGACCGATGGTCTCACTCTAAAGACATGTAGCTCTTTCTGTTCAGTCAGTTGTATATGATAGTTTCTTAGTCATTCTTTTAACAGTGAAATATTCGAATATGATCATTATGTATCAAACCTGTGAGTGCCCACGGAACTTTTGCTGAGGAAGCTAAAGGCAAAACTCCTCTGACAATTGAAGATATTTATGTGGTAATGAGGTTAATAATTATTTAAAAACCCTGCCAGTCGATATGACCACAACTTTTGAAAAATATCTGTTTTTTGGCTCTTTATTATTTCTATAAGTGGCTCGATTGTTGGTCGTTTGGTTTTACATGCGTTGTTCTTGTATAATTATTAATATTTCTTGGTGTCAGGACGAGAAGAGAGCAGAGATCCTGATTTTCAGTGGCGAGGATACCTGATTAATTAAAAGTTATTGTGAACCTAAATGAGGTTTTAAATCTGTGTAAAAAACAAAAACAAGTATGTAAGTCCGAAGAGCTTTACTACTACTAGCATTGTGCTGCACAGACACATAATACCGATAATATTAACACCCTAAATGACAAAAATATTAATATTCAACTGAAATAATCATGTCTGATTTAGAATCACCAAACTGTCTGGACTTTTGCCATTGAAATGACAATAAGCTGTCACAGGGTGTGAATCAATAATCTATTAAGCTGCATCAATCACTGGAGCATGTAAACAGTGGATAATCATAGTAAGGTAGAACTCCTATGAACAGCCAGTCTTAGCAGTCAGGTGCTGGTTGGCTGCAAGGAATCCCATCTAATGTCATCCTAATGTGTGAAACCAAATTATTTTTCCAAAGATTCATTTTAGAGCATTTGTCTTTTATTGGTTTAATTGTTGACAACTTTTGGAGATGGTAAACCAGGGCAAAGAATGCCCCAGTCAGAAATGACTTATGAATATTGTAGTTATGGTATGTGCCTTTACCATTTACTTTTGAACACTGTTTACAGTAATCTCTTGGGTATGGGTTGTATTACTGCAGTGGAATGGAATTTTAATTACTCAGCTGCTTACTACAAGCAAGTTAATATTGTTACTGAATAAGCAATTAGTTAATGGTGAAATAAATTAATATAATTCCCAGAATCTATTTCTATTTTCAGTTATGTAGTAATAATGTACTGTACAAATACAATCTGGGATCTTAAATACACGCATTTTTGGCTGCTGTTTCAAACACCACTAACTATTCATCTAAATGGTGTAATGTTCTGAAAGGTGAGAATTCTTAATTTACCATCCATATCAATTCTAACCAACATTTTAAATACATACATACATGGTGCTGTATCAGTGAGTATATACTGTAGATTTTTAATTCCTTCTGGGAATGACTACACAGTACACAATAATGTATATACATTTATTATTTATATTTTATTTAATTGACTTTATTTTTCCATTATGCATTAGGTCAATGGCAGGTCCCCCACAAAATGGGTGTACAACTGTATGTATAATATTGTGTGTGTGGTTTCTAGAGAGGAAGGTTCTATTATACTTGTGTGACTTCCATCATCCTACTATAAGTATTCACATTCATTCTAGATCTCTTCTTCTCCACAGAACACTCACCTAACTAGAGCCTAGACTGGTAACACTTGTCTTCAGTGAATTTGCATTCATCTATCATCATCTGTTTCCACTGCTCTGTGTGTCTTTCTTTTAGTGAGCTTGGAAGGCGACACAGAAGAAAGGGCAGTGAATTTTCGTTGGTAAAGCAAATCTTGCAATGTTGTTTAACTTTACGTATCCTGAACCAACTAACTTCTTTTCATTTCTTTATATTTTATCTTCTAAACTCTTATTTTCAACTTGCAGTTAGTGTGTTTAAATATTATTGTGCGTCAACAGCTTCTTTACAACTTAAAACCTGCTGAAATAACCAGGAAACTCTTTGAGTTAACATACGTAAATACCCAGGACTGATTCTACAACAGCAATGAGGTTTTCTTCATAATGAATATTAGCTTTCTCTTGAGCCTCTGGGAAATTGAGCAGGAGATCAGATGTGTGATGGTACAAGGCGATCCACTCCTGCAGCCGTTTAAATGAAGAATAAAGGAGGTTCTGGAGCCTCACAAGAGAGGTTAAGGTTAAGGTTAAAATTCAAAGGTTTATGTACACCCACACATGCACACTAAACCTTTCATAGGCTGCTTGTGCAGCTCTGTGATTAACTTTTGCCTTTAGAAAGAAGATACTGACATCTTCCTTGATGTCTCAATTCTTCTTTCTATTGAGTTAACATATGCTCCTGAACGCTTGGTGGTTTTCAGCCTCGGTTTCCTCACTAAAAAACATAAGGAAACTTAGGTGAAGTTCAATAGAATCACTAAAAAGATTTGTTGTTGGTCTTTGTGTCTGAATATACAGCCAGTTATACACCACACCCTTGGTTTTGATGGTTGCTGGTTGGTTTGATATAGATTTTCTGTGTTTTAATCAATGTCCAAATTTCCACCTAACATTACTATCATGATATGGGCTCCTTTTCAAAAACAAATATATGACACTTATGGAGACAAAAGGAAAGACAGAAGTCAGCTTGTCAATGAAGCTCTCAATACAAAGTTCAACATTCAATTTCAAGCCGACTTGTGCTACTGTATGTTCATATGTATTAAATGTGACAAAGAGATAATTGCATGGCAGCAAACAAGGCAGGGATCTAACACAACAAACAGATACAACGAAGAAAAATCCATTGCAAATACATGTTTTATGATCTTTTTAAACTTGTGTTATAGACTTTAATTCTATTCATATATTAGACAAAAGCTGAAAAATATTTCCATTTAAAGAAAGTTTTTCTTTTTTTGTTTGTAAAGTTTATAGTTAGCATTTAAATTAGTCCATGTTTTATGATAACATGGAGTTAATGCCAGTGCTTTTAACTCACTGAAAGGAGTCCTCTCCTCTAGGAGCTTTCTGGTGTAACTTGTGACGATGCAGATCATAAATCCCATCATATGCTAAACATCCATATATATTCAAAGTAGTCAGCAGCTTGTTTTGCTTGCACAATGATGAACTACAGAAGAAAGAACTGAAATATTTAATTCAGGATATTTGATATCCTTACCACCTGCATAAGCAGTATTTTTGTTCATTTTCTCAAATGACAAGATTGTTATGTATGCTATGGAGACTTTAAAAAAATCAAACCACAGAAAAAACTATGTCAAATGTCAAAAACTATCAATACTGGACCTTTGAAAAGGCAAAACAGTGCTGGACTGTTTCTCTAAAAACATTGCTGGGTTGCTGAACAGCTGGTTGGGTTATTTTGACCCAGGTTTATTCATTTTCCTGCTCATCCAGTGTCAGAACTTCCTGCATCCATCTCTTCCAGGATTTTATGGCAGGGAAGATGAAGATAGTACAGTTAATATGAATTCATGGTAACACTTTATATTTTGAGTTGTAATATAAACAATAATGTATAAAGTTGACAGACAGACAGTGGTCCTCTGACCTCCAAGTTCAACAGATCAACAGTTAGGCTGTTCAATTTCTACAACAATAAACAAGGGAAGATACAAAAGGTAGCTAGTAAATAGTGTTGAGTTGTTCTGAAAAACCTTCCTGTATCAAACTAAAAATCATGTTATCTGTTGATTGGATCAAGTAAATAGACAATGTAGAAAAAACCCTGAATATAACTGAGCTTTGGCTTTGCTGCCAGATAATTAGTAGTTGGCTACAGAAAATAAACAGAAATCCTGTCTTTTGTCAGTTGGCAGTGTCAGTCAATTTGATTTCCATTTTTCATTGTTTGAGAGTCATAACTAAACCTTGACTGAGTCACCAGATTATCATCGTTGTTGTAAAATTATGTGTGACATCATGTAGCACCTGAGTGTTATCAGTTTTATTTGTTTAAGATGTCACTTAATAATATACAGGCATTTTTAGTTGCTGTCAGAGTAAGTGTAATTACACCCGCCAGTAGGGGGCAGAGAGATATATATATATACTTATATCACACAAGTATTATCATTTGCATTTAATATAAAGCATAACAGTTCTTGACATAAATGAAGACATTCTTTCATTTAAAGAAACAACCACATTAATAATTTGGCTGTTTTGGAGAAACAGATTGAAAGTATTCAAAAATACATACAAAATACTAAAGCTTTTCTCCACTCAAATACATTTAACTTTGCTCATCCACTTAATTTAACAATTTGGTGCAACAAATAACTTATCATGTAAATTTTAAATGATTATTTCACAGTTGTATATCAAATTGAAATGAGATTTTGTCTGAGGACACATGGTTTTATGGTTAATGGCCTAGTATTTAATCAATTAAATTAAAAACTTCTAAAACAAACATATGAAAAAGAATTACATTTGTGTAAAACATCCCTGATTTAAGTAAGAAAATTAGATACATTTTCCAAGAAATTGGCACTATTCTTAGGGGGCTATGTTTTTGCCAAAGTCTGTGTGAAGGAAAAATGCAGCTTTGCTGAGGCCTAGGCACACTCTGACCTGGGCCTTCCCTTTCTCACAGTCTGTTATGTCTCATAAGTCTGTCCTGCAGCAGCTGTGGCTGGAGGGAGAGGCAAGATATGCTGGGAAATGTGTGTGTGCCTCAATCAAGGTCACTGGGCACTTGGCAGTTATCATTAGTTACTGACTTACTGTCTCCACCAGAACCGTAAGTATCCATGTTTGGTCTTTGCACAAAGGGAATAAATACCTACCTCAGAGGGAGAGTCCCCAGAAGAGATGATGTCACTGCTGATGATGTGTTATGGTTATTTCTCCTGGCCAGTAAACTCTACCGCTGCGTAAGCCATCCGAGTCTCCTGTGTGTTACCGAGTCTGTCTCGTCATCCATCAACAATCCTGCAGATTTCTCCAACAGATACCACACACAATACAGTGAAAGTCAATGAAATCAGAATTATTGTTTTAGTAATATTTGGCCGATGTAGTCAAAGAACCTTAGCACTCTTGTTTCTATTCTTTCTACCAGTTACTATTTATTTTATTGTAGCCTACAACAGAGTTAGGAAGTCCCTATAACAGATATGTTCCTGTGTTGCAGAAGAAACTCAGCAATATTGATGAAAAATTACATGCTCTGACTGTCATTGTTTTACATATGTTCAAACTAAAACTTACACAAATATTACACAATGTTATGGCATCAGCCATCTTCTATGGAGTGGTCTGCTGGGGCAGCAGCATTTCAACAGCAGACAGGAAGAGACTGGACAAGCTGATCAAGAAAGCCAGCTCTGTCCTGGGGCGCCCCCTTGACCCCGTGGAGGTACTCACATGGACATTTTCACTAGGTTCTGCACTTTAATTAACCCAGAACAGCTGCTATCATATATATATATTCATTGTGTGCAATTTCACTTTCAAAATGTGCAATATCTGTATTTAGTTCATTTTCTGTCTCTATATATAAAGTTCTGTGTATATTGCTCTTCTATTAATATTTTTTATTACATTGTCATGTTTATACTGTTTTTATGTGTATATTTTTTATAGCATTATCTTGTTTTTATCTTGCCTTTACTCATATTTATGTCTTTTTCTATCTTTTCAATCACTTATGCTGCTGCAACAATGTAAATTTCCCCATTGTGGGACTAATAAAGGATTATCTTATCTTATTATCTTATTTATATAAATGACGCTGGAGAAGCCACATCATCTGCCTTTGTCTGCATGTTTGTGGTGCAGTGTAAATACAGCAATATTATCTGGAGAAACCATCTTTGTGTTCATTGAGAATTTTTTGTTGCACTGAACTCTGGTTGGCACAGCTGTTGGAAATGTCCATGCAGTCCATGTGCATTATATTGCATTGTATGGTATGATCAGAGTATAATTGATTTACATGTTCTGTTACTTGACATGGTCAAGCTTTTCATGTTTTGTCTTTTTGTGACCAAGACTTAAAAGTAATCACAGTATTAGAACAGAGTAGAATAGAATAAGGGAATTAAGTGACTCCTCTGGCTCCTCTGTGAGTAGTCTGAAGAGACAGGGTGTAGGCTGTTCTAATATTAGACACACAATAAACCTCTGTTATAGTAATTTAAAAATGCATACAAAGCATAAAAATAATAGCCCTAAATACTGTAGACCATAATATCGTTCACCTTGTCCCTGCTTACGGCACAAAACTGCAGAGAGAGGGTGTGGCCAAGAAGCTGGTGCAAAAATGGGATGATTATGTGGTTGGGACTCTACAGGGCTGCTTCGATTGTACAGACTGGGAGGTGCTAACTCAGGGGAGCAGCCTTGAGGAAGCAAATGATGTGGTTACTCACTATAGTACCTTCTGTAAGGAGATGATAGTCCCCACAAAGACAGTAAAGGCATTCTCTAACAACAAACCCTGGATCACTAAAGCCTTGAAAACAACTCTGAATGAAAAGAAAATAGCATTCAACTCGGGGAACGGGACGGAGTCCAAACTCATTCAAAACAGACTGAATAAACAAATAAAAGCAGATAAAGATACAAGGAGGGGGTTGAGAAACTCTTCTGGAAAGGAAAAGCTTGGGACACCTGGGCAAGGTGTTAAATCACTGACTGGCCTCCACAATAACAATTGAGGATCATCCGATACTTGGACTAAAGACTGTTTCAACATGGCTGGCTCAACTGATTCTTCTGCAGGATTGACCAGTCTAATTACTCACAGGAGAGGAAGGAGATAATAGCTGGGCTCTCTCCAATGACACTTACCACAAAACCTCAACTATCTGTCCAGTAGCCAAAATGAGCAATTCCATCTGCCTCAGATTGTCTCATTACCCCCCAGCTTCAGGAGGATGTCAGCATGCATACTGACTCTCCTCAGTTTGCGTATAAATGGCACAGAAGTGTGGATGATGCTCTCCTGACATTGCTGCATTGCGTCCATACCCATCTTGAGAAGCCCAAATCACTTATTAGACTGGTCTTTGTGGACTTTTCAAGTGCCTTTAACATTGTGCATTTCCACCTAATGTGAAGAAAACTGCTCCAAATGGATGTAAACACACACCTGATCCTCTGGATCCTCTCATCCCCGACAAACTGACACAGAATCTGAGAAACAGAAAGGGTCATTTCATACTGATACCTTGGGATAATAATTGATCACAGACTCATCTTTCAACAAAACAATGAAACCCTGTGTCAGCAGTGCCTTTCCTTTCTCAGACCTGACTGCTTTCTATAAATGCTTCATTGATCTCATCTCATTCGCCCCCTTCCTTCTCCCCTTCGTCCCCTTCCTCTCCTTTGTCCCCTTCCTCACCTTCGTCCTCTTCCTCCTCCTCTTTGTCCTCAGAAGAGGAGTCTCCAGAATCCTGGTAGGGGATAGTGTCCTCCTCATTGTCTGAAGAAGTACTATCATTGCTTGTCTCGAGGTGCAGGGCTCTTCACCTTGGAGGTCTGCTGACAAGGTCCCCGGCTGGTCCCCCTTGGCCAGGGTGTCGGCGATGATTTTCCTGATGTCCCTGGCCTCTGCGTGGTCAGGGTTTTTCGCACAGTATTTGTCAGCTGTCTTCACATCATGGCACCTGAAGTCTGCAACTTTGGTCCGGCTCGCCGGGTCCATGGATTTTTTGGCCTGAAAAACAAAAAATAGCAGAGAATTGAACAACGCTGACAGCATTCTCTCCATTCAGGGAAGCTTGGCTGTGGCGTGCGTCTAGACTGGAGAGTGAACTTACGTAGGTAGCTATAGCCATCCTGATCAAGGTAAACGCCACTGAGCTCTTAATGCCCATGTTGCGCCAAGCCATCCTGAGGTATACATTAAGGTTCTTGGAGGGCCCCTTCCCTTTGGTGAAAAGGAGGAACTGTTTTTTTTTTCTTTGGGAGCCACCTGGGCCTTGATGGCGACCCATCGTTCCACCCAGCTGAACTCTTCAGGGGTGAGGAAGATCTGCGCCTCGCCAAAGGTCTTATTGGTTTTGTGTTCCTTGACCTATAATGACAAAGAGACAGGGGTGGGAATGCAAGAGAATTAAGTCACCTTGAAGTGTAACTATGTTCTCCAATCGACAACTACCAGTTAGAAATGTAATGGCACTTACGTGGAGCAGGAACCCTCCTCCGCTGGCCCGGGCTTCTTCAATCTCCTGGTCGGTTAGGTTTGTATAGACTCCAGGCCTGTGGCTGTAGAGGCAGCTCCAATAAGCAGACAGATATCCATAGAACATGAATCTGTCCCCATGGGTAAGCTTGGCCTCCATTTTCTTTAATACAGTGCACTCTTTGTTGCCATCTGGTGGACAGTCACCCGTCGTTGCAGGGTTTTGATCCCCATGGTCAACTTCTGGTGAATGGCCTTCAGCTGTACCTTGGTCAGGCGGCAGGGGTGTACTTTCCAGGAAATTTTTCAGGTAAAATTCAGCTGTGGTAATTTTCATACCACTGATCACAACGCTCCTGGACCATCTAACAAAGGAGAGGGAGAATCAGTGTGATAAAATCCAGTACATTAAAACAAGGAGGTGCTGTAAATATGCTAACGCATATTGATAAGGGCACTCACCCACGAATCCTGGGGAGGTCATCCAAGAATAGCCAATCAGACAATCTGCTATGGGAATGCCCCATGTAAAGAAGAAAGGTCTTCACCCTGCTGACCTTGGAGAGGGCATTCTCCCTCATTTTTGGTGTTGGATCCAGGCCCTCGTGGAAGGCCTTGTAGGTCTGTAGGTACTCTTCTGCAAGGGCACATCATTCATCAAGTGAGACTGAGTACACATGAAGTGGCAATCAATTTCAGGCTGATCAGACAAGTATGGTTGCAAAGCTGAAACTTAAAGGAATTGAGGGAAGGGCACCGCCAGGAGTGGAGACTCAACACGGGAAACCTCACCCGGCCCAGACATGGAAAGGATTGACAGATTGATAGCTCTTTCTCGATTCTGTGGGTGGTGGTGCATGGCCGTTCTTAGTTGGTGGAGCGATTTGTCTGGTTAATTCTGATAACGAACGAGACTCTGGCATGCTAACTAGTTACACGGCCCCGTGCAGTCGGCGTCCAACTTCTTAGAGGGACAAGTGGCATTCAGCCACACAAGATTGAGAAATAACAGGTCTGTGATGCCCAATTATAGTGCTACAAAATTCACTTACCCATGCTAGCCGGCAGCATTATCAGCCTCATCCTATTCCCTCTGCCCTGGCCAGAGCTCCAAGGGCCAAAGGACTTTGGGGAATATTTCGCCTGCTTAAACGGTCTCTTGACCGGAGTTACTTTTGGCTGCTTCACCTCCTCCTCCTGCCACTGCTCCTGCTGCTGCTGCTCCTCTGTCTGCTGCTGGAGCTGCTTGGGTTCCTCAACATGCTCCTGTGAAGATAAGTAACATTCAACATAAGTAGTAACTCGTGTAGAGACAGAAAAGAGCACTGACAAAAGGGCAGACCGAGACCCACCTTCTGCCCTGTAGCATGGTCAGTTGGGGTGCTCCGCCTCTTTGGTGTCTTGCTCCTCCGCTCATGCAGTTGCAGCTTTGAGCGCAGCACCCCAATGTCCTGCAGTAGGCTGTCTCTCTGCTGCCGGAGTTTGTCCAGCTCCACCGTG
This sequence comes from Lates japonicus, assembly GCA_033238685.1. NCBI lineage: Eukaryota > Metazoa > Chordata > Actinopteri > Centropomidae > Lates > Lates japonicus. The sequence goes on along the minus strand of BRZM01000188.1, from coordinate 6,884 downwards.
TATATGCGGCGTTGCTCCCAACACCGCTCATCGCCACAATTGTACTCTGGGGATGGGGGTCCTGGGCTGTCCTGGATCTCCTCAAACACGTCATCCTCCAGGGCGAGGGTGGAGGCCATTGGTGGGTCTGGGTCTGTGGCCTGGAGGTCAGCCAGAAGCTTTCTTGTAGCTTGCCGTCTGGCCTCTGCCATCATCGATGCCTGTTCAGAAACAGACATCTCTGTGTGTGCCTGCCGTATATGGCGGTCCAGGCGGGTCAGCAGGTATGTGCAGCCACTGACGGGGCAGGAGGAAGCCCGAATATTTATCCTACCTGCCGCATGGTTAAGTAAGATTTGGCGCTCACTGTTGTTGGCGACAATGTGAATGCTCTTCAGGTGCTTATTCAAAGCACTGAATGAGCGGTGGCAAAGTGGGCACAAGGGCATTTTGCTGAGCCTGCAATTGAAAATGATATTACTGACTAAACAGATAAAATTGTCATTTATAGAACTGACAATAAATCATTAGCAATAGCAATTACTAGCTATGAAGTGGAAAAAATCAAATGCTAACAATCAAATGCATTGAGAAAATAGCCAAAAGTCAATTGCTAGCCATCAAATGCTAACAATCAAATGCTAATAATCACATGCTAAACTTACCAAGCCAAAGGTTGCCAGGTTGCAGTGAAAGCATCCAGTCTTCACACTGATGTCTGTCTACTCTCTCTCCATTTCAACTTTCTCTCTCTATTTATCCACAAACATCAAAGGACAACTAGAAAATGCATTTCCTGTGGAAAATGCATGTGAATGCTGAGAGCTGAATGGATCGCTGAAGCAATGCTTAAAATGGCTGAAATTACTGTTGAAATGCAGAAGAAAAAGTTAAAAGGCTGAAATTGAAAAACGTAAAATTTGAAAGTCAAAAGTAATTTTTGAAGTTTAAAATGGCTGAAATTAGCAGAGAGAAAGGGTAGATGCAGAAGCTGAAAGTTAAAACCAATAGCTTAAGCATTCATTTGAAAAGCAAAATTGTAGATAAAGTTGAACATTTTAAAAAGCATAAAGAATTGAAGAAAATTGAATAAGCAAAAATGTGAAAAGGTAAATAAACCTTTTGATAGTTGAATGAAAGTTCTAGCAGGACAAAAAATAGCATCTCTAAGGTACATCATCACAAGTGTTACTAATGAAATGTAGTGGAGTAGAAAGCAGCAAAAAGTAGTACCTCACCATTGTACTTAAGGACAGTACTTTGTTACTTTCCACCCCTGTTGAAATTCAGTTATAGAAGTTATGTAGACTTGCTTTGTGTGTCCAAAGGTACGCCAAATCCCCACAGTGTGACTGTTTGAACAGATTTATATCCCCAAGTAATACAACAACAACAACACACACACACAGGTTTGCGCAGGTATACTTGTCAGGACATTGCACTGACTTCCATTCATTGTGGACAAAATTTGCTACTAAACTACATTTCTGTGCTCAAATAACCCAGCACCTGGGATGTCTCACACTGTCATATTCTATTATTATAGGCACCCCAGGTACCTTTAATCATGTTTTATAATGGTCTTTCATTACCTTTCATTCATTGTCTGGAGAGCCAACTGAAGCTGTCATCATTCTGCTAGGATTAAAGAACACTGTAGTAGAAAAAAAACAACTGTCTAATACTGTCTAAAATCTAATATTAACCAATATGCTTACACATTGAATAACTGTTTAAATAGATAAATATTCCATTAGCAAATAAATAAATGATAGGCTGTATCAACCAGTCAATCAGAAGCCTAAATAAAAATCACCCACTCACCTGTATGACCTTTTTCTGTGTATTTATCATTTCAGAATGGCCTTAAAGAAACTTTTGTGGACGGTGCCAGAAACACCATATTCTAAACCGCCACCCATCCACCTTTTTGTGGTGGCAAAGGTGGAGCAGGCGAAGGTCCTGTCTTGGACCTTCCATGAAAACACTGCAAAAGCTGCAATGACCAAAAAAAAAAATGCTGTGGCGGCCGTCACAGATGGGGCCTCCACAGCCAAGTTCACAGTGTTTGAAGAGTTGGCTCCCAAGGTTTCTGAGGGAAATGCCTATATAATCAGGGGATATACACTTAGAGGCACCTCTCCTCCTTACATAATAAATATAACAAAGAACACGCTGTTTTTCTGCTCTACAAATATCAGTGTGTCTGAGGAACTCAAGAGAGAGGCAGAGGCTCTGTTGGCACCAGCATCGCTGCTGACCCCCCTGAGGGCCTGCAGTAACCAACAGGAGCTTCTCACTGTTGAAGGAGAAGTTGTGGAGGTAAGTTAATTCTCTAATTTCTCTCTTTTATTCTAAGAAACTGGCAATGATGCCATCAATTCATAATTTTGCATCAGCAAGGCCACTCTCAAAGGGAAATAAGCAAACAAATAGGATACTAAAGATGTGATATTCAAGCTTCTAAAGAAATTTGAAGAACTGAGCCAGGTCCTTCTTTCAGTCTTTCAAAGGAGAAACTCTAAGAAACTTTACAGCAGTTTTTGACCTTTCACTGTTTTCTTTGTCACTGACCTCTCCTGATTCTTCAAATCATATCCTGATCATGGCTGCTTTTTGTTGTTGTTATAGTATTAAAGGAATAAAATTGAAGAGCTTGGTATTAATGTGAATGTGTGAATAGCCTACACTTTCTTACTTCTTACTTGAGTTAAGTAGGCTAGGCCAACTTTACGGATCTACTCCAAAACATTTCAAAATCATTTCATTTCAGATTTTCCCTTTACTGAGCCATATTTATTTGACAGCTATGTTTGCTGTTGTTAGGGATTCACCTCCAAAATCCACTCCTTTTGCTACAGCCTTAGTTCCTTAATGCATTGTATTTACTTGTTGTTATTGTGGTTTAGGCAGCATACTAACACATCATATTGTCTTATCCTCCATAGGACAAAAAACAAGCAAACATTTGCCTCTGGAGGGAGCAGGCCGTGGAGCTGACCCCACAACTTGGGGAGCACCTGAGACTGACCCATCTCAAACTCAAGGTCTCAGGTTATGGGGTTCAGCTCCATTCAACCACATATACAAAGCTTGAGGTACAGTATAACACAATGAAAAGGCTTAAGTAATTCATTTCATATTTAACAAATCATGTCAGTGCACCAGAGATAACCTACAGGCTTATGAAAGAAATCAGTGACTTTTTATTTCCCATATGCACTTAACCTTAAAGCTACTAAACTAAATGTTTTGAAATTGACAGGAAACAACTTTTTTTTCTAATTGCTGTGACTTAAATGAAGTGAAATAATGACAATGGTGGAAAGACAACAGTCTTCCTTAATGTTAGGGAGAGATTTTGGTTCTGGTAACAGGTGACCAATGTATCTGACATGTATCCAATGTATCCTCATGTTCTTTTCCTCTCAACAGGAGGTCAGGAGGTCAAATAACAGTTATTAATCTAAATTTGAAGGAGCAGTTGTAGCAGAAACAGGAATAAATTACAGTTTATCAATAGAATATACAAACATGCTTACAAATTATATCATATCTCACTCATGACCCTTTTTTATTAAGTAACTTGAAATCTCTAAATAATAAGATATGCCACAAAAATGGCTGCAACAGAATATGGAGTCAAGTAGTCATCCGTAGTGTTTGAACTTCACTTTTGTAAGACAGGGCTGAACAACGTATGTTACCATCAGTCATCATCTGTGTAGGCATCCCTCTGTCACTCATTCTATGAAGGTTTTACAGTAGGCACAGAGTCCAAATCATACTGTGTGGATTAAAAACTGCAGTGAGGATTCATGGGTAAATATCAAATGAATGCAGTGTGTCAGGATAGGGCAACAACAAAATGTAACATATTTTATGCTCATAAACAGATGAAGGGTGACACATTTGTGAACCCAGAGCTTTTGACATTAGAACATGGAGTACATGGTGTCTTTTGTTGGACAGCATTGATCTCAGTGGTTTCTACACAGAATTGTTCAGCCTTACCACCAAAGGCTTCTCACACAGTGGTTAGACTTGATCTAATGTGCTCAGTAGTTCATGACTCAACAACTCCAGCAGAGCTCCACTGTCATATCATATCAACATGATCAGTTCAGGTGTATGTTATCCAACATTTGAATGTGTTTTTCAAAATGTAATTCACCTGTGTGACTTCAGGTGAGAGGAGTAACATGGGAACAATCACGTCATTAGACAAGGCCCATGTGAAAACCCTGAGCTTCAGTTTCACACACATTTTACCACTGGAGCTATAAACAGTGTAGGACTCATGTCTGTACCCAGAGCTTTAGATTAGATCAAGGCTAAGTGCACAAATGTGAGAAACCTTTCACGTACATACCAGCTGACACCCCACACTAATGATTAAGATGACTAAAATCTGGCCTCTCCTCCAGGTTAATTAGTTGACGTGCCTGTGGCACCTGAACTAATTGACCTGTTTTCCCTCTCTATCTGTTCTCTTTATCTATTGATGAAGAGACAGGTGGGCGGTTGGGGGGGTGGGAGGAAAGGAAATGAAATGAAAAGGAAAGGAATAAATTCTTATGAGATGCAGAATAAACATATCTCAGTTGGGTAGAGGTCAACAGTCCAAAAGATCCTTTAAACTGCAGAGCTGTTTTCAGAGACACAGTCATTCTGTCCAGGGTTCATAGTTTGTTCTGTCATGATGCTCTTCAGTCAGTTGTTGGCACAAACCAAAACTGTCAACAGAGCACAGTGTCAGCATGAAGATGGACTGACCTTTGACCTTTCCAGTGGCTGTATAGCTTCTGCTTTCAGTCATCTGGTCAGTGTCAGTGAACATGGAGGACACAGAGGTGCAGAGACCTTAAAGAGAAAAACAGTGGGAAACTTTATCTCAGACATTTCTTTAGTTGTAAATGCAAACTGCATGCACCAACAGTGTTTCTGTTGTTTTGATCATCAGGAGATTTGGTATGGCAGGAGTAGGAGAATAAAACTGCTACCTTTAACACGTGTTGGAGGACGAGCTTGATGTTGCAGAGAGGAAGCACACAGTGCCATCTCACATAGTTCACTAGCTTGTGGAGCTGTGCAGTGGTCTCTACTGTGAAGTGGAGAATCACAGTGAAGGAAGACCTGAAGGAAGAAGTTCATGTACATAACATTATTAAACTCCTAACTGTGACATAAAAGTCAAGAGCAACAGTATTACTGTAATATGAACAGATGAATGAACAAACATCAAAAAGTACTGTTATATGACAAAAACCAACCATACCTTCTGCTCTGTTGTGAGGAAGCCTGAGCACTGGCAGGAGGAACAGGGTCTCTGTGTGGTCCAGCACTGATGACTCTGCTGTTGATCAGCAGTCAGGATGGTGCTGTGATGACTGGTCTGTGGCAGGATGATGTCTTGGCTCTAGTCAGCTGATCCAGTGTCCGAGAGTCACAGAGAAGGTGAGGCAAAGGTTGGCAGGAGTTATCTCATCGTCTGCTTTGAAGAATGACTGGGACTGGCAGGAAGTAGAACATGTCTCTGTGTGGTCCAGTACTGATGGGTCCACCTCAGACTGACAGTTAAGATGGTGTTGTGGCAGCAGGATGACGTGGTTGATCTGAGCTGATCCTCACAATGCTGGAGGAGGTGTGGTGAAGGCTGATAATGTGTGGTCACAGAGGACACAGGAGAACTGTGTCTTTGTCCAGGGGAAAAGAAAAGTTATCAAAGCTACAGTCTCTAGCTATAGTCCATCCACCCTGCCACAGAGGGCACTGGGACATTGGGTGGATGGAAATGTGGGGTATCAGCTGGTAGGTATCAGAAAGTGTGTGTTACATTGAGAACACACACTTTCTGGTGTATTTCCAGTGTTAAGTAAGTAAAATTAGGTTTCCTTTACATGGACAGTTACATTAGTTCAACAACAATGTTACCTAAAAACTACAACATGACTCTCACTGAATTTACCTTACCTTACTCACTGGAGGAACCTGAACAGAATACATCACTGTGACAATATTTTACCAGGTGACATACAAAGACAGTGTTATGGTTGAGGGATAAAAATGATAAGCACTTTGTCAAACATTGTGTTATTCCTCAAGCAACAAAGAAACCTTGCAGTTTGTTATTTTATAGGGGTCCTCTGGTCCTCCCTCCCTCCCTCACAGCCTCAGTGAGGCTGGAACAGCCTGTGGTCTGGCTGTATAGAGGACCCCTGAATTTAGATCATATTAAACTGCTATGACTGTCTTCTCAAACCAAACTGTTATTAGAACATTTCACTCTCTTTCATCACTATCATTTAGTCTATACTCCACTGTAGTATGCTTTTTAAAACTCACTGTTTTGCTCTACTTTTCTCACAGTTTCACACAAAGTTCTCATAAAGTCAGTAAATCATTTGCATTTTTCTTTACCTTTAAGACGTGATAGCTGTAATAGGTTTTCATCACACCAGAATGGAGACATCTCTGTGGTTGTGAGATGAAGATCAGGTCCAGCAGTGTGTTCTTCTCTGTGGTTGCAGCAGTGATGAGTTGTGCGTATCCTCTAGACTGAAACAGCTCCAGTATCGGTTTGCTTGCACTGGATAAAAGATTCTCGTTAAAGTCACCACAGACAATGATGGGATGACAATCCAGGATCTCCAGCGAGTCCAACAGGCTGCTCTGTTTCTCACGAACCTGAATGTTGTCTTTGACATAAACAGCAACTCCACCACCACTTCTGCTGGCCATCTGTGGGAACTTTGTGTAGGACAGGTGTGTGTTGCGTTTGAACATGTTGTAACCTTGTAGGTGGAGACTCTCAGCAACAAAGGAGCCCTGTAGGTGAGTTTCTGTGAGACACAACACATCTGCTAGACACAGTTCATGATGGCTCTTTATGTCGTTAACATGAG